>CM041780.1:266226565-266781565 GCA_023374045.1 Limonium bicolor
TTTGACAAATTTGAAAAAAAAAATTTTGACATTTATACGATGAAACACTAAAATCATAATGTGATTCATTAGTTTTGATATTATGATTCATTAAAATTGATATTAGTTCATTAACTAGTAAGTGGGGAATTAGATACAAACTTCAGAACCGATAAAAATTAGTATTATTGTTTTGTAGTGTATTATTATTGCTATATGATGTATTTTAAACTTTATATGATCAATCATGTATTTTTTTACGTACCAATATTGTTTTGTGTGCTGTATATTGTTTGAATTATTATTTTTATATGTTATTGATGATACACTAAAGGTGTTATGATTCATTAAATTTGATATTATGATTCATTAAAATTGATATTATGATTGATTAATAATAAGTGGGGAATTAGATAACAAACTTCAGAATCGATAAAAATTATTATTGTTTTGTAGTGCATTATTATTGTTGTGTGGTGTATTTTAAACCTTATATGGTGAATCATGTATTTTTCTTATGTACTAAATATTGTTTTGTGTTGTATCATTGTTTTAAATTTTTTATTTTTACATGTATACAATGATACACTAAAATCATAATATGATTCATTAGTTTGATATTATGATTCATTAAATTGATATTATGATTCATTAATTAATAAGTGGTGTAACTGATAAAAATCTTTTTTTGTTTTGTAGTGTATTATTATTGTTGTATGGTGTATTTTAAACCTTATATTGTTTTGTATTGTATTTTGCGTAAAATATTTTTGTTATATGTTTGCGATGATATACTAAAATAAGATATGATTCATTAATTTTGATATTATGATTTATTAACTAATAATTGGTGAATTAGATAACAAACTTGGAATCGAGAAAATCATTATTGTTTTGTATGTATTATTATTGTTTTAGGTGTCTTATTATTATTATTATTTATATGATGTATTTTAAGTCATGTGTTTGATCATATCCTCTTGACATACAAATTTTAAAAACAAATAATGAATCATTTTTTTGTAGTATATTATTATTAGCGTATGGTGCATTTTAAACTGTATATGGTGAATCAAGTATGTTTGATATTTACATATATATATATATATATATGTAAATAATATAAAATTTTAAAGTTGTCTAAACATATCCATGTCTGATCTTTTTTGAAGAGTTTGAATTTAGATGAATAATGATATAATTTTTTTTTCATTTTGGACTTATATTTTAAAATTACAACCAATTAAAGTTAATATAGTAAAAAGTAGAGCTGTCAAAATTTGAACCAACCCGAAAACCCGTCTGTTTTATCCGAACCCGAAACCCAACCGAACCCGAAAATTTAAATAAAATAAACCCAAAACCCGATTGTGTAAAACCTAAAATGACCCGAACCCGAAATGACCCGAAATAATAGTAATAAAAATTAGCCAAACTTGAATAACATGAAATAATAGTGACCATAAATTGTCCCAAACCTGAATGACCCAAATAAATATGACAAAACATTTGATTTAAACTTAGTATATCCGAATGAATTCAGAATAGGCATTGTATTGAATGTTCTGCAATCTATAGTTGTATATTCTTATAGAAATTAGGTATATATTTATATTATAATTTTTTCAAAAAATATTAACCATGACCCCAATAACGAAACCCGATTCTATCTAAAACTATTACAACCCGAACCCGAAATGACCCGAACCTGAAATGACCAAAAGTTTAATGACCCGAATGGTATTGACCCGAAAAAAGATATGACCCAAAATCCGAACGGATAACCCGTTTGACATGACTGCAAATGGACAGGGCTGCACCATCCTGCACGCGGCTCGCCCGCACATTCTATCATCTGTATGTGTAAATGCTTTCTAAATACAAGAGTTTAATCAGTTCAATTTTATCGAACAAAATTATTACTTTTCTAGTAAAGTATGTGTGGATGTGTTAGTATTTCATGTAAATAGCGAAAAATACTAATCATATTTTTCTCCAACAAACTCTAAGTTGTTGAGAGATAAAATCAAGACTTAATACATTAACCTACTCCATACACTATTTTTTTTTTTTCAATAATAGATGTATTGTTTTTGAGGAAAATTATTAGGAGTATTGTTAAAGAAACAAATCACTAATATAACTTAAAAATATTATATTGTAAAATATAACTTTAATATTACATATATGTAGATTTTTTCTTCAACAACTCTACAAGTTTTAGAGGATAAGGCCCTAAGATCAACATACAAGTAGATTTCTTTTATATTTTTTAACTTTATTGCCCCACTCAATAGGATTTCTTTATTGAAACCAAATTTTAGGAATTGATGTGTAAATTTGTTTATGAATATTTTCATATAAATATTAATGAATGTAATCTATTTTAAATAAAGTATATATATACTATACATTTAAGAATAAAGTGGATTTCACAAGTAAATATTTAAATATAAAGTTACATATTTTATTAACTAATCCAGTTTGTAAAGAAAATTTAGATAATGATAAAAAATATAGTAATGGGACTATATGAAACGTGGGAGAGAGTTAATCTAGTTAGGGAGGGTCCTCAAGGACAATTAAAAATTAATTTAAGGATGTAGTTTTTAATAAGAATAAATAAAAATTTAATTATGAAATTGTGTAGGTGTCAATATATAATTGGTCCATGTAAAAAAGGTACATACCCACTCCTTTAGAGAGGGTACCCAAGAGTTCACCTTTTATCTTCCTTCTAGTGTTTTATGTATATTTTATATAAAAAGTAGCTCTCCATTAAGTAAAGCATGACATCTATAAATCTTATCTTTCGTTTAGGCTCAAATGAGTTGGTCCTTCCTAGACATTAGGATCTTTACCGATTGCTCATACATTGATCAACATGTGTGAGTCCTTTAATAATGTGAAGTCATTAAGTTTGATGTTGGTTTCAAATTTTCATCGGTGAGGAAGGCAAAATGCAGGGTGTAGTATGAAAGTCTTTTTATGAATTGCTTGCAAATATCGAGCTTCATTATTTCTACTTCATCTATAGGGTTTCCTTTCACATTATGTCTAGTAGCTCTTCTTGAGTTTTCTTCATTTTAGTTAGGTTACAAGGTACTTTGTCATTTCCCATTCAAATGTGCTTGAGGTTGTGTTTGTCCTGACAACAAAGAGATCCTGGGTAGAGTAACGTGTGGTTTGTCTCTGAGGCCGGGGATGTTGCTGATGATCGGAGTGGAGTGAGATGTTGGGAAATTTACTAACATAATAGTAAAGACCTAGCTAACGAGCAAGTGCACCCAAATTCGTTGCAATATAACAAGTGTCGTATCCACAAGGAATTTGGTTTCTAAATCCTCCAAGCTTCGGTATTTTAGTAAAACGTAAATAAATAGTAAACGGGGTTTAGCCGGAGGCAAGCTTGGTTGTTTGTCAATGAAAAAGCAATAAACAATAAAATGTTGTTTGATGGAAATGGGTGGAAGAGTACCTACGATAGTGGGGAATCACCTAATTCACCCAAAGAATCTAAAACCATAACTCATTAACTCATTGTTTATTAGAGCTCAACTCATGAATCCCCAAATCATGGAAAAATCCCATTCTTACCTAATTAGTCAAACCTCTTAATTAAAGGAAGTTTAAATCACTAAGTAGCATTAAGCAAACACTCTTAATCAATAGCCCTAAGAATGGCACACCAAAATCAAGAGAGTAAAAGTTAGGGTTTATCCCACTTTTGGTCTAGCTCCAAACTCAAGCTCAACTATTGAATGAAACCACCATAAAGGCAATAAGAGATCAATTTAAGGCATTAATTGATATTGAAGGGATATAAACAAGAATATTAAATGAGTTAGGTTTCTAGCATTCAATGAGAAAAAATAGGGTCAAACCCTATCCTAGGATACAAATAAGTCTACTAATCCATTAATAGAGGAAAGAGAAGGAAAGAGAAGGAAAGAGAGAGAAATAGCCATTAGAGGAGCTTCCAAGCTTCAATAGAGGTAGTTACTTCAATCTCTTCTGCTTCTTCTCTTCGTCTCTTATTTTCTCCTCTTCTTTTCTCCTTTGGTTTCGCCACTCTCTCCTCTTTCAAGTTGGAAACGTGGGTGGTAATGAATGAGGAAGGAAGCCCCAAAATTCAGCATTTTAAAACATCAATCTGGGCAGATTTTCCGTCCGACCGACCTTGTCAAGGTCGGTCTCGTGGGTCGGTCGGACTCTCTGTGATGGAGGCACGTGACCATTTTAGCTCGACTGACCTTGCCAAGGTCGGTCCCAAGGTCGGTCGATTCCAGTGTGTTGCGGACGGTTTGGACAAGGTCGGACCGACCTTCCCAAGGTTGGTCGAGACCAGAAAGTTCTTTCTTTGTGCCGAAATCCCCCGATGCTCCCCGTTGGCTTGGCATCCTTCCCGAAGTGCCTGAACATTGATGCATCCTCAAATTAAGCTTTCAAAATGTACTCATATGAGTATTTACCTATTTGAATATGTCAAAAGTATAAGATCACTAATAATCACAAAAACTACTCCATAAAGTGGTGAAATAAGTCATGCACCGAATAAAATGACGGTGAATAAAGACCTTGAGATAGAACTATTTCACCACTTATCAACTCCCCCACACTTATCTATTTTCTTGTCCTCAAGCAAAATTAACTAAGGACCCACAAAAAGAAGGGACATTTAAAGCAAGCAAGTGCTTAGATGAATTCTAATTCAAGTGAGTAAAATTTGTGAAACACGTCAAGAGAAGTGCAACCAACCTTCTCATGGTGACATGGGTGTGCTAGGGTAAATAAAAAATATAGAGTTTCGGGGTGTAGGATCGGGTGGCTAACTCAAACCAATCAAAGGTGTGAGTCTAAGGATTGTTTGACTCAATCAGCCTTTAACTGAGAAGCACTCTGTGAGATAGAGGCACTCAATCGAATTAACCAAACTAAGGTTGCGGAAGACTTTTGCGATAATTGTAGCGAAATGATGAAAGGAAAGAAGGACTCTGTGGAACTCAGCAAGATACACAAATAAGCTATTTCATTTCCTGGTCAAATAAATAACTTACAAATGCCCACTAAGTAGAAAGGATCTACTTAGCAGTTTTCACTCACTCACCCAACACACTTTCTAATCAGAACAATGATAAGTGTAGTGAAACTAGGATCTTCCTAGGTAGAGTCTATCTAACGGCGCTAACTAACTTGGTACTTAATCTCTCTCTCCTTCTGGCTTACAATGCGATTCTCTTTCTCTCTCTAAGCTCTGAAATAATCCTCAATAAAAGAACAGGGAAAAAAAACTAACTATTACACATCTTATTTATACTCTAAGTACAACAGCAAGTCGAAGGAGTTAGTTCTGAAAATACCGGAACTAACTTAGTGGGCAACTTCCAACGGCTCTTAAGTGGTCTTCTTACTTGGCCGCGATCTTCGGATGTTGAGGAAGACCCTCATGACCGTTGTGGCACTTAAGACATTCCGAGTTGACTCCTGATTTTCCGCAACAGCACGAGAGAGTCTTTGAGGTCTTCTTTGTTGCGCCGGACTCTATCGAAGAGGATCACTCTTTGTGTCTGTCAAGTGATGATTGACTCTGTCGCAGTGAAAGGCTATCTCTGCAACACTCCGATGTCCCAACAATTTCCCCTTGTTGCTGATGATAGCAAACCTTCGTGAATCCCGATGGAGTTAATCCTGAAAATAGAAACACAAGGACTAGGGGAACCGACCCTGTCAAAGTTCCCCCTTAATAGCAGCAGTAGCAACTAAATTCAAGGACTCTATTAGGTTCCCCCTTGATCGGAAGGGACTCCAGGCAAGCAAACGATAAATAAGCAGTGTAATAGGCAGGATAGTATATAAGGCAGTCAAAAACACTAGACCACATGGTCCAGCAGCGCAATCCAAAAAGCAGTTTAAAAAAAACAGAATAACCCGTACACCAGACGGGATTCACCACTTCCCCTTTTGCTTTCATCAGAGGGGAAGCCCACAGTATCACAAAGTCAGTCAAAGTATTCACAAAAAAGCCATTAAAAAGTGTTTAGAACTTAAAAGCAGCCTAAGTTCTAACACTACACACACACATCATTCTAGGGTTTGGGTTTAAGGTGGATTGGATGTCGAGGAGTTGGTCTTGCAAGGCCGTCACTGTCGTCTCTATCCCGGCGAGTCGGTCCATCATCCGCTTCTGGCCCTGAATCAGCTCGGCTGCATGCGCAATGAGGCGCTCCACTTTCTCCAGGAGGGGTTGGAGTGAAGCTTGAGGGACTGCCTCTTGAGAAGTGGATGTCCCCGCCGTCGTTGGAGTAGATGGTGGGGGCAGCAGCTTTGATTTGTCGATTGAAGTCAGCCGATTCAGATACCGCAGGTTGATGGTGTCTGCCTCCTCGATGGACTCTGGCGTCGAAGTCGCCAAGGGTACCTGAAAGAATTGGAATATGCGAGGCAACCAGAACACGTACCCCAAGGAGTGTTTCGGGTGTCGACCGACTGGGCTAGGTGATGGAGAATTATATGAGCCAGATTGATAGAGTGACGATTGATGATACAGTACATTATGGTGAGGTCCAAGCAGTTGACCATGAGATTTCCTTCCTTCCTTGGGACAATGTTTTTGATGACCAGAATGTGAAGGAGTTGGTGTAAAATGGAGAGATCGCCACGGGGTATGTGAGAGCCAATCTTTTTCTTGGAGGAGAAAAAGCGATAGATTTTATTTTGTGGGACCCCGGGAATCTCAGGAAGAATTCCTTTCTCATAGAATGACAGGCCAGTAGCAGGAACGCCAAAACTTGGGACAATTTTGCAAGATCGAAGAAGATTGGGGAGAATTAACAACAGACTGAGCAGCACCGTTTGGATGACAAGGTTTTGAAAGAAGTCGACAGACTCTGGGGATACCACTCAGTAATCTCACAGAAGAGATGTTTCCACCCTGAACTTCTAGCATAGTAACTAACTCCCCTAGGTTGGAAGATAGAGCCCAGAGAAGTCAAGGAACTTACCCCTAACGATATTCCGTTCTGAGGCAGGGTCCCCGAGCATGTAACGTTGAGTGAATGGGTCGACCTTCACACTCCGTCGGTGCGGCTTCGGTGGTTTTTGATCTTTGGCGGAGGTAGCACCAGTAGAGGCATCGTGGCTGGCCGTGGGCAGTTCTTGGACTGGAGACGACTCACCGGAACCAGAGGAAACAGGTTGTGCCTTGACAAAGATCGAAGGATTCTTTTTGCAGTGGGTCGGGTAGAAGTTTGGCTTTTCTCTTGCGGTTTGGGTGGAGGTTGTTGTGGTGGTGTTGCTGATTTAGCGGGGATGCTTGTGGGGTTGATGAAGGAGGTTTGTTGGGTGATTGGTTGGTATGAGCTTGTGTTGATCGGTAGGCTTGGTTTCGGCAGGAGGTATAGTAGCTTGTGGGTTGGAGATGGTGGTAGGGTTTGAATTGGGGTGACATCCTCAATGTCGGTATCGAGAATTTCTGTTCTTGCAGCGGATGGCGGTGTTTGATGAGTGGATGGGTCGCGGGTTTCAAGTGGTGGAGTGGAGGAGTGTGTCGGAGATGAAGTAGCGGTGGTTTTAGCGGGAGAGTGAGTGGTGGTGGTGGGTGGAGATGGATTAGGGGTTGCCATCGATTGGAGGTACGCCTGAAGGCGAATGGGATCGGCGAAGATGTCGGCTGGGATGTTGATTCCGTTGAAGTTTATCCGGCCATTTGGAAATTGGAAGGATGCGTGGGTGTAAAGGGAGTGGAAGTGAGAGAGATGGACTAGACGGGTGATAGATATAAGGCTGGAAGTTGCAGATTTCGTGTGTCAGGTGCGATAAATGTGGCGACGTCATGGTTGGGTGAGATTAAGGGCGACGATTTAGGCGGGTTAGGTGCGGATAGATGACGTGTATAGTAGCGCTAGAGTAATAGGCGTGCTAAGTAACAAAACACATTTCACTGATTCAAGTGCAAACAACGACAGACTCTATGAGACATGAGGGAGTACCTGCTGAAGATTGCGGTAGGGGCAAGGAGATGCGACCGTCTAGGTAGATGGAGTCAATCCGATTGCTGATCGCAGTGCTTCGAATCTTGCTGTAGACAAGGGTTAGTAAAAATATCTGCAAGTTGATCTTCTGTGGGCACAAAGTCAAGTTGGATAAGCTTTTTCTCGACGCAGTCTTTCAAGAAGTGAAAACGTATTTCGATATGTTTGGTTCTTGAGTGTTGGACTGGGTTTCGGATATTTTGATTGTGCTTTTGTTGTCACAAAAGATTGGGATTTGTTCTTGGGTGACATGATAGTCTTGAAGTTGTTGTTTCATCCAAAGGAGTTGGGAGCAACAGGCTGCAGCAGAGACATACTCTGCCTCCGCTGTAGACAGTGCTACGGAGTTTTGTTTTTTGGAGGACCATGAAACAAGGCAAAGACCCAAGAACTGTGCATTACCTGAAGTACTCTTTCGATCTTGGAGAGAACCAGCCCAATCAGAGTCACTATATCCAGATAAAGTAAAAGTGGGAGATCGTGGATACCATAGATAGAGTGTACTTGTACCTTTAAGATAGCGAAAGATACGCTTGACTGCTTTGGTGAGACTGTTTTGGAGCTGCTTGGAAGCGAGCACAAAGACAGACTGCGTGAAGAATATCTGGGCGACTGGCAGTCAGGTACAAGAGAGACCCTATCATTCCTCTATATTCGGTGGCATTGACTCCGACTCCGTCATCATCGGGATGCAGTTTGGCAGATGTACAGCTTGGTGTGGACATACTTGGCATTTTTGAGGTTGTATTTAGCAAGGAGTTCCTTGATGTACTTTTGTTGATGAATCTTGATCCCGTCCCTTTCCTGTTCAATTTGTAATCCTAAGAAGAACTTGAGCTCACCTAACTCATTCATGGAAAACTCTTGCTTCATAAGGTTAGCAAAATGGTCGCAGAGGGTGTTACTTGTAGAACCATAAATAATATCATCAACATAGATCTGTACAAGGAGTAAGTCATGTGATGAATGTAGAATGAAGAGCGTTTTATCTACGTTACCTCGAGAGAAACCATTTTGCAATAGATATGTAGACAGTCTTTCATACCAGGCATGGAGCCTGTTTCAGCCCGTAAAGGGCCTTACACAGTTTGTAGACGTAGTCGGGATGGACGGAGTCTGCGAACCCTGGTGGTTGCTCGACGTAGACTTCTCTATCAATGTAGCCGTGGAGGAAGGCTGTCTTAACATCCATTTGATATAATTGGAAACTTTAAAAGCGGCAAACGCAATGAGCATGCGAATTGCTTCAAGACGAGCTACAGGAGCGAAGGTTTCGTCATAATCAATCCCTTCTTCTTGATTGTAGCCCTGAACAACTAATCGAGCTTTATTCCTGAAAACTTGTCCTGCAGTATCAAGTTTATTACGAAAGACCCAACGAGTACCAATGGTTGTTGATGTGTGGGCGAGGAACTAACTCCCAGACAGCATGTCGCTGGAGAGAATTGAGTTCCTCCTGCATAGCAGTAACCCAATCACTATCAAGGAGTGCCTCTTTGATGTTTCTTGGTTCAGTGCTAGACAGAAAAGCACCAAAGGCACAGAGATTTTGCATAGCTTGTAGGCGTGTTTGAACACCGGAGTTTGGGTCTGTAATGATGTTTTCAGGAGGGTGAGCTGATTTTTGGGAACTGTCGTCGTGAAGCAGGAGGGGGTGTGTCTTTGTCAGAGGAGTCAAAAGTCAAGTTATGTGGTAAGGGTGTCTCCGGGTTATGGTCAGAGTCAGTAGATTCTGATGAATTGTTGTTGTTTGCTGGGGAATCATGAGGAGTGATGGAGTGGGACTCAGGGAGTCTTCCTATTGGTACAGTGATGAAGTGTGGATCGGTGAGAAAATCATCAGGGGCAAAGTCAAGTTGATCAGAAGATGAGCCACGTTGTGGGGACTCATCGAACTTGACATGTGGGCTTTCTTCTAAACATTGAGTTCTCAGATTGATAACACGATAAGCTTTGCTTTTAGAAGAATAGCCAAGAAAGATACCTTCATCACTTTTAGGAGAGAACTTACCCAAGTTGTCCTTACCATTATTGTGGATAAAGCACTTACATCCGAAACGTCTGAGATGTATAAGACTTGGTTTACGTTGACGGAGTAGTTCATAGGGTGTCTTGTGAAGGAATGGATGAATCAACGCACGGTTTAACACATAGCATGCTGTGTTAACAGCTTCTGCCCAGTAAGATGGAGTGAGTTGACTGTCAATGAGCATGGTGCGAGCCATTTCTACCAAGGTTCTATTCTTGCGTTCAAACTCCGTTTTGTTCTGGAGTACGTGCTGATGATATTTGATGATCCACTCCGTTGTCCCTGCAAAACTCATCAAACGACTTGTTGCAGAATTCAGTACCCTGGTCCGTTCTCAGGGTTTTTAGAGTAAATGAAAATTTATTAACAAGCATTTTATGGAGTGGACAAACTCCGTAAAAGTTTCATCTTTAGTAGATAAGAAGATGACCCAGGTCCACCTGGAATAGTCATCGACTATGACCACAGGATGTACCTCTTATACCGCTTCTGCTTTGTGTACGCATGGGGCCAACAAGATCCATGTGTAGTAGTTCGAGGGGAGAGCTAGTAGAGAGAGTAGGCTTACTTTGAAGGAGGACCGGGTGTGTACCTTTTACGCATGCTTCACAGACAGAGTCTGTGTCAAATGTGGTGTCTGGTAAACCGATCACCAAGTCCTTGCTTTTGAGTTTGTTCAACAGTCTATGATTTGCGTGGCCAAGTCTGGAGTGCCATAGCAGTGAGTTTTTGGCATTCACGTTGAGACAGACTTGATCGTCTGGGTTGATGGAGCTTAAGCACATTTTGTAGAGATTCCCTTCTCTACGTCCCACAGCTTTCAAAGAACCTGTACGCTCATCATAAACCTTACAATCCGAAGAGGAGAAAAGTACCAAATTGAATCTATCACAAATTTGAGAAATACTTAGTAAACTGTGTTGGAGTCCAGTGACCAGATGGACTCCATCAATTTTAAATTTGAGGGGTTACCTACGGACCCAACTCCCACGATTTCACCCTGGTTGTTGTTTCCAAAAGTAACCTTACCTCCTTGGTAGGATGAAAGCGAATTGAATTGATTTGGATCTCCAGTCATGTGACGAGAGCATCCACTGTCCAAGTACCAGCTGTCTCCATTCGCCTTCACCTACAAAAGAACAGATCATTTGTTAGATTTGGGAACCCAGATGTACTTGGGTTCCCTTTTCGAGCCAGACTGTTTCAATTTTTCTCGTGCTTCAAGTATCAATTTAACACGTTTGACATTAAAAGAGAGATCTCTATTCAGTTTATCACATGCACTGTCTCGATGTCCAAGACTCCCGCAGTAGCCACAAATCTTGGTTGGTGGAAGATTGACGTATTTCTGTTGTCCTTTCCACCAGGAGTCGAATTTTTCTTTTTCTTGATATCGTTTGACTCTGTTGTCGGATTTGGACATATTCTTTGGAATGTCGAACTTACCTTTGTGCCACTTGGGCGTGGATTGAGTGGATCGAACTCCGGATTGTAGATTTACAATCTGGTGAGAGAGTTGTTCTACCTTAGAACGAAGAGTATCTCGATCTTGGCTATTTCTTTGATTTTGGAGTTGGCCCACTCAGGTAATTCGGAGGAGGGTGACTTGTTTGATAAACTTGACTGGCTTAAGGGAAAGAGCGTGCTCCTTTTCTTTCAGTCTTTGAGTGAGATTTTTGATAGTGGTGTTTAGGGATATGTTTTTGGATTCAGAGCATTAAGATCATTTTGAAGAGAACAACACTTGTCAGTAAAAATGGTGAGGTCTTGTTTGAGGGAGTCGATCAGGGTGAGAGACTCTTTCTGGTCACCCTGTTTAAACTGAGTGCATTCTAAGGTATCATGAAGTTCCTTTTGAAGGGAATCAACATGACGCCTTGATTCTTGTAGATCTAACCTGAGAGAGCAAGAGATGGTTTTGTGTTCCTCAGCTTCATCTCTTAGTGCATACATAAGACTTTTTGAGATTTCGAGTTCCTCAGATAGCTCGGTTATCTGCTGGTAAGACTTGCTTTGAGAGAGTTGTTCTCGGAGACAATTTTAGCAATTAAAGTCATAAATCCCATAGGAGAAATACGGTAAAGGTCTGTTTCAAGGTGAGAACGAGTTACCTCATTATCAGGAATCATGGACTCCGTCGTGTCATGTGCCATTAGACATACCAATCCGCTGGACTCTATGTCTGGATCGTCGGAGTCTGAATCGCCCCATCCAACAGCTGCCATCAGCGATCTCCCTTGAGATTTTCCATACTGGTTCTTGAGTAAAGGACAGTCCTTCTTGAAGTGACCGGGTTTATTGCAGTTGAAACAAGTGACAGAATTGAAAACTTGTTTAGAGGTGTTCGAGAACGACCGACTCTGTCGATTAGGTTGGTTACGCATGAATTTTCGGAAGTTCTTGACTATGAAGACAAAGTCCTCCATAGTCTCAGCCTCACTTTCCTCAACAATAATGTCCACCAGTTCAGCCTTAGCTTGTCTGATTTGAGTATCAGCAACATAGGCTCCTTCTTGCGTTAACTGAGTCGAATTAACCTGCAAGGCTTGGTCATTCAAAGTAGTAGTCTTACTAGAAGAGGGAGAAGAAGTATTACCACACTTCTTTCGAACATTCTTCTTATATTATCTACGGATTGTATAAAGGAAACTAGGTCTTGACAGCTCCATTTGGATAAGTCCTTGCATGCTTTGGTGAGATTACGTGTCTCTGCCCATTCTTCTCTGAGACTGTCCGCAATTTATGCAAGACACTCTCTCTATCTGGTAAGATGCTAACTTCCTTCATAGTAGTAGTTAGTAAGTAGAAAACGATCAAGAACATCTTCTAGTGACTCACCGGGTTTTTGTAGAAAATTATTCATAGTCCATTCGGAGTTCTTGAGCTTTGCATGTTTTTAGTTCAGTGACTCCTTCGTGAGTTGCTTGGAAGGAGTGTCCAGATCTCATTAGCGGACTTACAGTGATTTACTCTCCTGTTGTTCTGGGATGGACAAGCAAGTGTATATTGCGCGTGATGCTTGACAATTCAGCTTGTACCTCTTGCGATCTGCAGCAGTCCATGTGGATCGGTCAGGATTGACTGCAAGATCTCCTCCAGTGACTATCTCCCAAAGCTCGGAGTTGATAGACTCGATGTGTTGCTCGATCTCGTTTTTCCAGTGGTCGCAGTTGGTGGAGGTGAGTCTGGGATGCTCGAAGTGCATTTTGTTGTTTTGATTGGCGAAGAGGTCTGCCATTGCTTCGTTGATTGTATGTTAGCCTAAACAAAGCTCTGATACCACGTGTAGGATCGGGTGGCTAACTCAAACCAATCAAAGGTGTGAGTCTAAGGATTGGTTTGACTCAATCAGCCTTCTTAACTGAGAAGCACTCTGTGAGATAGAGGCACTCAATCGAATTAACCAAACTAAGGTTGCGGAAGACTTTTACGGTAATTGTAGCGAAATGATGAAAGGAAAGAAGGACTCTGTGGAACTCAGCAAGATACACAAATAAGCTATTTCATTTCCTGGTCAAATAAAATAACTTACAAATGCCCACTAAGTAGAAAGGATCTACTTAGCAGTTTTCACTCACTCACCCAACACACTTTCTAATCTGAACAATGATAAGTGTAGTGAAACTAGGATCTTCCTAGGTAGAGTCTATCTAACGGCACTAACTAACTTGGTACTTAATCTCTCTCTCCTTCTGGCTTACAATGCGATTCTCTTTCTCTTTCTAAGCACTGAAATAATCCTCAAAGAAAGCACAAAGAAAAACTAACTATTACACATCTTATTTATACTCTAAGTACAACAGCAAGTCGAAGGAGTTAGTTCCGAAAATACCGGAACTAACTTAGTGGGCAACTTCCAACGGCTCTTAAGTGGTCTTCTTACTTGGGCCGCGATCTTCTTGTTGCGCTAGACTCTATCGAAGAGGATCACTCTTTGTGTCTGTCAAGTGATGATTGACTCTGTCGCAGTGAAAGGCTATCTCTGCAACACTCCGATGTCCCAACAATAATGGATGGTAGGAGAATGATACAATATGATAAATAATACATATAATAAGTCATGCATGCATACATGCAACTATAGGTTATATACCTAAATTTTATGGTGGATAAGATTAAAGAAGTATAATGAATTAAACTTACAGTCAAAATATTTTGACATACGAGTTTAGTAACAAGCCGACCGGTTTAGAGAAACCCGTAACAATTAACTGTAGAAATCCGGGGATGAACTGTCGGGGTTACTTGTTATTCGGAAATACTGGATGTGGTTAGTCATGGAGACTGACTTATAGTTTTATTACAGTTTAGATCATACTTCAGACGAAGGCACTTGACGAGCTAGTGGTCTACACTGCGCATCCTTGGTCTAAGGTGTACGGTATGTAAGGGGTTTGCTCTGAGTTGTCCTAAGGAATTCCTTGGGCTCGGATTTGGTTGATATCACTTGTGTGTTAAGTGTTTTGGATACGTGTATGTGATTATGTGTGTTACTGCATTAATTATTTATGCACGAGCGTCCTACGGGACTAACACTACGTCGACTATAGATCGACTTATATAAACATACATATACGTTATTGTGATGACAAGACGGTTACTTGATATAATACCATAGTATTAATATTAAGTTATGGTAACCTAAGTAAAACACTTAGGAACGAGTCACGACATTATCGTCTCTAGAGCATGGATCTCGAACATGAATAACCTAGATCACTTCTAGGTGTGCGTGAGACCCATTGGGCAGCTAATTAATGAATTACTTCTCCATAAGACTAAGAGCATATCTTAACATTTTGAGAGAGAGATGGTGTGAGTTGAGGTGAGGAATCCAGTGTAGTTTACGAACTACCTGGTTGCGCATTTGTGATCACTGAGGGTTTCCCGATCGGGTTCCGCTCCAGGTTTATACCCAACGAGCCCTATTTGGATCATGGGTCAGGTGGCTATGGCCTTTATATGGACGTGTTACGAGACAAAGAGAATAGTCAGGGGCCTCCGGACCTCTGGCGAAATGAGCACCTTTGTGTGTACGGGAGGACACTGTCCATGGTGAGGTTATTCGGGTTGTCTTACATGACACTGGTTATTAACATGGTTCCATGGTAGGCCTAGATTGTGAGTTGATATAAATATATGTGTCTTATATCTCGATTCTCGACTTGTATCATACATATCGATTATTAACTACATATTTCAAGATTGAACTGGTATCATTCTATTTAATCTGACTATTTGTATATGGAGGTGATTAGTTAAATATTCTACATACCTATTTATCTGAATATGAATATTTACGTACTAGTGCTCCTATTGTGATTATGACTATCTCATGTTACATCATACTGTATGATTATTGGGGGGAGGGGTGGTTTAAGGCCAAGGTAAATTAACTATGGAAACTATTCGCTATGGATTGTACATTGTACATTATACTGCAATTATTTCGATATGTTCGATTATACAACTGTTGTTTGTGATATGACATGAATGTTGATTGGATGGATGGTTATGTTTATATTACAGTATTGATTATATCTGTAAAATAGTAAAGCATGAAACCAATCTAATTAAGATGGTTAAAATGACTAAGTGACCATTAGGGTCCAGGCCCGGCATACTCAGCGTTTATCGTTGATACTACACCATTATGCAGGTTGATGATTATTGTCGAAGCCGAAGTGGGGAACAGGGTAGTTAGAGTCTGCTTTAATTACCGCACATGGAGTTTGTTTGTATAACGATATCCGACTGGGGATTGTATTATGGTACGGTTATGTATATTTAGGATTTGGGTAGACGCTCATTTGTTGATGTTTATGAGTATGGACTTAGTATGATGTATAGGAGTTATCTCGTTATCACAGCGGTTAGCAGTTTGTTTATGTTGGTTGTTGGATATAGTTTGGCTTCGTTACTCGCATGGGCGAGTAATGGCCGGTGACACCCGAGCGAGTATTGTTGTTGTTATTATTTCTTCCGCTGTAAAACGTTTTATTTATTGCTACGAGAGAGATTATTACATGATTAAGGAGAGGGGTGTTACAGCCTGAGTAAATAATGAGTAAGGTAGTGAGCGCAACATGAGTAAAACAACGAGTAAGTAAGATTAAGCTTGGTGGAAACTTTGCGAACGAATAACTAAATGAACGGTTGACGGACAACTTGTCTTCCTTGGTAGGTAATGAACCTTGTATATGTATGTAAGTATGGTTGATTGTATTGTTGTAGTATGATTAGGTATGTATGCATGTAAAACGAACTCCATGTATATCCGACCCAAAGTAGTCGGCGTACCGCGGTTTGCACGCGGTATATGCGAATTTCATATGCAGCAATTTTGCTGAGCCCCTAGAGGCATCGTTTTTATTTTTACAGGTATTCGAAGTTGACCATCGTTCGAGAGAGTAGGACGGGGTTGCTATGTAAGCATGGGTAGTTGAGTAATAGGGATTGTATTTGTAATGTATTGTGAATTTGGAAGTTCAAACTGTATCGGTAATTTAGGATTATAGTAGACTCGGTATAGTATTGTATTGGAGTTGTATTTGAATTATGGTTGAGTATGCAATGGGAGGTAATGTATTGTGTAGAGTACTCGGTATGTTCAATTCATCAGACCGATAGTATGTAGTAGTGTAGCTGGCCTTGTTAGTCACGTGGGTGACTAGCGGCATTGTACACCCGCCGTTGTGTATGTATTATCCGCTGCGAAGGTAAGTATTTGTACAGTAATGACGGTATTAGCGGTAGGGGTGTTATACTCATGTGTATATTTCTTACCTTTATTATTTCCATACTAATGTCACACATGTATGTACATGCATACACACACATATATATAGTATATACATATATATATATTATATATATATACCTTTTTTTCCCGACCGACCGAAGTATGACCCGACCGACCCAAACCCCTCTGGGTCGGTCGAAGTCTGAAAGAAAT
Source organism: Limonium bicolor (assembly GCA_023374045.1). Taxonomy (NCBI): domain Eukaryota; kingdom Viridiplantae; phylum Streptophyta; class Magnoliopsida; order Caryophyllales; family Plumbaginaceae; genus Limonium; species Limonium bicolor. Next base: position 266,243,559 of record CM041780.1, read on the forward strand.
CGGCCTTGGAATCCAGCTCGACTGACCACGACCGACCCACCTCCTGGGTCGGTCGAAGTCAGAAACTTCGAGTTTGAAAAAATTCTTGCCGGACCAACCCACGACCGACTTACCTGTCTAGGTCGGTCGAAGTCAGAAAGTTTACGTTACAATGGTTTTAGTCCGACCGACCCACGACCGACTCAACCTTCTGGGTCGGTCGAGGTCAGAATTGTCCTACTAAATCTGTTTCAATTTCCTTCTTTTACCCATTGTCTCCCCAATCTTCCTACATGTAATCTAACTTGTTTTAACACTAATTAGACCCTCTAAAATACCCTTAGTTCATTCATTAAACTTATCACTAAATCCTTAGTCACCTTGCACAATTTTTTTCCACTCTTCTTTCCTAGAGACTTATGCTACATATTTTGTTTTCTCTATGCTACATATTTTAACTCTAACCTCTACCATCCTATACTCCTCAACCAATACCACTTCCAGCATTCACAAGGCATTAACTTCCATCCACACTCTACTCCATTTCCTAACTCCATTCTTAATCTGTTTCAAAGTGTTCTCTTACTTACATTAACCTCTTAAGTCCTCTAGTTCCTAGGTAAATTTTGACATAGTCTCCCCTAAATTTTAACAATCTCACCACATTGTTTTGCCCACACATTACCACTTATCAAGCCTGTTCATTACATACATTATCAACACAAATACTAGGCACTAACCATCTATTTAATTCCTACACACATCATCTATTTTCTCAAGGTTTTTACAAGCTTCTACTAATCTTTCTAGAGCTTTAAAACAGATTAGTTCTCTTCATCATTATACTACAACCCAATTACTACTCAAGGCTACATACATTACTCATTACAAGCATTTAAAAATCTGTTACACAAAGTATACAAAACTACTCAAGGTGAGTGCATTTACCTTGGTTTCCTAGCTTTTCTTCTTTCTTTTCCTTCTTCTTCTTTCCTTCTCTCTTCCTTTGCTCCTTCTCTTCTAACCGGTTATGGAGAATTCAAATCCTAATGCTACAGCCCGTCAATACATAATCATTTTAATCCAAAAGCAACCCTTACGTCAACCTAGAGGTTAGGACATGTTTTTAGGGTTTAGAAAATGCATTACCTTGCAAGTGTATAGAGGGAGTGTTGGACAGCAACAAAAGCAAGATTCCCACTCCAAGAAGGAAGCCAAAATCGGCTGGAGAACAAGGAACGAGAAGCTCAAAACTTGGGAATTTTCTATTTTGCAAGTGAGAGCTAGAAATATTGGTTTTTCGAATTTCTTTTTACCTCAAACCAACAAGATCAAGGAGGAGCTTCTAATGGTGGTCTCAATCTTCAAAAACAGCCATACCCATGGAGATGAAAGTGGGTATTTTCAGATTTTGAAAAGAGGGGAATGATCTCCTTGGCAAGGGGATTCCAACGGTACAGTTTTTGAGATTTTTGGGCAAGGTTTGGGTGCTCAAAACGGAAGGAGAAGGTGGGGGCTGGACTTGTTTCTTCAAATCGCCATTAGAGCTCAATGGGGAAGAAGAGAAATCAGAGAGAGGAGGGAGTACGGTGGAGTGTGGGAGGAATAGAGGAGAGAGAGTCCATTTTGCTTTTTCTTCACTTTATTAGTTTGTCTTGTAGTGTATTAGGTAAGTGAAGAGAGTGAGAGAGGGGGAAGAAAACCGGCCACCTCACTGCACACACAAATATATTTTGATTTTTATTTTCAAAAGGGGACACATTAGTTTAGCTTATTTACACTCACACCCCACAACTTCCCATTTTTTACAGTTTTTACTACCGGAACCCGTTTTTCGGAATTTTCTCATTTAATTGATTTTATTTGTCCTAAACCTTCATTAATGTTATTAATGACTATTTGGTTGACCAAAATTATTACGAGTCTATTTGACCCGCTTAAAGTCACGTTTTCCCGGTTTCCTCGAAAAACGCGCTTTAAGGTTCGTTTATGTTTTTAATCCATTTTAAGGATCTGTTTTCTTCGGGATTTATTCCCTCATGTTTATTTAGACATAATTAAGCCTCTAAAATCTTCATTGGCCTAATTAATCAATATTTTTAATTTCGGGGTATTTTAATCTACCCCCCTTATGGAACTTTACCCTCAAAGTTGCTCAAGGTTAACGGTTTACTATTTCTATGCATTTGGCAAACCAATTGCCATAATGTATCTTACTACCACCTACAAGGTGTTCACTTTCTCTACATCAGAAGCACTACTCAATTCAAGCACCATACATACTTACCATACACAATACACAATTCCAATACACATCATTCCACAATACCAATTGAGTCAATACCATACAGCACAATTACATTACACATTGTACACACATACCAAAATACACTTAGCATTACATGTGCCCACAAAATATACTACAGTACATGTATACTATGCAATGCTATCCCCGAAGCAATGCAAAACAAAAAGGCTCTACCCCCCTTAAAAGGGGTACACCCCGTACCCGCTAAGTACTAGATAGACTAGTCTATAAACAACTGTGGGTACTTCACCTTCATGGCATCTTCTAGCTCCCACGTTGCTTCTTCGACATCGTGGTTGGACCACAAGACCTTCACCATTCGCACAGACTTATGGCGAGTGTCTCTGGTCTTCGTATCAAGGATTCTCACGGGAGTCTCGACATATCTCATCATCGGCTCAATGGATAATTGCTCGGGCTCTAGAACATGAGAAGGATCGGCAATGTACTTCTTGAGTTGTGACACATGAAAGACATCATGGACACGCCCCAACTCCTCAGGTAAAGCTAACCTGTAGGCTACAGATCCAACTCTCTCAGTGATAGTGTACGGCCCTACAAACTTCAGGCTCAGCTTGCCCTTCTGGCTAAATCGGAATACGCCCTTCATAGGTGAAACACGCAAGAACACTTAGTCGCCCACGGCGAACTCAAGGTCGCATCGTCGCACATCCGCATAGGATTTCTGTCTATCTTGGGTTGCTTTCATATTAGCTCTGATTTGCTGAACTTCTGTTTGGACTTGCTCAAGATACTCCGGTCCTATGATGACCGCTTCACTCGACTCATCCCAACACAACGGGTACGACAAGGTCTACCGTATAGAGCTTGGAAAGGTGACATCTTAATCGAAGCGTGACAGCTATTATTATATGAGAACTCAATAAGATGAAGCTTATCAATCCAACTCCCCTGAAAGTCTAAGGCACATTCTCTAAGCATGTCCTTGAGTGTCTGGATGGTCCTTTCTGCCTGACCGTCGGTTTGTGGTTGGAAGGCGGTACTAAGCTTCAACTCGGTACCCAACGCTTCCGGTGTAGCTCTCCAGTATCTTGAAAGAAACCTGGTGTCACGGTCAGATATGATAGTCTTCGGGACTCCGTGGTGTCGGATAATCTCCTTGTCGAACAACTCAGCGTGTTTCGCCACCTTCCAGGTGTCCCTCATCGGTATGAATCCGGTAACCTTGGTGAGGCGATCGACTACTACCCAGATCATGTTGGGTCCTCCCTTGATAGGTGGGAGTCCTACAACAAAATCTATGGAGATATCATGGAATTTCCACTCCGGAATTGGCATAGATTGTACCATTCCGCCTGGTCTTCTGTGCTCAACTTTTACTTTCTAGCATGTTAGACATCTCAACACATACTCTGTCACATCGGATTTCATTCCAGACCACCAGAAGTACCTCTTCATGTCTTTGTACATCTTGGAGGCTCCCGGATGGACGGATAGTGTAGAACAGTGTGACTCTCGCAGGATGCGACCCCTCAGCTCAGCATTGCTTTGGGGACGCATAACCTGCCATTCAGCCGGATCAGACCATCTTCATGCAGTTTGAAGTCGTACTTCTTTTTCTAGAAGGTGCCATCTGTGATCTTCTGTCTGATCTCGGTTATATAAGGGTCACTCAACTGAGCGTCACGCACCTCGTCAACCAAGCTAGAAGAAGCGAGTAGCGAATGGAGAGAGTGTGCTCGACGGCTTAGGGCGTCGGCTACAACGTTTGCCTTCCCTTCCTTATACTGTAGGTCGATGTTGTAATCTAACAGAAACTCCATCCACCTTCTCTGTCTTGGATTCAATTCCTTCTGTGTGAATACATACTATAAGCTTTTGTGGTCGGAGTAGATGGTGATGCTTACCCCATAGAGATAGTGTCGCCATATCTTCAAGGCGAAGACAATGACTCCTAACTCTAGATCGTGTGTCGGGTAATTCTCCTCATGCTTTTTCAGCTGGCGGGAGGCGTAGGCTACTACCTTGCCATGCTGCATGAGTACGCATCCCATTCCCTTGCCTGATGCATCACAGTATACCTCAAATCCCTCTGGGCCCTCTGGAAGAGTGAGAATGGGCGCTGAGGGCAATGAGTCTTTTAGGCTCTGGAAGGATACCTCACACTCGTCTGTCCACACAAACGGTGCAACTTTCTTCATCAACGTCATCATAGGCTTAGCGACTTTAGAGAAGTCCTTTACAAACCTCCGGTAATAACCGACTAGACCAAAAAGCTCCGGATGTCGGTAACAGTCTTAGGTCTAGGCCATGATTGTATGGCTTTGATTTTAGATGGATCGACTGAGATACTCGCGCTCGAGATGACATGACGGGGAAAGATACCTGATCTAGCCAAAACTCGCATTTGGAGAACTTTGCATAGAGCTGGTTCTCGCGCAGTGTCTCAAATACTTTTCTGAGGTGGTTTTCATGCTCTTCAGCTGACTTCGAATACACGAGGATGTCATCGATGAAAACTACTACTGAAGTGTCCAACTGATCACTGAACAGACGGTTCATTAGATCCATGAACTTAGCTGGTGCGTTCGACAAACCGAATGGAATCACCGTGAATTCGTAGTGGGCATATCTAGTACGGAATGCCGTTTTCTCAATAACCTATTCTCTGATAGCAATCTGGTGATACCCTGATCGGAGGTCGATCTTAGAAAAGACCGAAGCTCCTTTCAGCTGATCGAATAGGTTATCGATGCGTGGCAATGGATACTTGTTCTTTACAGTGACCACATTCAATTCACGGTAGTCGATGCAGAGTCGGAGGCTACCATCCTTCTTCTTCACGAAGAGGACCGGTGCTCCCCAGGGTGATACGCTCGGGCGTATAAACCCTTTGTCGAGAAGGTCGCACAATTGCTCCTTAAGCTCAGTCATTTCTGCTGGTGCCATACGGTATGGTGCCCTAGCAATGGGACAAGTACCAGGCAGGAGATCAATCTCAAATTTAACAGCTCTCTGAGGCGGCATACCAGGCAGCTCCTTCGGGAATACATCGAGGAATTCTGATACAATCGGTACGTCGGTACTGAATTCTGGATCTCTCTCCAGATCTTGTACATAGCAAAGATACACATCGTGCCCTTTTCTAAGCTCTCAGTACATAGCCATAGCGGAGATGACTGTAGTTGAAGGCTCTCTCGGTCTCTGGTGGTGTGAAACAGTAACCCCACACGGACTCTTGAGCAGCAGTCTATGCTCGGCGCAGAGGATTCGCCCCTTGTGCCACTCCAACCATTTCATCCCGACTATTAAGTCGAATCCTAACCCTTAAATTGAAGGATGAATTGGATTTTATGGTCCTTCCTTGACGGTTTGTCGGATTTTGGCGGTTTGGTAATCTTGGTACATCGCACTTGCTCCTTCGACGGGAGAGTAACCAAGAAGTTCGGTAATTCATCCGCGTCTAGCCCCAACCTCTTCGCTAATGACGGCGAAACAAAGGTATGAGAGGCGCCGAAGTTGAATAGTACGGAAGCATCAATGCCGTTTACTGGGAAGGTTCCCGTTAAGATGGTGCCGCTCTTACCGGCTTGTGCTTCGGTGAGAATACTCAGGTTACCTTCGGTACCGAGTCCACAACCTATTGATTCACAAGTTTATGAGAATTGGTGGTATAACACAAGTGGAATTTAATAGCCAACACTACTTTTATTGAATAAACCAACCATCATACATACCGTGTCTCTAATACACGTTGTTAATGCGTTACATGCTACTGCAAGATTAATACTTTCTAAAGGTAAGGTTCTGACGTCCTGGTTTCATGTGTGTGGCATTGATTGTTGCCGGTGGTGCCGTATTCAGCTTGATCTTTTTGATCCCGTGATACAACAACCTTGATTTTCCACCCATGATTAGAACATCTCCTGTCTCAATACCAGTTTCTCTGCGAGGTTCACACGCTTCTACTCGCTATACAAAAATACGGCGTCATCACCAATGGACCAAGACACTACGGGCACTCCTTGTTCGAGAGATTCCATTGTCTCGTCCTTGTCTTGGTGTAAGCCAAGTCATCCTTCTTTCTCATAGAAGTTGACGATACAAAGGTCCGCTTCAAGTGCGGGGATTGGATCATATTCTCATTGTAGTGCAAGTTCTACAGCTTGTGTAACAAGCGTCTGAAATTCAGTGGTATTGTTGGTGGTGTCGCTCCGTCTTGTGTCCGCGTCTTTTGGTATGCCTTGGTATAAGGATTTCAATCCTTTCCCAAGCACATCATCTTCAGCTTCATCTTCGCTCCACCGGGAAATTCGGGTGTGTAGAATCCTCCTGGACCCGCTCCTAGTTTGTTGCATCGTCGGATGATTGAAATTTGTGCTTCGGGTGTCAGGTATCACTTTAATAGAATCATACCTGGTCGGATGACCTGACACTGCTCTTTGGAGAAGTGGTGAGTGGTGATGTCGTCGTCTTCATGGTTTGGGTTTAAAGGTATTGGGTAGCAGATATAAAATCTACCTATGGTTGTAAATTTCATCTAAGGTGAGTTCTAGTTTCAACTAGTTCATTTCATGCTCAAATACATACTTCAATCCTACTTACTCATACATTCATTCAAACAAGTACTTTGATACTTAAACATGTTTTTCAAGGATTCAAGGTTTAAGTTAGTACCTAGGCCAGACTTAGTGCCGGTCCCGTCACGGTCAATGATATGCAAGGCCGGCTGCCTCTGAGGTGCGCCCTTCTGAGGACCTCGGGACCCCTGTCCCTGCGAGGCCTGCTGGGCTGGAGCATCGCCAGATGCAACCTCCATGTCTTCCCTCTACTTGTAGCTCTGGAAGTTTCCCTTGAACTTTGCGTTCTCCGGGCACACATTAGCACGGTGTCCCGGTTTCTAACATTTGAAGCATCTAATTTCCCTCCCTTGGCAATCTGTGTCAGGGTGATCTGATTACACTTCCTTCAAACATAACTGTGGCCATCTGAGTAGTTCTTGCTGTATCCAGAGCCAGAACTTGGGCTTTGAGTGTTAGCACATTTGGTGCGGTAGTACTACTTATTGTAATTACACATATACGAGTTTAAATTTAGAAGTTTACCCTTGGCGGGTGTGATCTAAGTGGCTTCGCAGCCACCGGCAGAATAAGCAAGCTGAAGTGGCTCAGCAGCTTTGCCCTTCTCAGCATGGGCACTGCTCTCACTAGGGGTATTCTTCTATGATTGTTGAAAGAATTCCCTTTCTTCTTCTTCCATCCCTTGCCCTAGTTCTGCTCCTCTGAGCTAGTGTTCTTGCTCTTGGCTTTGCGCTTAAGCGCCTGTTCCTCATCTCTCAGCTGACATGTAATTTCAACGCGAGATGTCGCGTGATAGCACTCCTGAAGTTTCAGGTATTAGATGGCGCTCTTACTCATTAAGGTAATGATTTAAATATTGACAATGGTACTACGGGTTCGAACCAACGTTTACCTGAAGGGAGGTAAATCTGGAGTACCCCATACCGTACCAAAGGTGATGGCTCAGACTGCCATAGAAGCGATCGACCAAGACCAGGCCGTGTACCCAAGGTCGGGTAGAAGAAGTAGAATGAAGGTGAAGGTGCGGTAGTACTCATCCACTGACATTTTCTCTGTCATCCTCAAGGCGTCAAGCTCTAAACACTTCTTAGTTTTGACGTGTTCTGGGTAGTACTTTGATCGGAGAATGGCGATGAAGGATTCCCAATCAAAGGTGGGGTCGTAGACATACTCATGTTTTACCAGCTTCCACCAATCCATAGCAGCATCTTTGAGGTAGTATGCCACTATCCTCACTCGAACTCCAGCAGGAGTTTCGAGGGTTTCAAATGTTGTCTTCATTTCAGAGATGTAGGCTTCAAGCTTTGCAGGGTCGCTCTCACCTCTAAAGCAAGGAGGTTGGAGATCTGTGACGGCTTTCACCCAATTCACTTCTCTGGGTGGAGGGGGTGGGGTTGGTCCCGCTTGAGTTTGTTGGTTCTACTGTGACTGCTGCACAGCTATGATTACTTGTGGTAGCATCTGTGCTACCGTGGCAGTGATGATCTCTGCTATCGTCTGCGTGCCCGGCTCATTAGCAGCCTCTCCTCGGGTCAGCCTCGACCTTGTCCTGACATTTGAACAATCAGGGATTATATTAATACTGCGACCAGGTGGTCTTGATTTAGCAATGGTATCGTCTGTAAGGACGTTAAGGGTAATCGTTGTTATCAGCGGTCATTCCTAGTTAGGTTTCTATTTCTCCGTCATAAGACGGTTGTAATCCTAACTCGGTAATCCTTATGCTCGGTAATTCTATACATCAGAGTAACTAAGACGCTGATACCACTTTTTGTAACACCCCTACCGCTAATCCTCTACTTACGGCCTAATCGTCTTGGTTAGTTTACTACTCGCAGCGAAAATACAAATACTACGGCTGGTAATACAACGCCGCTAACCACCCATACGGCTAGCAAGACTTACTCTCATACAGTAACTGTAACACCCCTAGTCCTAATCTCCTATAATATATCACAAGTCGTAGCATAAATAAAAACATAATTCATAGCAGAAAATAAAACTAACTATCGTTTGGTGTTACACGCAGTCACTCACCCATGTGAGTAACAAGGCAACCTTATTCCATCAATCAACTCCAACTCTCCACCGCTGTGATGACCAGATACTGAGCAATCTTGAAGTTACAATCCAAATCCAAAACCACATAAGTGGGCAACTAACCCAATACAACAAAACTCCATAATACAGTACATAATAAATTTAAAGGGTGTCTTATTGAAATTATATCAACTACCTTGCGTCCCGCGCTCCGGCTTCATGACTCTGCTCAGTAAGCTGAAATGTTTGGCCCACTGAAGGGCTCAGCAAACTATATGCTGGTATGCTAAATGTAGTTTTAAATCATTTGGATCCCTTAAGTCGTTTAGCCATCTTGATATTAGTATCATTACATGCTATACCGGTTTACAATAATAGTAACAACTGTAAATGTTTAAATAAACACACATCAGTTCAACCAACAATATTATCACATAACCAATAACCAACAACCAATAACCAATAACCAATGACCAATAACCAATACCAAACAAGATACGCGTATTAATTAACCGTTCTTGTTACCTGGCCTTATGGCCCTTATCCTGTAACCAACCACTTAAACTTCTAATTATTTCCACCTCGGGCTTCATGTTAGGACAACCCTAAATAACTTGATATTGGACAGTAGTCCCCTGGGTCCTAATTAAATGGAACCATCCACCAGCTGACCCTTTGGCCCTGGACTTCTTATTTGCCTTGAAGGCATCCAATTCGGCCGAAGCCTACACCAACAGCAATGCCCTCTGCCATCATCGAGTGTGGATGATGGATTCCCTTGAGTGACTGTTGATATTAGTCCCTCGTAGTGATCACGCTGCGCAACCAGGTAGTCGAAACTAACTGGATTCCTCTCCAAATCTTTATGTAACTTAGTCCTTTAATCAATGACACAAGATCCAATCCTTAAGTTTTAAGACTATGACAATTGACCGCCGGTTAGGTTCTCGTAATACCTAAAGGTCATCCAGTCTTGTTCGAGTTTAGATGTATAAACTTTCAGTCATAAGACGATCGCATAAAATAAAGCGCAATGGTGTCGAGCAATACAGTTTACAAGGTCATATACATAAATCACAGATATCGCTCTTAGTAATTAAATACACAACGTCTGGACCTCAGGAAAATCCTTAGGACATTCAGACCACACAATTAACATACCGTTCACCGTGATAATTGTAAGTGTGACAGTTCACGCCCTGTAGCTTTCCCCCGTAAAGCTGCTATACGTACATGCAAATACCGGGTAACGTTAATACGACTAGAGCTAACTATTACAGTACAGTTGATACAGAACTAATACCCGTGGTATGCTAACCCCGTATGTTCTTTAGTTCCTTCAGTTATTGAACAGTGGTTCGAGGTAGTTATCAGTTTGTTATTTTATGTAGTGACTACATGTGATAATGAATTCCCACCTTATAGTATATCTCTATCTCATTAATTATATACTCATAATTGTTTCCACTTATTTTATATATTAATACAATTTGGTTATTTTTATTATAACCACAATTACTTTATAAACTTTACATTATACTCCAAAATACATTATATTACTTAGTTTTAATTCTTTACTTTATTAAATCACAAAACCAACCTTATAAATTCGGTATTTATAATTTGAACACACCAAATTCCGTAAATTACTAATTAGCCACATATATTTCGGCTTTGGCAATTATTTTCCTATAATTGCATTTTAACCCCAAAAACTTTATATAAATTACATATTAACTCATAACTATAGTTTAATATTTACTTACCTTAAGTACCGAAATGACCCTTACTTTTCTACAATTTATGATTTCGACCTATATCAAAATTGGTTTTACATATAAACTTTTATAAATTACATATTCACCCCAAACTTTATAAACTTAATATTTTATGTCATAAATCATTTTAACCCAAAGTTTTTGGTCAACACTTTGACCAAAGCCTAATTTCATAGTTAATACTTTAATATACTTAGAAAATCCTATGTAATTCGGTTTTACTCTATATTTTCCAGAAATTACAAAATAGCCCCAAAACTTTATAATTTGTTATTTTAACACTTAAACACTTGTTTAATTTAACCAAAATTCATAATATTAATTCCTACCTTATATTATATCATAATTATGCCAATAACACCATCAACTCTCGGCAATTCCATATAGTACCCCAAACTTTTCAAAATTTACAATTTAGCCACATAACTTAATAAACTAGCCATTTAAATACTTGTAGCTATTTTTAATACACCCAAAATTTATAATATAAGTTAATATACTTATATTCTTCAAAAATCACCAAATGAACCATTTTATTCTCGGTTTAATAATAATTTACCATATGGTTTTAAAACTTGATTTATATCTTATAATAAGTATATATAAATGCATATAAGCCATATGACACTTCTAAAACTTATGTTAATGACTTAGGATGATTATAAGCTCAAAGTTAAGCATTTAACTCCTAGACAATTTGGCTTTAATATGTATGCATCATATTTAATTTTGGTTACCCAAAAATTATATCTTAAGGTAATAATCTTACCTTGTATGTTATAAGTTATTTTCTTGGTAATATAACCTATAGTTTTTGGCTTTAATTTAGTTAAGGGTTGTACATAAGTTCGTACCAAAGTTTGAAGCTTCAATTAAAGCTTAAGATGTAACCACCTAATATGGAAACTTACTCTTTAAATCAAAGTGATTCTTGCACTTGATTTCCTCTTGAATTCAGAGCTCTTCCAATGGTATATTGATGTAGAATTTTCGGCCTCCATACATGGAATTAGAAGATCCAAAAGTTAGACTACTAACAAGGATTTCTAAGTAAGATTTGGAGTAGTTCATAAGAGTTTACTTTAGATAATTTGTCCAGGAATTTTTGGTACACCTTAGGATGGATGGAGATCAACTTTCCTTCATGAAATGATGAAGAAAATCAGTTTGGAAGAAGTAGAATTTTCGGACATATGCTTAGGTATTTACTAGGATTTCCAAACAAGAAATATACCTTAACTTAATCTTGTTTGTTCCATGAGTTGTTGTTGAACCAAGGTGACTCCCTTGGTGTTCTAATGTAGCTGAATTCTTGCCTTAGAACTAGGATGAATTTTGCTTCAACACTTGATGGAAGTTGCTACGAATTTGACACAAAAATGGAGTTTAAGGTTAAATCTCTATTAATGGAGCTTAAAGCTCACAAGAAGAAGATGACTATGGAAGAGAGAAAAGAGAGGGAAGGCTTACCAATTTTCGGACAAGGAAGGGCAAAGAGAATGGCTAGGCTGCCGTGTGGAGTTAAGGGAAAGACAATGAAGGAATCTTGACACAACAATGTCAAAGTTGGGTAAGCTTTTCCTTAGTTTATTTGCTTTGACTCTTGGCTCCATAAAGTCCCCATTAGCAGCCATACTTTCGGCCATGGGAGGAGAAAAGAATGGGTGATTAACAAGTCAAGAATATTAGGAAATTAGGCAAGGTATTTCTTTTGCATTTTATATGTTGATTTGGTCTTGATTTCCTTGTAGGCTTACGGGAATATGGCTGAAGGTAGCCACTTAAATTAGTTTATTGGAGACATGGAATCATGCTTAATTAGGTAGATGCTTTACTTTGATTTATATACAGCAAGCAAACTCATTCCTCCTTGATGTCTCTCACTGTTTTAATGCTGGGAATGGGGCTGCTTGATTTGTTTATTTGCCATGTATAGATCTAGATCTAGACTTGTATTTAATTCCATGACTTTACAAAAGCTAATCACCTTGTCTTTCTTGTGCAGATTTTCGGCAATGGGTGGGTATCTTGGACTATTATTCTCTTGCCATAATGTCACATAGCATGTGGAAGAATGAGTCATCAAATACCATGACATTTTATAAGCTAAAAAACATGCCAAATACATGCTAAAAAACGGCCACATGTGTGACCAGAAGTGATTGATTTTCAACTTGGTTTTTGTCACATTATATTACATTAAGATCATATTTTAACAAGTTATAGGTTACAACATTTATTTGGTACATTTATACCAAGGTAAAAGACAAAAGTTTCTAAGGTAAATGTTGAATTTTATAGTACTTTTTGACCTAATTTTCGGCCCTATTAGTGCTACTGGTTTAGCACTGTCTTTGATTGATTTATATGGTCAATCCATCCCCATTTAAGATTCCCAATTTGTGGCTCCTCCAAAAATTCAAGGTAATAGCGTAAAACGTGTTTTTACGGCACCCGAGAGTGCGTTTTGTGCTCTAAGGATATTTTGGAAAATAAATTGTTCCAATGAGTTCCAAGTGTTTATAAAAATTTTTTATGGTCAATAATGATATATTAAGGTGTTACATTGAGTTATTGGGGTTATATCAACTCATGACACAATTTTGGGGCTACCGGGACACTCCCGGACCAAAACATGAGCGTTAAGAATTTCCCCCGAGCACTTTATGTATTTTTGCAAAAGTATCTTGAGCATTCTCTTTATAATGATGAATAATTGGGGTAGGAACTCTAAGAATTAATTATATAGGAGTTCGTGCCACTTCGGCACTTCTCCGGGGCAATCCCGGGCATTTTATAGGGCCTACAAGGGTCCCTCCGAGCACTTTGCGTTTAATTGAGAATTTGGCGTGCGAGCTTCATCTTATATGTTTAATAAAGTGTTATGGTGCATTTGGAATGAATTGTAATGATTTATTTCATCTTATAAAGCATTTCCCGGTGTTTCCGGGGCTTTTCGGGCCTTAAGGGAGGTGTGTCGACTCTCCCGGCCTTTTGCACTTTTACTCAGTTCTAGATGAGGTCCTATGTTTAAGGGTCATATAATGATCCTTAATTGACTTGGTATGAGTTTTACAGTTTATATATCACAGTTAGCTTAAGGTCCGGCTTAGCGCACATTGTTGACCTTAAGGAGTTTAGGTGTTTTAACGCCTAAGTGTTTATGTGTTTTCTCAAGGTTTCATAATCTCCCAAATAAACTATTAATACCCATTATTTAATTATTTAATGGTTAGGGGTATTTCAGTAACGGTCTGATAATCATAGAATATACCGAGCTAATATAGATACTTCCCAATACTTGAAGATCATTTACTTACAATGTTTGATTACCGAGTATCCAAACGCATATTCAATTACATCCCTTCTCACATCACAAGTTTGCAAAAATAATGAGTTTAACAATCTACTCATTTCTATCAATTCATAATTCATATAATATCCAAAAGGGTGTACCCCATGGTACACGGACTATTCAAAAGGCATTCAGCCGTGTACAACCGGTACACCATTCATAATCTACTAACTACTCAAAATGATCTTGGTCTCATCACAAACCGTCATCCTTCACGAGCACCTGTAAAATTAAAAACAGTGCCCCAAGTGGCTCAGCAAAAGCTGCGTATAAACTTTATACACCACGTGCTAACGAGGGTACGCCGACTAATTGGTCGAATATACATGGAGTTCGTTTTATACATGCATACATGCTATTACATACATTAATACATTCATACATGGCACATACTTACAAGATACAATGCATACAACCGAAGGCAATACACAAGCCAAACAGTATAACAATACAATCCACAATCCATACTTCGTTCTTTGTTAGCCAGTTACCCATCCGGGTTAATCGGATGTTCTTTTACTCTTTTACTCGGTACCATACAACTTACACAATCTTGCTCATACATTACTTACGTACTTATACTCATGTTAAGTCGGTGTGACCTCCGGGCAGGGACTACACCGTCTCACCACCGGGATTTAGGTGGCTCACTAATCCAGGTTGCTACCCATTTAAGGGGTTTGGACCATGGAAAAGATTAAGGCCAGGATTTGGATCCAACCTCTTGTGTCTCCTCCTCCTCCTCACGCGTGGCCGAAACTATATCGACTTCTACTCATTCCAATTTATCAATTTCTTAATGTTAGAAATGTTAGCTAGTTAGGAATCAGTTAGAAGTCCTTCTCCTCATCACTGGGTCAATACAATACACATCTTGTAACACCCCATCCTACATTAACACACTTAACAACCAACTGCAGCGGAAAATATACTACAACACATTACTTAACTTGTTGGTGTTACACGCCATTAACCACCCACGTGGCTAACAAGGCTATTACATATACATTGTACTGGTCTGATGGACTAGATTCCCGAGCGACTACACATTACTGTCCCTTTCCATTAAAAACAACATACACCTTTCAACTGTACCGAGTATTCACAAACGAATGCCGATAACAATTTCGGTCTTACTACACCTACTGTACATATATAACTTAAGTGATTACCCATGTACAAACGACTACCCCGTCCTACTCTCGAACGGCTTCCAGCTCTTTGTACCTGAAATAGGAAAAGAAGAGAAAGGGTGGCCCCCAAGGGGCTCAGCACCTTTGCTGGTATGGTAATCCCACAGCCCACATGCTACCGGGCCACGCACAACTAATTGTCGTCTTAGCATGCGGTTGATTATATTTAAATCATGCATGTAACTTAAAACACACAACACGAATCATTCCGCCTCAATAGGCTCAACAAACGGATAACATATCCATACTTGATAGGTCACTCCTGGTATTCATTACCCCTAGAGTGTTTCTCCTCCAATGGAGCTACTTCCTTAATAGACGACACTTACCCATAAATCGGGTTACCCTTAAACGCCTCTTATCACAAACTGGGATTCATATCCATGATCCACATACTCCACAATTTACAACGTATAACATACATCACATAACAACACATAACAACACTTTTCACGTTTCAACGTGCACATAACAATATCGCAATAGAAATTGCATTACATCAACAACACATAACATAACGGGTGCGGTTCTCTTAGGAGTCGACCCAAACATAGTTAATTCACTGGTGAGCTCTAGAGAATGATGTCACCCCCATGGTAAGCTCATTATACAACACTCATTACCGTCCTAATAGTCGGACGAGTAACTTAAGTTAAGATGGTTCGGGTTTTGTGGCCCGAACACACCACACAAACACATGTTCCCCCTAAACCGATCATAAGTCAGAATAGCTAAGCTTTGGAATAAGCTAATGGGAGATCATAACCCGTGAGGGAAACAACCATAACAGAGAGAAGGGTAAGGCTAAGAAGGATACCCAAACAATGCGCGCGACCGGCCAAACCGGATTCCTCACCACTGTTAGTACATACTTACTTTTAGATATTAGTTAGAACCCCACTATGGAGTCTATCACATCTACACACCATACAGTATTACAACTGGGTTAAACATACAAGGGAGATCCCTACATTCACACACACATATCACACAATTAACACACGCATAGCCGTGGTCAGAACGTCCCATGGTTCGGGTCGTTTAATCCGGATACCAAACTCCCATGTGATCCTAGACTCAGTTAACTAAGGTTAACACTTCCGAGGTTAAATGGTATCGGAGTTGAACACGCCACATAAATGAATTATTGTAAACTCATTACATGTCTTATCTTACAACGTGGCAAACATACAGAAAAACACATTGGCATACAAGCCGGTGTAACCCGGTAGGACACAGGTTGCAAGAAAACCATACCTGTCACCGGAGTCCACTTTATCATGTCCACTTATGTTCCTCGAACAATTCTCGAACAACTGATAATATTACATGTACTTTTGTTAACATCGGGGTAACATGATTGTTTAAAGTCTAATGCTTATAACTTACCCCAGTTAACTTAGTTAAATAACTTCACATTTTAACTTATTTTACCTTTACATTTTAATACAACTTTTCCCCACTAAATTGTCATTATAACTCACTTAACATGTCCTTAACAATCTTATAACATCATTACTTAATAATCCCCATCATCTTATAACTTTAAACAATGTTTTGTTTTTTTTTATATTTTGGGCTGTCTGACCCACCGTCCGACCCACAACTGGGTCGGACGATCCAGAGACTCTTCTCGTCTTTTAAATACACCTGTCCGACCCAAGACCTCTGGGTCGGACCATTCCAGAAACTCCAACAGGTGACTAAACAAGCTGTCCGACCCACAACTGGGTCGGACCACTGGGTCGGACAACATCAGAGTTTGTCCAAACTTTGTCAAATTTTCTCCAAACTTTTCCTCAAGCCTCCTAATGTGTTCTAACATCATTTGGCACATCAAACA
Organism: Limonium bicolor; assembly: GCA_023374045.1. NCBI lineage: Eukaryota > Viridiplantae > Streptophyta > Magnoliopsida > Caryophyllales > Plumbaginaceae > Limonium > Limonium bicolor. Next base: position 266,260,596 of record CM041780.1, read on the forward strand.
CCTTTAGCCATGTACTAAACTCTTTAAATCACACACCTAAACCATCTTATCATTCACAAATTTCTTACAAAATTCTTAGCACTTGGAATGTTTTCTCCTTAAGATTTCTAAGTGGTATTTCACCAATACTGACCACTATACCAAGGTGTTTCCTCTACACCTTAACATCATCTCTCAAACTTCTTTTCTCACTAACTAAATCTCCTTTTCACATCTTACCTAAACATCATTTCCTCCTTGTACATCAACATTCCTAAACTTAAACAAACTTCTCCAAGAATTTAATACATCCACAAAAACACATATTGAATTCCTAGAACTTCCAAGATAATACCTAAATCCTTGTTTCACTCTAAATCACCTTAATACATGCTTTCTTCCCTAGTAAAACATTTGTTCACCTTTAACATTTCCTAGTTCACCAAAACTTATTTAAAACACTTAGAACTTCTTACACATTTTCCAAATTTTGCCATAGCTTCTCTTGTATATTCTCACATCCAAACACTTAGGTTTTTACTTTATTCCATTCAAGAACACCTAAAATTCATCAAAAGTATTCTCACACACAACACTCACCAAATTTACACTACATCACAATATAGTGCATAAACTTAAAATGCTTGGCACTTAGGCTGTAACACCCCCAATTTTCCACCATTTTAATTGCCTAGATTACACCTATCTGTCACAGCGGAAGACTACTCATCTCAGGGATGTTACCGCCACATCCACACCTGAAGTGGATGCTAAGGCTACTCATTGATCACCACACCACTTACAAGATTAAGTAACTTAAGGAAGTCATAATTTACAATATATACATAAAGTCCTTCCAAAGATGACATACCATCTTTTACAAAATTCCTCCACTACTACATTACCCTTTTCCATCTATCTTACACACTTACTCTATCTTCCCCAAAATATCTTACACCGGTTTCACCTTCCAAAAGCCAAACTCAAAAGTTCTTAGAGTTAACATATTAAACATCACGTGGAGGAGGTTTAAAGAACTTCCTAACATACTCCACCGGCAGAACCCTCATCCTTGGTTGCCTACTCAGCTTTTTATATTCAAGGGCTTCACCGGAGGTTTAGTTACAACAACTACTTCTACTCCTTCTTTCAGTTTTAGTGAGTTTACTAAGTAAGTAGCTAGAAAGTGACCAGTATTGTAATCGTCCCTCTCCAGAGGTGCCATCCATTTGTCATTACTCTGCAACCAGAAACCATATACAACACAGAAAGGGGTTGCAACCAAAGTCAGAGAAACTGAGTAAATCCCACTTCAACTTGTAAAATTCATTTTAGTGAATAAAACCTTTGATATAATAAAAGAACACACAATAATTCATACACACAATATTTCTTCCAGAACCACCATAATTGATTCATCAGAATCACCACAACTAGCTCATCAGTACAACCACAATTTACCTTTTCGCCATTCACCTGTTACAAGAACAATGATATAACCATAATCACAGTAATTCCACCAAAGATATAATTCCACCTGTTCCACCAGATTCATAGTTTCATTAGTTCCACCTTGTGTCATTGATTATATACATAATAGTTTCCACCAAAATAGTTCCACCAATCCTCAGGTACCGGTCTTTCGACAAAGAGTTCCAAACTCTCGGCCCCTTGGACAAATACCACCTCACCTTATGTCCTTAAGTGTTCACACCCCCTAGGGTAGAGAACTCCTAGAGTAGATCATAAAGCTTAGCCCACAATTCATTGGTAGTGGGAAAATAATCAGTAATCGGCCAAATTGGCTCACCAGTATCCATGATCACATGTTCCATAATCACCACAAGTTTCCAAGTAAATTAGTCACCTTTACAATGATAATAAAACATCAAATTACACACCAAAACATCAGTAGCATTCGTTCACCACCACAAGAGCAATAAACAAGCTCATTTTCATACTTAACATACTTATATTTCATGCTTGAAACAATACAAACCTTAAGTCAAACCAAGTTGACTTCGACCCCACCTTCATATAAGTTCAACAATATTATCTTAGGGTATTTTACCACGAAATAATGGGTTCATACACTCATTTTCACACACAAAGTCTCAGTAGACACAAATAAGCCTTAAATCACCCTTTTTCACTTATAACTTGTCAATTATTGCACTAAAGGCTAACCCACGAACTTGAAGAGCTTCTAATAATGTTTACTCACCATTTTAAGCACAAGGTCACGTTCCCCACTCAAGAATAACTTTCATAGCAACTTCTTCCAAGAAATATCACCAGAAAAACCCTGAAATCATCTTAGCCATTTTTCTTGTTTAAGGAGTTCTATAAATGCTTTTCCATTGATTCCTTCACCAAAACGTCCTAAAAGATCTTAGTTATCAACTATCAAAATATTATGGAAAAACTCCAAACCGTTTGAACACTAAGGCCTTAAAACACCTTTTTGAGCAAAATTCAGCACTTACAACAAACAAGTGTTGAACATAGGATTTACCTGGTTTCCTCTAGCCATTTTCCCTTAACTTTAATTCACTAACACCTTGGAAACTAGGGACCACGAGCTCCTTCAGTAGAACCCACCACCTTGGTCACTTTCCTTCACTTTCCTTTGAACCCTCTAACACGTCAACTGAGGAGAAGCCAAGGGGAGAGGTTATTAAGCAAAGAGCAGCAGGGGAGGAAAAGAAAGAAAGTAAAGGAAAGTGAAGGAAGTGACCAAGGTGGTGGGTTTCTACTGAAGGAGCTCGTGGTCCCTAGTTGCCAAGGTGTTAGTGAAGTAAAGTTAGGGAAAATGGCTAGAGGAAACCAGGTAAATCCTATGTTCAACACTTGTTTTGTTGTAAGTGCTGAATTTTGCTCAAAAAGGTGTTTTAAGGCCTTAGTGTTCAAACGGTTTGGATTTTTCCATAATATTTTGTAGTGTTGATAAATAAGATCTTTAGGACGTTTGGTGAAGGAATCAATGGAAAATCATTTATAGAACTCCTTAAACAAGAAAAATGGCTAAAGATGATTTCAGGTTTTTCTGGTGATATTTCTTGGAAGAAGTTGCTATGAAAGTTATTCTTGAGTGGGGAACGTGCCCTTGTGCTTAAAATGGTGAGTAAACATTATTAGAAGCTCTTCAAGTTCGTGGTTTAGCCTTTAGTGCAATAATTGACAAGTTATAAGTGAAAAAGGGTGATTTAAGGCTTATTTGTGTCTACTGAGACTTTGTGTGTGAAAATGAGTGTATGAACCCATTATTTCGTGGTAAAATACCCTAAGATAATATTGTTGAACTTATATGAAGGTGGGTTCGAAGTCAACTTGGTTTGACTTAAGGTTTGTATTGTTTCAAGCATGAAATATAAGTATGTTAAGTATGAAAATGAGCTTGTTTATTGCTCTTGTGGTGGTGAACGAATGCTACTGATGTTTTGGTGTGTAATTTGATGTTTTTATTATCATTGTAAAGGTGACTAATTTACTTGGAAACTTGTGGTGATTATGGAACATGTGATCATGGATACTGGTGAGCCAATTTGGCCGATTACTGATTATTTTCCCACTACCAATGAATTGTGGGCTAAGCTTTATGATCTACTCTAGGAGTTCTCTACCCTAGGGGGTGTGAACACTTAAGGACATAAGGTGAGGTGGTATTTGTCCAAGGGGCCGAGAGTTTGGAACTCTTTGTCGAAAGACCGGTACCTGAGGATTGGTGGAACTATTTTGGTGGAAACTATTATGTATATAATCCATGACACAAGGTGGAACTAATGAAACTATGAATCTGGTGGAACAGGTGGAATTATATCTTTGGTGGAATTACTGTGATTATGATTATATCATTGTTCTTGTAACAGGTGAATGGCGAAAAGGTAAATTGTGGTTGTACTGATGAGCTAGTTGTGGTGATTCTGATGAATCAATTATGGTGGTTCTGGAAGAAATATTGTGTTTATGAATTATTGTGTGTTCTTTTATTATATCAAGGTTTTATTCACTAAAATGAATTTTACAAGTTGAAGTGGGATTTACTCAGTTTCTCTGACTTTGGTTTGCAACCCCTTTCTGTGTTGTATATGGTTTCTGGTTGCAGAGTAATGACAAATGGATGGCACCTCTGGAGAGGGACGATTACAATACTGGTCACTTTCTAGCTACTTACTTAGTAAACTCACTAAAACTGAAAGAAGGAGTAGAAGTAGTTGTTGTAACTAAACCTCCGGTGAAAGCCCTTGAATATAAAAAGCTGAGTAGGCAACCAAGGATGAGGGTTCTGCCGTGGAGTATGTTAGGAAGTTCTTTAAACCTCCTCCACGTGATGTTTAATATGTTAACTCTAATAACTTTTGAGTTTGGCTTTTGGAAGGTGAAACCGGTGTAAGATATTTTGGGGATTAGAGTAAGTGTGTAAGATAGATGGAAAAGGGTAATGTAGTAGTGGAGGAACTTTTGTAAAAGATGGTATGTCATCTTTGGAAGGACTTTATGTAATATATTGTAAATTATGACTTCCTTAAGTTACTTAATCTTGTAAGTGGTGTGGTGATCAATGAGTAGCCTTAGCATCCACTTCAGGTGTGGATGTGGCGGTAACATCCCTGAGATGAGTAGTCTTCCGCTGTGACAGATAGGTGTAATCTAGGCAATTAAAATGGTGGAAAATTGGGGGTGTTACAGCCTAAGTGCCAAGCATTTAAGTTTATGCACTATATTGTGATGTAGTGTAAATTTGGTGAGTGTTGTGTGTGAGAATACTTTTGATGAATTTTAGGTGTTCTTGAATGGAATAAAGTAAAAACCTAAGTGTTTGGATGTGAGAATATACAAGAGAAGCTATGGCAAAATTTGGAAAATGTGTAAGAAGTTCCAAGTGTTTTAAATAAGTTTTGGTGAACTAGGAAATGTTAAAGGTGAACATGTTTTACTAGGGAAGAAAGCATGTATTAAGGTGATTTAGAGCGAAACAAGGATTTAGGTATTATCTTGGAAGTTCTAGGAATTCAATATGTGTTTTTGTGGATGTATTAAATTCTTGGAGAAGTTTGTTTAAGTTTAGGAATGTTGATGTACAAGGAGGAAATGATGTTTAGGTAAGATGTGAAAAGGAGATTTAGTTAGTAAGAAAAAAGTTTGAGAGATGATGTTAAGGTGTAGAGGAAACACCTTGGTATAGTGGTCAGTATTGGTGAAATACCACTTAGAAATCTTAAGGAGAAAACATTCCAAGTGCTAAGAATTTGTAAGAAATTTGTGAATGATAAGATGGTTTAGGTGTGTGATTTAAAGAGTTTAGTACATGGCTAAAGGTGTGTTTGATGTGCCAAATGATGTTAGAACACATTAGGAGGCTTGAGGAAAAGTTTGGAGAAAATTTGACAAAGTTTGGACAAACTCTGATGTTGTCCGACCCAGTGGTCCGACCCAGTTGTGGGTCGGACAGCTTGTTTAGTCACCTGTTGGAGTTTCTGGAATGGTCCGACCCAGAGGTCTGGGTCGGACAGGTGTATTTAAAAGACGGGAAGAGTCTCTGGAACGGTCCGACCCAGTTGTGGGTCGGACGGTGGGTCAGACAGCCCAAAATATAAAAAAAAAACAAAACATTGTTTAAAGTTATAAGATGATGGGGATTATTAAGTAATGATGTTATAAGATTGTTAAGGACATGTTAAGTGAGTTATAATGACAATTTAGTGGGGGAAAAGTTGTATTAAAATGTAAAGGTAAATAAGTTAAAATGTGAAGTTATTTAACTAAGTTAACGGGGTAAGTTATAAGCATTAGACTTTAAACAATCATGTTACCCCGATGTTAACAAAAGTACATGTAATATTATCAGTTGTTCGAGAATTGTTCGAGGAACATAAGTGGACATGATAAAGTGGACTCCGGTGACAGGTATGGTTTTCTTGCAACCTGTGTCCTACCGGGTTACACCGGCTTGTATGCCAATGTGTTTTTCTGTATGTTTGCCACGTTGTAAGATAATACATGTAATGAGTTTACAATAATTCATTTATGTGGCGTGTTCAACTCCGATACCATTTAACCTCGGAAGTGTTAACCTTAGTTAACTGAGTCTAGGATCACATGGGAGTTTGGTATCCGGATTAAACGACCCGAACCATGGGACGTTCTGACCACGGCTATGCGTGTGTTAATTGTGTGATATGTTGTGTGAATGTAGGGATCTCCCTTGTATGTTTAACCCAGTTGTAATACTGTATGGTGTGTAGATGTGATAGACTCCATAGTGGGGTTCTAACTAATATCTAAAAGTAAGTATGTACTAACAGTGGTGAGGAATCCGGTTTGGCCGGTCGCGCATTGTTTGGAGTGGGTATCCTTCTTAGCCTTACCCTTCTCTGTTATGGTTGTTTCCCTCATGGGTTATGATCTCCCATTAGCTTATTCCAAAGCTTAGCTATTCTGACTTATGATCGGTTTAGGGGGAACATGTGTTTGTGTGGTGTGTTCGGGCCACAAAACCCGAACCATCTTAACTTAAGTTACTCGTCCGACTATTAGGACGGTAATGAGTGTTGTATAATGAGCTTACCATGGGGGTGACATCATTCTCTAGGCTCACCAGTGAATTAACAATGTTTGGGTCGACTCCTAAGAGAACCGCACCCGTTATGTTATGTGTTGTTGATGTAATGCAATTTCTATTGCGATATTGTTATGTGCACGTTGAAACGTGAAAAGTGTTGTTATGTGTTGTTATGTGATGTATGTTATACGTTGTAAATTGTGGAGTATGTGGATCATGGATATGAATCCCAGTTTGTGATAAGAGGCGTTTAAGGGTAACCCGATTTATGGGTAAGTGTCGTCTATTAAGGAAGTAGCTCCATTGGAGGAGAAACACTCTAGGGGTAATGAATACCAGGAGTGACCTATCAAGTATGGATATGTTATCCGTTTGTTGAGCCTATTGAGGCGGAATGATTCGTGTTTGTGTGTTTTAAGTTACATGCATGATTTAAATATAATCAACCGCATGCTAAGACGACATTAGTTGTGCGTGGCCCGGTAGCATGTGGGCTGCGGGATTACCATACCAGCAAAGGTGCTGAGCCCCTTGGGGGCCACCCTTTCTCTTCTTTTCCTATTTCAGGTACAAAGAGCTGGAAGCCGTTCGAGAGTAGGACGGGGTAGTCGTTTGTACATGGGTAATCACTTAAGTTATATATGTACAGTAGGTGTAGTAAGACCGAAATTGTTATCGGCATTCGTTTGTGAATACTCGATACAGTTGAAAGGTGTATGTTGTTGTTGTTGTTATGGAAAGGGACAGTAATGTGTAGTCGCTCGGGAATCTAGTCCATCAGACTAGTACAATGTATATGTAATAGCCTTGTTAGCCACGTGGGTGGTTAATGGCGTGTAACACCAACAAGTTAAGTATGTGTTGTAGTATATTTTCCGCTGCAGTTGGTTGTTAAGTGTGTTAATGTAGGATGGGGTGTTACAAGATGTGTATTGTATTGACCCAGTGATGAGGAGAAGGACTTCTAACTGATTCCTAACTAGCTAACATTTCTAACATTAAGAAATTGATAAATTGGAATGAGTAGAAGTAGATATAGTTTGGCCACGCGTGAGGAGGAGGAGGAGACACAAGAGGTTGGATCCAAATCCTGGCCTTAATCTTTTCCATGGTCCAAACCCCTTAAATGGGTAGCAACCTGGATTAGTGAGCCACCTAAATCCCGGTGGTGAGACGGTGTAGTCCCTGCCCGGAGGTCACACCGACTTAACATGAGTATAAGTACGTAAGTAATGTATGAGCAAGATTGTGTAAGTTGTATGGTACCGAGTAAAAGAGTAAAAGAACATCCGATTAACCCGGATGGGTAACTGGCTAACAAAGAACGAAGTATGGATTGTGGATTGTATTGTTATACTGTTTGGCTTGTGTATTGCCTTCGGTTGTATGCATTGTATCTTGTAAGTATGTGCCATGTATGAATGTATTAATGTATGTAATAGCATGTATGCATGTATAAAACGAACTCCATGTATATTCGACCAATTAGTCGGCGTACCCTCGTTAGCACGTGGTGTATACGAAGTTTATACGCAGCTTTTGCTGAGCCACTTGGGGCACTGTTTTAATTTTACAGGTGCTCGTGAAGGATGACGTTTGTGATGAGACCAAGATCATTTTGAGTAGTTAGTAGATTATGAATGGTGTACCGGTTGTACACGGCTGAATGCCTTTTGAATAGTCGGTGTACCATGGGGTACACCCTTTTGGATATTATATGAATTATGAATTGATAGAAATGAGTAGATTGTTAAACTCATTATTTTTGCAAACTTGTGATGTGAGAAGGGATGTAATTGAATATGCGTTTGGATACTCGGTAATCAAACATTGTAAGTAAATGATCTTCAAGTATTGGGAAGTATCTATATTAGCTCGGTATATTCTATGATTATCAGACCGTTACTGAAATACCCCTAACCATTAAATAATTAAATAATGGGTATTAATAGTTTATTTGGGAGATTATGAAACCTTGAGAAAACACATAAACACTTAGGCGTTAAAACGTACCTAAACTCCTTAAGGTCAACAATGTGCGCTAAGCCGGACCTTAAGCTAACTGTGATATATAAACTGTAAAACTCATACCAAGTCAATTAAGGATCATTATATGACCCTTAAAACATAGGACCTCATCTAGAACTGAGTAAAAGTGCAAAAGGCCCGGGAGAGTCGACACACCTCCCTTAAGGCCCGAAAAGCCCCGGAAACACCGGGAAATGCTTTATAAGATGAAATAAATCATTACACTTCATTCCAAATGCACCATAACACTTTATTAAACATATAAGATGAAGCTCGCACGCCAAATTCTCAATTAACACAAAGTGCTCGGAGGGACCCTTGTAGGCCCTATAAAATGCCCGGGATTGCCCCGGAGAAGTGCCGAAGTGGCACGAACTCCTATATAATTAATTCTTAGAGTTCCTACCCCAATTATTCATCATTATAAAGAGAATGCTCAAGATACTTTTGCAAAAATACATAAAGTGCTCGGGGGAAATTCTTAACGCTCATGTTTTGGTCCGGGAGTGTCCCGGTAGCCCAAAAATTGTGTCATGAGTTGATATAACCCCTTATAACTCAATGTAACACCTTAATATATCATTATTGACCATAAAAAATGTTTATAAACACTTGGAACTCATTGGAACAATTTATTTTCCAAAATATCCTTAGAGCACAAAACGCACTCTCGGGTGCCGTAAAAACACGTTTTACGCTATTACCTTGAAGTTTTTGGAGGAGCCACAAATTGGGAATCTTAAATGGGGATGGATTGACCATATAAATCAATCAAAGACTTCTAAACCAGTAGCACTAATAGGGCCGAAAATTAGGTCAAAAAGTACTATAAAATTCAACATTTACCTTAGAAACTTTTGTCTTTTACCTTGGTATAAATGTACCAAATAAATGTTGTAACCTATAACTTGTTAAAATATGATCTTAATGTAATATAATGTGACAAAAACCAAGTTGAAAATCAATCACTTCTGGTCACACATGTGGCCGTTTTTTAGCATGTATTTGGCATGTTTTTTAGCTTATAAATGTCATGGTATTTGATGACTCATTCTTCCACATGCTATGTGACATTATGGCAAGAGAATAATAGTCCAAGATACCCACCCATTGCCGAAAATCTGCACAAGAAAGACAAGGTGATTAGCTTTTGTAAAGTCATGGAATTAAATACAAGTCTAGATCTAGATCTATACATGGCAAATAAACAAATCAAGCAGCCCATTCCCAGCATTAAAACAGTGAGAGACATCAAGGAGGAATGAGTTTGCTTGCTGTATATAAATCAAAGTAAAGCATCTACCTAATTAAGCATGATTCCATGTCTCCAATACACTAATTTAAGTGGCTACCTTCAGCCATATTCCCGTAAGCCTACAAGGAAATCAAGACCAAATCAACATATAATGCAAAAGAAATACCTTGCCTAATTTCCTAATATTCTTGACTTGTTAATCACCCATTCTTTTCTCCTCCCATGGCCGAAAGTATGGCTGCTAATGGGGACTTTATGGAGCCAAGAGTCAAAGCAAATAAACTAAGGAAAAGCTTACCCAACTTTGACATTGTTGTGTCAAGATTCCTTCATTGTCTTTCCCTTAACTCCACACGGCAGCCTAGCCATTCTCTTTGCCCTTCCTTGTCCGAAAATTGGTAAGCCTTCCCTCTCTTTTCTCTCTTCCATAGTCATCTTCTTCTTGTGAGCTTTAAGCTCCATTAATAGAGATTTAACCTTAAACTCCATTTTGTGTCAAATTCGTAGCAACTTCCATCAAGTGTTGAAGCAAAATTCATCCTAGTTCTAAGGCAAGAATTCAGCTACATTAGAACACCAAGGGAGTCATCTTGGTTCAACAACAACTCATGGAACAAACAAGATTAAGTTAAGGTATATTTCTTGTTTGGAAATCCTAGTAAATACCTAAGCATATGTCCGAAAATTCTACTTCTTCCAAACTGATTTTCTTCATCATTTCATGAAGGAAAGTTGATCTCCATCCATCCTAAGGTGTACCAAAAATTCCTGGACAAATTATCTAAAGTAAACTCTTATGAACTACTCCAAATCTTACTTAGAAATCCTTGTTAGTAGTCTAACTTTTGGATCTTCTAATTCCATGTATGGAGGCCGAAAATTCTACATCAATATACCATTGGAAGAGCTCTGAATTCAAGAGGAAATCAAGTGCAAGAATCACTTTGATTTAAGAGTAAGTTTCCATATTAGGTGGTTACATCTTAAGCTTTAATTGAAGCTTCAAACTTTGGTACGAACTTATGTACAACCCTTAACTAAATTAAAGCCAAAAACTATAGGTTATATTACCAAGAAAATAACTTATAACATACAAGGTAAGATTATTACCTTAAGATATAATTTTTGGGTAACCAAAATTAAATATGATGCATACATATTAAAGCCAAATTGTCTAGGAGTTAAATGCTTAACTTTGAGCTTATAATCATCCTAAGTCATTAACATAAGTTTTAGAAGTGTCATATGGCTTATATGCATTTATATATACTTATTATAAGATAAAATCAAGTTTTAAACCATATGGTAAATTATTATTAAACCGAGAATAAAATGGTTCATTTGGTGATTTTTGAAGAATATAAGTATATTAACTTATATTATAAATTTTGGGTGTATTAAAAATAGCTACAAGTATTTAAATGGCTAGTTTATTATTATGTGGCTAAATTGTAAATTTTGAAAAGTTTGGGTACTATATGGAATTGCCGAGAGTTGATGGTGTTATTGGCATAATTATGATATAATATAAGTAGGAATTAATATTATGAATTTTGGTTAAATTAAACAAGTGTTTAAGTGTTAAAATAACAAATTATAAAGTTTTGGGGCTATTTTGTAATTTCTGGAAAATATAGAGTAAAACCGAATTACATAGGATTTTCTAAGTATATTAAAGTATTAACTATGAAATTAGGCTTTGGTCAAAGTGTTGACCAAAAACTTTGGGTTAAAATGATTTATGACATAAAATATTAAGTTTATAAAAGTTTGGGGTGAATATGTAATTTATAAAAGTTTATATGTAAAACCAATTTTGATATAGGTCGAAATCATAAATTGTAGAAAAGTAAGGGTCATTTCGGTACTTAAGGTAAGTAAATATTAAACTATAGTTATGAGTTAATATGTAATTTATATAAAGTTTTTGGGGTTAAAATGCAATTATAGGAAAATAATTGCCAAAGCCGAAATATATGTGGCTAATTAGTAATTTACGGAATTTGGTGTGTTCAAATTATAAATACCGAATTTATAAGGTTGGTTTTGTGATTTAATAAAGTAAAGAATTAAAACTAAGTAATATAATGTATTTTGGAGTATAATGTAAAGTTTATAAAGTAATTGTGGTTAATAAAAATAACCAAATTGTATTAATATATAAATAAGTGGAAACAATTATGAGTATATAATTAATGAGATAGAGATATACTATAAGGTGGGAATTCATTATCACATGTAGTCACTACATAAATATAACAAACTGATAACTACCTCGAACCACTGTTCAATAACTGAAGGAACTAAAGAACATACGGGGTTAGCATACCACGGGTATTAGTTCTGTATCAACTGTACTGTAATAGTTAGCTCTAGTCGTATTAACGTTACCCGGTATTTGCATGTACGTATAGCAGCTTTACGGGGGAAAGCTACAGGGCGTGAACTGTCACACTTACAATTATCACGGTGAACGGTATGTTAATTGTGTGGTCTTAATGTCCTAAGGATTTTCCTGAGGTCCAGACGTTGTGTATTTAATTACTAAGAGCGATATCTGTGATTTATGTATATGACCTTGTAAACTGTATTGCTCGACACCATTGCGCTTTATTTTATGCGATCTCTTATGACTGAAAGTTTATACATCTAAACTCGAACAAGACTGGATGACCTTTAGGTATTACGAGAACCTAACCGGCGGTCAATTGTCATAGTCTTAAAACTTAAGGATTGGATCTTGTGTCATTGATTAAAGGACTAAGTTACATAAAGATTTGGAGAGGAATCCAGTTAGTTTCGACTACCTGGTTGCGCAGCGTGATCACTACGAGGGACTAATATCAACAGTCACTCAAGGGAATCCATCATCCACACTCGATGATGGCAGAGGGCATTGCTGTTGGTGTAGGCTTCGGCCGAATTGGATGCCTTCAAGGCAAATAAGAAGTCCAGGGCCAAAGGGTCAGCTGGTGGATGGTTCCATTTAATTAGGACCCAGGGGACTACTGTCCAATATCAAGTTATTTAGGGTTGTCCTAACATGAAGCCCGAGGTGGAAATAATTAGAAGTTTAAGTGGTTGGTTAACAGGATAAGGGCCATAAGGCCAGGTAACAAGAACGGTTAATTAATACGCGTATCTTGTTTGGTATTGGTTATTGGTTATTGGTCATTGGTTATTGGTTATTGGTTGTTGGTTATTGGTTATGTGATAATATTGTTGGTTGAACTGATGTGTGTTTATTTAAACATTTACAGTTGTTACTATTATTGTAAACCGGTATAGCATGTAATGATACTAATATCAAGATGGCTAAACGACTTAAGGGATCCAAATGATTTAAAACTACATTTAGCATACCAGCATATAGTTTGCTGAGCCCTTCAGTGGGCCAAACATTTCAGCTTACTGAGCAGAGTCATGAAGCCGGAGCGCGGGACGCAAGGTAGTTGATATAATTTCAATAAGACACCCTTTAAATTTATTATGTACTGTATTATGGAGTTTTGTTGTATGGGTTAGTTGCCCACTTATGTGGTTTTGGATTTGGATTGTAACTTCAAGATTGCTCAGTATCTGGTCATCACAGCGGTGGAGAGTTGGAGTTGATTGATGGAATAAGGTTGCCTTGTTACTCACATGGGTGAGTGACTGCGTGTAACACCAAACGATAGTTAGTTTTATTTTCTGCTATGAATTATGTTTTATTTATGCTACGACTTGTGATATATTATAGGAGATTAGGACTAGGGTGTTACAGTTACTGTATGAGAGTAAGCCTTGCTAGCCGTATGGGTGGTTAGCGGCGTTGTATTACCAGCCGTAGTATTTGTATTTTCACTGCGAGTAGTAAACTAACCAAGACGATTAGGCCGTAAGTAGAGGATTAGCGGTAGGGGTGTTACAAAAGTGGTATCAGAGCGTAGTTACTCTGATGTCTAGAATTACCGAGCATAAGGATTACCGAGTTAGGATTACAACCGTCTTATGACGGAGAAATAGAAACCTAACTAGGAATGACCGCTGATAACAACGATTACCCTTAACGTCCTTACAGACGATACCATTGCTTAAATCAAGACCACCTGGTCGCAGTATCTAATATAATCCCTGATTGTTCAAATGTCAGGACAAGGTCGAGGCTGACCCCGAGGAGAGGCTGCTAATGAGCCGGGCACGCAGACGATAGCAGAGATCATCGCTGCCATGGTAGCACAGATGCTACCACAAGTAATCATAGCTGTGCAGCAGTCACAGTAGAACCAACAAACTCAAGCGGGACCAACCCCACCCCCTCCACCCAGAGAAGTGAATTGGGTGAAAGCCGTCACAGATCTCCAACCTCCTTGCTTTAGAGGTGAGAGCGACCCTGCAAAGCTTGAAGCCTACATCTCTGAAATGAAGACAACATTTGAAACCCTCGAAACTCCTGCTGGAGTTCGAGTGAGGATAGCGGCATACTACCTCAAAGATGCTGCTATGGATTGGTGGAAGCTGGTAAAACATGAGTATGTCTACGACCCCACCTTTGATTGGGAATCCTTCATCGCCATTCTCCGATCAAAGTACTACCCAGAACACGTCAAAACTAAGAAGTGTTTAGAGCTTGACGCCTTGAGGATGACAGAGAAATGTCAGTGGATGAGTACTACCGCACCTTCACCTTCATTCTACTTCTTCTACCCCCTTGGGTACACCGGCCTGGTCTTGGTCGATCGCTTCTATGGCAGTCTGAGCCATCACCTTTGGTACGGTATGGGGTACACCAGATTTACCTCCCTTCAAGTAAACGTTGGTTCGAACCCGTAGTACCATTGTCAATATTTAAATCATTACCTTAATGAGTAAGAGCGCCATCTAATACCTGAAACTTCAGGAGTGCTATCACGCGACATCTCGCGTTGAAATTACATGTCAGCTGAGAGATGAGGAACAGGCGCTTAGCGCAAAGCCAAGAGCAAGAACACTAGCTCAGAGGAGCAGAACTAGGGCAAGGGATGGAAGAAGAAGAAAGTGAAATTCTTTCAACAATCATAGAAGAATACCCCTAGTGAGAGCAGTGCCCATGCTGAGAAGGGCAAAGCAGCTGAGCCACTTCAGCTTGCTTATTCTGCGCCGGTGGCTGCGAAGCCACTGAGATCACACCCGCCCAAGGGTAAACTTCTAAATTTAAACTCGTATATGTGTAATTACAATAAGTAGTACTACCGCACCAAATGTGCTAACACTCAAAGCTACAGGTTCTGGCTCTGGATACGGCAAGAACTACTCAGATGGCCACAGTTATGTTTGAAGGAAGTGTAATCAGATCACCCTGACACAGATTGCCAAGGGAGGGAAATTAGATGCTTCAAATGTTAGAAACCGGGACACCGTGCTGTAATGTGTGCCCGGAGAACGCAAAGTTCAAGGGAAACTTCCAGAGCTACAAGTAGAGGGAAGACATGGAGGTTGCATCTGGCGATGCTCCAGCCCAGCAGGCCTCGCAGGGACAGGGGTCCCGAGGTCCTCAGAAGGGCGCACCTCAGAGGCAGCCGGCCTTGCATATCATTGACCGTGACGGGACCGTACTAAGTCTGGCCTAGGTACTAACTTAAACCTTGAATCCTTGAAAAACATGTTTAAGTATCGAAGTACTTGTTTGAATGAATGTATGAGTAAGTAGGATTGAAGTATGTATTTGAGCATGAAATGAACTAGTTGAAACTAGAACTCACCTTAGATGAAATTTACAACCATAGGTAGATTTTATATCTGCTACCCAATACCTTTAAACCCAAACCATGAAGACGACGACATCACCACTCACCACTTCTCCAAAGAGCAGTGTCAGGTCATCCGACCAGGTATGATTCTATTAAGTGATACCTGACACCCGAAGCACAAATTTCAATCATCCGACAATGCAACAAACTAGGAGCGGGTCCAGGAGGATTCTACACACCCGAATTTCCCGGTGGAGCGAAGATGAAGCTGAAGATGATGTGCTTGGGAAAGGATTGAAATCCTTAAACCAAGGCATACCAAAAGACACGGACACAAGACGGAGTGACACCACCAACAATACCCACTGAATTTCAGACGCTTGTTACACAAGCTGTAGAACTTGCACAACAATGAGAATATGATCCAATCCCCGCACTTGAAGCGGACCTTTGTATCGTCAACTTCTATGAGAAAGAAGGATGACTTGGTTTACCCAAGACAAGGACGAGACAATGGAATCTCTCGAACAAGGAGTGCCCGTAGTGTCTTGGTCCATTGGTGATGACGCCGTATTTTTGTATAGCGAGTAGAAGCGTGTGAACCTCGCAGAGAAACTGGTATTGAGACAGGAGATGTTCAAATCATGGGTGGAAAATCAAGGTTGTTGTATCACGGGATCAAAAAGATCAAGCTGAATACGGCACCACCGGCAACAATCAATGCCACACACATGAAACCAGGACGTCAGAACCTTACCTTTAGAAAGTATTATCTTGCAGTAGCATGTAACGCATTAACAACGTGTATTAGAGACACGGTATGTATGATGGTTGGTTTATTCAATAAAAGTAGTGTTGGCTATTAAATTCCACTTGTGTTATACCACCAATTCTCATAAACTTGTGAATCAATAGGTTGTGGACTCGGTACCGAAGGTAACCTGAGTATTCTCACCGAAGCACAAGCCGGTAAGAGCGACACCATCTTAACGGGAACCTTCCCAGTAAACGGCATTGATGCTTCCGTACTATTCAACTTCGGCGCCTCTCATACCTTTGTTTCGCCGTCATTAGTGAAGAGGTAGGGGCTAGACGCGGATGAATTACCGAACTTCTTGGTTACTCTCCCGTCGAAGGAGCAAGTGCGATGTACCAAGTATTACCAAACCGCCAAAATCCGAATCAAGGGCGAAGAATTTCCCATCTCCTTCATCCAATTTAATGGGTTAGGATTCGACTTAATAGTCGGGATGAAATGGTTGGAGTGGCACAAGGGGCGAATCCTCTGCGCCGAGCATAGACTGCTGCTCAAGAGTCCGTTGGGGTTACTGTTTCACACCACCAGAGACCGAGAGAGCCTTCAACTACAGTCATCTCCGCTATGGCTATGTACCGAGAGCTTAGAAAAGGGCACGATGTGTATCTTTGCTATGTACAAGATCTGGAGAGAGATCCAGAATTCAGTACCGACGTACCGATTGTATCAGAATTCCTCGATGTATTCCCGAAGGAGCTGCCTGGTATGCCGCCTCAGAGAGCTGTTAAATTTGAGATTGATCTCCTGCCTGGTACTGGTCCCATTGCTAGGGCACCATACCGTATGGCACCAGCAGAAATGACTGAGCTTAAGGAGCAATTGTGCGACCTTCTCGACAAAGGGTTTATACGCCCGAGCGTATCACCCTGGGGAGCACCGGTCCTCTTCGTGAAGAAGAAGGATGGTAGCCTCCGACTCTGCATTGACTACCGTGAATTGAATGTGGTCACTGTAAAGAACAAGTATCCATTGCCACGCATCGATAACCTATTCGATCAGCTGAAAGGAGCTTCGGTCTTTTCTAAGATCGACCTCCGATCAGGGTATCACCAGATTGCTATCAGAGAATAGGTTATTGAGAAAACGACATTCCGTACTAGATATGCCCACTACGAATTCACGGTGATTCCATTCGGTTTTGTCGAACGCACCAGCTAAGTTCATGGATCTAATGAACCGTCTGTTCAGTGATCAGTTGGACACTTCAGTAGTAGTTTTCATCGATGACATCCTCGTGTATTCGAAGTCAGCTGAAGAGCATGAAAACCACCTCAGAAAAGTATTTGAGACACTGCGCGAGAACCAGCTCTATGCGAAGTTCTCCAAATGCGAGTTTTGGCTAGATCAGGTATCTTTCCCCGTCATGTCATCTCGAGCGCGAGTATCTCAGTCGATCCATCTAAAATCAAAGCCATACAATCATGGCCTAGACCTAAGACTGTTACCGACATCCGGAGCTTTTTTGGTCTAGTCGGTTATTACCGGAGGTTTGTAAAGGACTTCTCTAAAGTCGCTAAGCCTATGACGACGTTGATGAAGAAAGTTGCACCGTTTGTGTGGACAGACGAGTGTGAGGTATCCTTCCAGAGCCTAAAAGACTCATTGCCCTCAGCGCCCATTCTCACTCTTCCAGAGGGCCCAGAGGGATTTGAGGTATACTGTGATGCATCAGGCAAGGGAATGGGATGCGTACTCATGCAGCATGGCAAGGTAGTAGCCTACGCCTCCCGCCAGCTGAAAAGCATGAGGAGAATTACCCGACACACGATCTAGAGTTAGGAGTCATTGTCTTCGCCTTGAAGATATGGCGACACTATCTCTATGGGGTAGCATCACCATCTACTCCGACCACAAAAGCTTATAGTATGTATTCACACAGAAGGAATTGAATCCAAGACAGAGAAGGTGGATGGAGTTTCTGTTAGATTACGACATCGACCTACAGTATAAGGAAGGGAAGGCAAACGTTGTAGCCGACGCCCTAAGCCGTCGAGCACACTCTCTCCATTCGCTACTCGCTTCTTCTAGCTTGGTTGACGAGGTGCGTGACGCTCAGTTGAGTGACCCTTATATGACCGAGATCAGACAGAAGATCACAGATGGCACCTTCTAGAAAAAGAAGTACGACTTCAAACTGCATGAAGATGGTCTGATCCGCTGAATGGCAGGTTATGCGTCCCCCAAAGCAATGCTGAGCTGAGGGGTCGCATCCTGCGAGAGTCACACTGTTCTACACTATCCGTCCATCCGGGAGCCTCCAAGATGTACAAAGACATGGAGAGGTACTTCTGGTGGTCTGGAATGAAATCATGTGACAGAGTATGTGTTGAGATCCTAACATGCTAGAAAGTAAAAGTTGAGCACAGAAGACCAGGCGGAATGGTACAATCTATGCCAATTCCGGAGTGGAAATTCCACGATATCTCCATAGATTTTGTTGTAGGACTCCCACCTATCAAGGGAGGACCCAACATGATCTGGGTAGTAGTCGATCGCCTCACCAAGGTTACCGGATTCATACCGATGAGGGACACCTGGAAGGTGGCGAAACACGCTGAGTTGTTCGACAAGGAGATTATCCGACACCACGGAGTCCCGAAGACTATCGTATCTGACCGTGACACCAGGTTTCTTTCAAGATACTGGAGAGCTACACCGGAAGCGTTGGGTACCGAGTTGAAGCTTAGTACCGCCTTCCAACCACAAAGCGACGGTCAGGCAGAAAGGACCATCCAGACACTCAAGGACATGCTTAGAATGTGCCTTAGACTTTCAGGGGAGTTGGATTGATAAGCTTCATCTTATAAGTTCTCATATAATAATAGCTGTCACGCTTCGATTAAGATGTCACCTTTCCAAGCTCTATACGTAGACCTTGTCGTACCCGTTGTGTTGGGATGAGTCGAGTGAAGCGGTCATCATAGGACCGGAGTATCTTGAGCAAGTCCAAACAGAAGTTCAGCAAATCAGAGCTAATATGAAAGCAGCCCAAGATAGACAAAATCCTATGCGGATGTGCGACGATGCGACCTTGAGTTCGCCGTGGGCGACTAAGTGTCTTGCGTGTTTCACCTATGAAGGGCGTATTCCGATTTAGCCAGAAGGGCAAGCTGAGCCTGAAGTTTGTAGGGCCGTACACTATCACTGTGAGAGTTGGATCTGTAGCCTACAGGTTAGCTTTACCTGAGGAGTTGGGGCGTGTCCATGATGTCTTTCATGTGTCACAACTCAAGAAGTACATTGCCGATCCTTCTCATGTTCTAGAGCCCGAGCAATTATCCATTGAGCCGATGATGAGATATGTCGAGACTCCCGTGAGAATCCTTGATACGAAGACCAGAGACACTCGCCATAAGTCTGTGCGAATGGTGAAGGTCTTGTGGTCCAACCACGATGTCGAAGAAGCAACGTGGGAGCTAGAAGATGCCATGAAGGTGAAGTACCCACAGTTGTTTATAGACTAGTCTATCTAGTACTTAGCGGGTACGGGGTGTACCCCTTTTAAGGGGGGTAGCCTTTTTGTTTTGCATTGCTTCGGGGATAGCATTGCATAGTATGCATGTACTGTAGTATATTTTGTGGGCACATGTAATGCTAAGTGTATTTTGGTATGTGTGTACAATGTGTAATGTAATTGTGCTGTATGGTATTGACTCAGTTGGTATTGTGGAATGATGTGTATTGGAATTGTGTATTGTGTATGGTAAGTATGTATGGTGCTTGAATTGAGTAGTGCTTCTGATGTAGAGAAAGTGAACACCTTGTAGGTGGTAGTAAGATACATTATGGCAATTGGTTTGCCAAATGCGTAGAAATAGTAAACCGTTAACCTTGAGCAACTTTGAGGGTAAAGTTCCATAAGGGGGGTAGATTAAAATACCCCGAAATTAAAAATATTGATTAATTAGGCCAATGAAGATTTTAGAGGCTTAATTATGTCTAAATAAACATGAGGGAATAAATCCGAAGAAAACAGATCCTTAAAACGGATTAAAAACATAAACGAACCTTAAAGCGCGTTTTTCGAGGAAACCGGGAAAACGTGACTTTAAGCGGGTCAAATAGACTCGTAATAATTTTGGTCAACCAAATAGTCATTAATAAACATTAATGAAGGTTTAGGACAAATAAAATCAATTAAATGAGAAAATTCCGAAAAACGGGTTCCGGTAGTAAAAACTGTAAAAAATGGGAAGTTGTGGGGTGTGAGTGTAAATAAGCTAAACTAATGTGTCCCCTTTTGAAAATAAAAATCAAAAATATTTGTGTGTGCAGTGAGGTGGCCGGTTTTCTTCCCCCTCTCTCACTCTCTTCACTTACCTAATACACTACAAGACAAACTAATAAAGTGAAGAAAAAGCAAATGGACTCTCTCTCCTCTATTCCTCCCACACTCCACCGTACTCCCTCCTCTCTCTGATTTCTCTTCTTCCCCATTGAGCTCTAATGGCGATTTGAAGAAACAAGTCCAGCCCCCACCTTCTTCTTCCGTTTTGAGCACCCAAACCTTGCCCAAAAATCTCAAAAACTGTACCGTTGGAATCCCCTTGCCAAGGAGATCATTCCCCTCTTTTCAAAATCTGAAAATACCCACTTTCATCTCCATGGGTATGGCTGTTTTTGAAGATTGAGACCACCATTAGAAGCTCCTCCTTGATCTTGTTGGTTTGAGGTAAAAAGAATTCGAAAAACCAATATTTCTAGCTCTCACTTGCAAAATAGAAAATTCCCAAGTTTTGAGCTTCTCGTTCCTTGTTCTCCAGCCGATTTTGGCTTCCTTCTTGGAGTGGGAATCTTGCTTTTGTTGCTGTCCAACACTCCCTCTATACACTTGCAAGGTAATGCATTTTCTAAACCCTAAAAACATGTCCTAACCTCTATTTGACGTAAGGGTTGCTTTTGGATTAAAATGATTATGCATTGACGGGCTGTAGCATTAGGATTTGAATTCTCCATAACCGGTTAGAAGAGAAGGAGCAAAGGAAGAGAGAAGGAAAGAAGAAGAAGGAAAAGAAAGAAGGAAAAGCTAGGAAACCAAGGTAAATGCACTCACCTTGAGTAGTTTTGTATACTTTGTGTAACAGATTTTTAAATGCTTGTAATGAGTAATGTATGTAGCCTTGAGTAGTAATTGGGTTGTAGTATAATGATGAAGAGACTATCTGTTTTAAAGCTCTAGAAAGATTAGTAGAAGCTTGTAAAAACCTTGAAAATAGATGATGTTGCAGGAATTAAATAGATGGTTAGTGCCTAGTATTTGTGTTGATAATGTATGTAATGAACAGGCTTGATAAGTGGTAATGTGTGGGCAAAACAATGTGGTGAGATTGTTAAAATTTAGGGGAGACTATGTCAAAATATACCTAGGAACTAGAGGACTTAAGATGTTAATGTAAGTAAGAGAACACTTTGAAAACAGATTAAGAATGGAGTTAGGAAATGGAGTAGAGTGTGGAGGAAGTTAATGCCTTGTGAATGCTGGAAGTGTATTGGTTGAGGAATAGGATGGTAGAGGTTATAGTTAAAATATGTAGCATAGAGAAAACAAAATATTAGCATAAGTCTCTAGGAAAGAAGAGTGGAAAAAAATTGTGCAAGGTGACTAGGATTTAGTGATAAGTTTAATGAATGAACTAAGGGTATTTTAGAGGGTCTAATTAGTGTTAAAACAAGTTAGATTACATTAGGAATTTGGGAGACAATGGGTAAAGAAGGAAATTGAACAGATTTAGTAGGACAATTCTGACCTCGACCGACCCAGAAGGTTGAGTCGGTCGTGGGTCGGTCGGACTAAAACCATTGTAACGTAAACTTTCTGACTTCGACCGACCTAGACAGTAGTTAGTCGTGGTTGGTCCGGCAAGAATTTTTTCAAACTCGAAGTTTCTGACTTCGACCGACCCAGGAGGTTGTCGGTCGTGGTCAGTCGAGCTGGATTCCAAGGCCGATTTCTTTCAGACTTTCGACCGACCAGAGGGGTTTGGGTCGGTCGGGTCTACTTCGATCGGTCGTGAAAAAAAGGTATATATATATATATATATATTTAGTATATACTATATTATGTGTGTGTATGCATGTACATACATGTGTGACATTAGTATGGAAATAATAAAGGTAAGAAATATACACATGAGTATAACACCCCTACCGCTAATACCGTCATTACTGTACAATACTTACCTTCGCAGCGGATAATACATACACAACGGCGGTGTACAATGCGCTAGTCACCCACGTGACTACAAGGCCAGCTACACTACTACATACTATCGGTCTGATGAATTGAACATACCGAGTACTCTACACAATACATTACCTCCCTTTGCATACTCAACCATAATTCAAATACAACTCCAAATACAAACTATACCGAGTCTACTATAATCCCTAAATTACCGATACAGTTTGAACTTCCAAATTCACAATACATTACAAATACAATCCCTATTACTCAACTACCCATGCTTACATAGCAACCCCGTCCTACTCTCTCGAACGATGGTCAACTTCGAATACCTGTAAAATAAAAACGATGCCTCTAGGGGCTCAGCACATTGCTGCATATGAAATTCGCATATACCGCGTGCAAACCGCGGTACCGCCTACTTTGGGTCGGATATACATGGAGTTCGTTTTACATGCATACATACCTAATCATACTACAACAATACAATCAACCATACTTACATACATATACAAGGTTCATTACCTACCAAGGAGACAAGTTGTCCGTCAACCGTTCATTTAGTTTATTTCGTTCGCAAAGTTTCCACCAAGCTTTAATCTTACTTACCTCGTTGTTTTACTCATGTTGCGCTCACTACCTTACTCATATTTACTCAGGCTGTAACACCCCTCTCCTTAATCATGTAATAATCTCTCTCGTAGCAATAAAGAATAAAACGTTTTACAGCGGAAGAAATAATAACAACAACAATACTCGCTCGGGTGTCACCGGCCATTACTCGCCCATGCGAGTAACGAAGCCAAACTATATCCAACAACCAACATAAACAAACTGCTAACCGCTGTGATAACGAGATAACTCCTATACATCATACTAAGTCCATACTCATAAACATCAACAAATGAGCGTCTACCCAAATCCTAAATATACATAACCGTACCATAATACAATCCCCAGTCGGATATCGTTATACAAACAAACTCCATGTGCGGTAATTAAAGCAGACTCTAACTACCCTGTTCCCGCACTTCGGCTTCGACAATAATCATCAACCTGCATAATGGTGTAGTATCAACGATAAACGCTGAGTATGCCGGGCCTGGACCCTAATGGTCACTTAGTCATTTTAACCATCTTATTATTAGATTGGTTTCATGCTTTACTATTTTACAGATATAATCAATACTGTAATATATAAACATAACCATCCATCCAATACAACATTCATGTCATATCACAAACAACAGTTGTATAATCGAACATATCGAAATAATTGCAGTATAATGTACAATGTACAATCGCCATAGCGAATAGTTTCCATAGTTAATTTACCTTGGCCTTAAAGGCCCCATCCAACCATGTTTAATTAATACCAGTTGGGCGTCATGTTAAGACAACCCGAATAACCTCACCATGGACAGTAGTCCTCCCGTACACACAAAGGTGCTCATTTCGCCAGAGGTCCGGAGGCCCCTGACTATTCTCTTTGTCTCGTAACACGTCCATAAAAGGCCATAGCCACCTGACCCATGATCCAAATAGGGCTCGTTGGGTATAAACCTGGAGCGGAACCCGATCGGGAACCCTCAGTGATCACAAATGCGCAACCAGGTAGTTCGTAAACTACACTGGATTCCTCACCTCAACTCACACCATCTCTCTCTCAAAATGTTTAAGATATGCTCTTAGTCTTATGGAGAATGTAATTCATTAATTAGCTGCCCAATGGGTCTCACGCACACCTAGAAGTGATCTAGGTTATATCATGTTCGAGATCCATGCTCTAGAGACCGATAATGTCGTGACTCGTTCCTAAGTGTTTTACTTAGGTTACCATATACTTAATATTAATACTATGGTATTATATCAAGTAACCGTCTTGTCATCACAATAACGTATATGTATGTTTTATATAGTCGATCTATAGTCGACGTAGTGTTAGTCCCGTAGGACGCTCGTGCATAAATAATTAATGCAGTAACACACATAATCACATACACGTATCCAAAACACTTAACACACAAGTGATATCAACCAAATCCGAGCCCAAGGAATTCCTTAGGACAACTCAGAGCAAACCCTTTACATACCGTACACCTTAGACCAAGGATGCGCAGTGTAGACCACTAGCTCGTCAAGTGCCTTCGTCTGAAGTATGATCTAAACTGTAATAAAACTATAAGTCAGTCTCCATGACTAACCACATCCAGTATTTCCGAATAACAAGTAACCCCGACAGTTCATCCCGGATTTCTACAGTTAATTGTTACGGGTTTCTCTAAACCGGTCGGCTTGTTACTAAAACTCGTATGTCAAAATATTTTGACTGTTAAGTTTAATTCATTATACTTCTTTAATCTTATCCACCATTAAATTTAGGTATATAACCTATAGTTGCATGTATGCATGCATGACTTATTATATGTATTATTTATCATATTGTATCATTCTCCTACCATCCATTATTGTTGGGACATCGGAGTGTTGCAGAGATAGCCTTTCACTGCGACAGAGTCAATCATCACTTGACAGACACAAAGAGTGATCCTCTTCGATAGAGTCTAGCGCAACAAAGAAGATCGCGGCCCAAGTAAGAAGACCACTTAAGAGCCGTTGGAAGTTGCCCACTAAGTTAGTTCCGGTATTTTCGGAACTAACTCCTTCGACTTGCTGTTGTACTTAGAGTATAAATAAGATGTGTAATAGTTAGTTTTTCTTTGTGCTTTCTTTGAGGATTATTTCAGTGCTTAGAAAGAGAAAGAGAATCGCATTGTAAGCCAGAAGGAGAGAGAGATTAAGTACCAAGTTAGTTAGTGCCGTTAGATAGACTCTACCTAGGAAGATCCTAGTTTCACTACACTTATCATTGTTCAGATTAGAAAGTGTGTTGGGTGAGTGAGTGAAAACTGCTAAGTAGATCCTTTCTACTTAGTGGGCATTTGTAAGTTATTTTATTTGACCAGGAAATGAAATAGCTTATTTGTGTATCTTGCTGAGTTCCACAGAGTCCTTCTTTCCTTTCATCATTTCGCTACAATTACCGTAAAAGTCTTCCGCAACCTTAGTTTGGTTAATTCGATTGAGTGCCTCTATCTCACAGAGTGCTTCTCAGTTAAGAAGGCTGATTGAGTCAAACCAATCCTTAGACTCACACCTTTGATTGGTTTGAGTTAGCCACCCGATCCTACACGTGGTATCAGAGCTTTGTTTAGGCTAACATACAATCAACGAAGCAATGGCAGACCTCTTCGCCAATCAAAACAACAAAATGCACTTCGAGCATCCCAGACTCACCTCCACCAACTGCGACCACTGGAAAAACGAGATCGAGCAACACATCGAGTCTATCAACTCCGAGCTTTGGGAGATAGTCACTGGAGGAGATCTTGCAGTCAATCCTGACCGATCCACATGGACTGCTGCAGATCGCAAGAGGTACAAGCTGAATTGTCAAGCATCACGCGCAATATACACTTGCTTGTCCATCCCAGAACAAAGGAGAGTAAATCACTGTAAGTCCGCTAATGAGATCTGGACACTCCTTCAAGCAACTCACGAAGGAGTCACTGAACTAAAGAAATGCAAAGCTCAAGAACTCCGAATGGACTATGAAAATTTTCTACAAAAACCCGGTGAGTCACTGGAAGATGTTCTTGATCGTTTCTACTTACTAACTACTACTATGCAGGAAGTTAGCATCTTACCAGATAGAGAGAGTGTCTTGCATAAATTGCTGGACAGTCTCAGAGAAGAATGGGCAGAGACAGTAATCTCCACCAAAGCATGCAAGGACTTATCCAAATGGAGCTGTCAAGACCTGGGTCCTATCTACAATCCGTAGATAAATATAAGAAGAATGTTCGAAAGAAAATGTGGTAATACTTCTTCTCCCTCTTCTAGTAAGACTACTACTTTGAATGACCAAGCCTTGCAGGTTTATTCGACTCAGTTAACTCAAGAAGGAGCCTATGTTGCTGATACTCAAATCAGACAAGCTAAGGCTGAACTGGTGGACATTATTGTTGAGGAAAGTGAGGCTGAGATATGAGGACTTTGTCTTCATAGTCAAGAACTTCTGAAAATTCATGCGTAACCAACCTAATCGACAGAGTCGGTCGTTCTCGAACACCTCTAAACAAGTTTTCAATTCTGTCACTTGTTTCAACTGCAATAAACCCGGTCACTTCAAGAAGGACTGTCCTTTACTCAAGAACCAGTATGGAAAATCTCAGGGAGATTGCTGATGGCAGCTGTTGGATGGGGCGATTCAGACTCCGACGATCCAGACATAGAGTCCAGCGGATTGGTATGTCTAATGGCACATGACACGACGGAGTCCATGATTCCTGATAATGAGGTAACTCGTTCTCACCTTGAAACAGACCTTTACCGTATTTCTCCTATGGGATTTATGACTTTAATTGCTAAAATTGTCTCCGAGAACAACTCTCTCAAAGCAAGTCTTACCAGCAAGATAACCGAGCTATCTGAGGAACTCGAAATCTCAAAAAGTCTTATGTATGCACTAAGAGATGAAGCTGAGGAACACAAAACCATCTCTTGCTCTCTCAGGTTAGATCTACAAGAATCAAGGCGTCATGTTGATTCCCTTCAAAAGGAACTTCATGATACCTTAGAATGCACTCAGTTTAAACAGGGTGACCAGAAAGAGTCTCTCACCCTGATCGACTCCCTCAAACAAGACCTCACCATTTTTACTGACAGTGTTGTTCTCTTCAAAATGATCTTAATGCCTCTGAATCCAAAAACATATCCTTAAACACCACTATCAAAAATCTCACTCAAAGACTGAAAGAAAAGGAGCACACTCTTTCCCTTAAGCCAGTCAAGTTTATCAAACAAGTCACCTCCTCCGAATTACCTGAGTGGGCCAACTCCAAAATCAAAGAAATTAGCCAAGATCGAGATACTCTTCGTTCTAAGGTAGAACAACTCTCTCACCAGATTGTAAATCTACAATCGGAGTTCGATCCACTCAATCCACGCCCAAGTGGCACAAAGGTAAGTTCGACATTCCAAAGAATATGTCCAAATCCGACAACAGAGTCAAACGATATCAAGAAAAGAAAAATTCGACTCCTGGTGGAAAGGACAACAGAAATACATCAATCTTCCACCAACCAAGATTTGTGGCTACTGCGGGAGTCTTGGACATCGAGACAGTGCATGTGATAAACTGAATAGAGATCTCTTTTTAATGTCAAACGTGTTAAATTGATACTTGAAGCACGAGAAAAATTGAAACTCTGGCTCGAAAAGGGAACCCAAGTACATCTGGGTTCCCAAATCTAACAAATGATCTGTTCTTTTGTAGGTGAAGGCGAATGGAGACAGCTGGTACTTGGACAGTGGATGCTCTCGTCACATGACTGGAGATCCAAATCAATTCAATTCGCTTTCATCCTACCAAGGGGTAGGAAGGTTACTTTTGGAAACAACAACCAGGGTGAAATCGTGGGAGTTGGGTCCGTAGGTAACCCCTCAAAATTAAAATTGATGGAGTCCATCTGGTCACTGGACTCCAACACAGTTACTAAGTATTTCTCAAATTTGTGATAGATTCAATTTGGTACTTTTCTCCTCTTCGGATTGTAAGGTTTATGATGAGCGTACAGGTTCTTTGAAAGCTGTGGGACGTAGAGAAGGGAAATCTCTACAAAATGTGCTTAAGCTCCATCAACCCAGACGATCAAGTCTGTCTCAACGTAAATGCCAAAAACTCACTGCTATGGCACTCCAGACTTGGCCACGCAAATCATAGACTGTTGAACAAACTCAAAAGCAAGGACTTGGTGATCGGTTTACTAGACACACATTTGACACAGACTCTGTCTGTGAAGCATGCGTAAAAGGTAAACACACCCGGTCCTCCTTCAAAAGTAAGCCTACTCTCTCTACTAGCTCTCCCCTCGAACTACTACACATGGATCTTGTTGGCCCCATGCGTACACAAAGCATAAGTGGTAAGAGGTACATCCTGGTCATAGTCGATGACTATTCCAGGTGGACCTGGGTCATTTCTTATCTACTAAAGATGAAACTTTTACGGAGTTGTCCAACTCCATAAAATGCTTGTTAATAAATTTTCATTTACTCTAAAAACCCTGAGAACGGACCAGGGTACTGAATTCTGCAACAAGTCGTTTGATGAGTTTTGCAGGGACAACGGAGTGGATCATCAAATATCATCAGCACGTACTCCAGAACAAAACGGAGTAGTTGAACGCAAGAATAGAACCTTGGTAGAAATGGCTCGCACCATGCTCATTGACAGTCAACTCACTCCATCTTACTGGGCAGAAGCTGTTAACACAGCATGCTATGTGTTAAACCGTGTTGATTCATCCATTCCTTCACAAGACACTATAAAACTACTCCGTCAACGTAAACCAAGTCTTATACATCTCAGACGTTTCGGATGTAAGTGTTTTATCCACAATAATGGTAAGGACAACTTGGGTAAGTTCTCTCCTAAAAGTGATGAAGGTATCTTTCTTGGCTATTCTTCTAAAAGCAAAGCTTATCGTGTTATCAATCTGAGAACTCAATGTTTAGAAGAAAGCCCACATGTCAAGTTCGATGAGTCCCACAACGTTGGCTCATCTTCTGATCAACTTGACTTTGCCCCTGATGATTTTCTCACCGATCCACACTTCATCACTGTACCAATAGGAAGACTCCCTGAGTCCCACTCCATCACTCCTCATGATTCCCCAGCAAACAACAACAATTCATCAGAATCTACTGACTCTGACCATAACCCGGAGACACCCTTACCACAATAACTTGACTTTTGACTCCTCTGACAAAGACACACCCCCTCCTGCTTCACGACGACAGTTCCAGCAAAAATCAGCTCACCCTCCTGAAAACATCATTACAGACCCAAACTCCGGTGTTCAAACACGCCTACAAGCTATGCAAAATCTCTGTGGCTTTGGTGCTTTTCTGTCTAGCACTGAACCAAGAAACATCAAAGAGGCACTCCTTGATAGTGATTGGGTTACTGCTATGCAGGAGGAACTCAATTCTCTCCAGCGACATGCTGTCTGGGAGTTAGTTCCTCGCCCCACACATCAACAAACCATTGGTACTCGTTGGGTCTTTCGTAATAAACTTGATACTGCAGGACAAGTTTTCAGGAATAAAGCTCGATTAGTTGTTCAGGGCTACAATCAAGAAGAAGGGATTGATTATGACGAAACCTTCGCTCCTGTAGCTCGTCTTGAAGCAATTCGCATGCTCATTGCATTTGCCTCTTTTAAAGGTTTCCAATTATATCAAATGGATGTTAAGACAGCCTTCCTCCACGGCTACATTGATAGAGAAGTCTACGTCGAGCAACCACCAGGGTTCACAGACTCCGTCCATCCCGACTACGTCTACAAACTGTGTAAGGCCCTTTACGGGCTGAAACAGGCTCCACGTGCCTGGTATGAAAGACTGTCTACATATCTATTGCAAAATGGTTTCTCTCGAGGTAACGTAGATAAAACGCTCTTCATTCTACATTCATCACATGACTTACTCCTGTACAGATCTATGTTGATGATATTATTATGGTTCTACAAGTAACACCCTCTGCGACCATTTTGCTAACCTTATAAAGCAAGAGTTTTCCATGAATGAGTTAGGTGAGCTCAAGTTCTTCTTAGGATTACAAATTGAACAGGAAAGGGACGGGATCAAAATTCATCAACAAAAGTACATCAAGGAACTCCTTGCTAATACAACCTCAACAATGCCAAGAGTATGTCCACACCAAGCTGTACATCTGCCAAACTGCATCCCGATGATGACGGAGTCGGAGTCAATGCCACCAAATATAGAGGAATGATAGGGTCTCTCTTGTACCTGACTGCCAGTCGCCCAGATATTCTTCACGCAGTCTGTCTTTGTGCTCGCTTCCAAGCAGCTCCAAAACAGTCTCCCTCAAAGCAGTCAAGCGTATCTTTCGCTATCTTAAAGGTACAAGTACACTCTATCTATGGTATCCACGATCTCCCACTTTTACTTTATCTGGATATAGTGACTCTGATTGGGCTGGTTCTCTCCAAGATCGAAAGAGTACTTCAGGTAATGCACAGTTCTTGGGTCTTTGCCTTGTTTCATGGTCCTCCAAAAAACAAAACTCTGTAGCACTGTCTACAGCGGAGGCAGAGTATGTCTCTGCTGCAGCCTGTTGCTCCCAACTCCTTTGGATGAAACAACAACTTCAAGACTATCATGTCACCCAAGAACAAATCCCAATCTTTTGTGACAACAAAAGCACAATCAAAATATCCGAAAACCCAGTCCAACACTCAAGAACCAAACATATCGAAATACGTTTTCACTTCTTGAAAGACTGCGTCGAGAAAAAGCTTATCCAACTTGACTTTGTGCCCACAGAAGATCAACTTGCAGATATTTTTACTAAACCCTTGTCTACAGCAAGATTCGAAGCACTGCGATCAGCAATCGGATTGACTCCATCTACCTAGACGGTCGCATCTCCTTGCCCCTATCAAATCTTCAGCAGGTACTCCCTCATGTCTCATAGAGTCTGTCGTTGTTTGCACTTGAATCAGTGAAATGTGTTTTGTTACTTAGCACGCCTATTACTCTAGCGCTACTATACACGTCATCTATCCGCACCTAACCCGCCTAAATCGTCGCCCTTAATCTCACCCAACCATGACGTCGCCACATTTATCGCACCTAACACACGAAATCTGCAACTTCCAGCCTTATATCTATCACCAGTCTAGTCCATCTCTCTCACTTCCACTCCCTTTACACCCACGCATCCTTCCAATTTCCAATGGCCGGAGTAAACTTCAACGGAATCAACATCCCAGCCGACATCTTCGCCGATCCCATTCGCCTTCAGGCGTACCTCCAATTGATGGCAACCCCTAATCCATCTCCACCCACCACCACCACCACTCACTCTCCGCCTAAAACCACCGCTACTTCATCTCCGACACCACTCCTCCACTCCACCACTTGAAACCCGCGACCCATCCACTCATCAAACACCGCCATCCGCTGCAAGAACAGAATTCTCGATACCGACATTGAGGATGTCACCCCAATTCAAACCCTACCACCATCTCCAACACCACAAGCTACTATACCTCCTGCCGAAACCAAGCCTACCGATCAACCACAAGCTCATACCAACCAATCACCCAACAAACCTCCTTCATCAACCCCACAAGCATCCCCGCTAAATCAGCAACACCACCACAACAACCCCACCCAAGAACCGCAAGAGAAGGCCAAACTTCTACCCGACCCACTGCAAAAGAATCCTTCGATCTTCCGTCAAGGCACAACCTGTTTCCTCTGGTTCCGGTGAGTCGTCTCCAGTCCAGAACTGCCCACGGCCAGCCACGAT
Source organism: Limonium bicolor (assembly GCA_023374045.1). Classification (NCBI taxonomy): domain Eukaryota; kingdom Viridiplantae; phylum Streptophyta; class Magnoliopsida; order Caryophyllales; family Plumbaginaceae; genus Limonium; species Limonium bicolor. The sequence goes on from CM041780.1 coordinate 266,292,535, forward strand.
GCCTCTACTGGTGGCTGAGTGGTACCTCCGCCAAAGATCAAAAACCAACCGAAGCCGCACCGACGTGAGTGTGAAGGTCGACCCATTCACTCAACGTTACATGCTCGGGGACCCTGCCTCAGAACGGAATATCGTTAGGGGTAAGTTCCTTGACTTCTCTTGGGCTCTATCTTCCAACCTAGGGGGAGTTAGTTACTATGCTAGAAGTTCAGGGGTGGAAACATCTCTTCTGTGAGATTACTGAGTGGTATCCCACAGAGTCTGTCGACTTCTTTCAAAACCTTGTCATCCGTAACGGTGCTGCTCAGTCTGTTGTTAATTCTACCCCAATCTTCTTCGATCTTGCAAAATTGTCCCAAGTTCTTGGCGTTCCTGCTACTGGCCTGTCATTCTATGAGAAAGGATTTCTTCCTGAGATTCCCGGGGTCCCACAAAATAAAATCTATCGCTTTTTCTCCTCCAAGAAAAAGATTGGCTCTCCCATACCCCGTGGCGATCTCTCCATTTTACACCAACTCCTTCACATTCTGGTCATCAAAAACATTGTCCCAAGGAAGGAAGGGAATCTCATGGTCAACTGCTTGGACCTCACCATAATGTACTGTATCATCAATCGTCACTCTATCAATCTGGCTCATATAATTCTCCATCACCTAGCCTAGTCGGTCGACACCCCGAAACACTCCTTGGGGTACGTGTTCTGGTTGCCTTCGCATATTCCAATTCTTTCAGGTACAATTGGCGACTTCGACGCCAGAGTCCATCGAGGAGGCAGACACCATCAACCTGCGGTATCTGAATCGGCTGACTTCAATCGACAAATCAAAGCTGCTGCCCCCACCATCTACTCCAACGACGGCGGGGACATCCACTTCTCAAGAGGCAGTCCCTCAAGCTTCACTCCAGCCCCTCCTGGAGAAAGTGGAGCGCCTCATTGCGCATGCAGCCGAGCTGATTCAGGGCCAGAAGCGGATGATGGACCGACTCGCCGGGATAGAGACGACAGTGACGGCCTTGCAAGACCAACTCCTCGACATCCAATCCACCTTAAACCCAAACCCTTAGAATGACATGTGTGTGTCGTGTTAGAACTTAGGCTGCTTTTAAGTTCTAAACACTTTTTAATGGTTTTTTTGTGAATACTTTGACTGACATTGTGATACTGTGGGCTTCCCCTCTGATGAAAGCAAAAGGGGGAAGCGGTGAATCTCGTCTGGTGTACGGGTTATTCTGTTGCTTGTTTAAACTGCTTTTTGGATTGTGCTGCTGGACCATGTGGTCTAGTGTTTTGACTGCCTTATATACTATCCTGCCTATTACACTACTTATTTATCGTTTGCTTGTGGAGTCCCTCTCCGATCAAGGGGGAACCTAAATAGAGTCCTTGAATTTAGTTGCTACTGCTGCTATTAAGGGGGAACTTTGACAGGGTCGGTTCCCCTAGTCCTTGTGTTTCTATTTTCAGGATTGACTCCATCGGGATTCACGAAGGTTTGCTATCATCAGCAACAAGGGGGAAATTGTTGGGACATCAGAGTGTTGCAGAGATAGCCTTTCACTGCGACAGAGTCAATCATCACTTGACAGACACAAAGAGTGATCCTCTTCGATAGAGTCCGGCGCAACAAAGAAAACCTCAAAGACTCTCTCGTGCTGTTGCGGAAAATCAGGAGTCAACTCGGAATGTCTTAAGTGCCACAACGGTCATGAGGGTCTTCCTCAACATCCGAAGATCGCGGCCCAAGTAAGAAGACCACTTAAGAGCCGTTGGAAGTTGCCCACTAAGTTAGTTCCGGTATTTTCGGAACTAACTCCTTCGACTTGCTGTTGTACTTAGAGTATAAATAAGATGTGTAATAGTTAGTTTTTCTTTGTGCTTTCTCTGAGGATTATTTCAGAGCTTAGAAAGAGAAAGAGAATCGCATTGTAAGCCAGAAGGAGAGAGAGATTAAGTACCAAGTTAGTTAGTGCCATTAGATAGACTCTACCTAGGAAGATCCTAGTTTCACTACACTTATCATTGTTCTGATTAGAAAGTGTGTTGGGTGAGTGAGTGAAAACTACTAAGTAGATCCTTTCTACTTAGTGGGCATTTGTAAGTTATTTTATTTGACCAGGAAATGAAATAGCTTATTTGTGTATCTTGCTGAGTTCCACAGAGTCCTTCTTTCCTTTCATCATTTCGCTACAATTACCGCAAAAGTCTTCCGCAACCTTAGTTTGGTTAATTCGATTGAGTGCCTCTATCTCACAGAGTGCTTCTCAGTTAAGAAGGCTGATTGAGTCAAACCAATCCTTAGACTCACACTTTGATTGGTTTGAGTTAGCCACCCGATCCTACAATTATAATACATTGTATTATATAATCCATTATCTTAGCAAATTATATTTTCATTCAAAAACTCATAACTTATAGTTTGTAACTATTTTTTGTAATAACCACCACCATTATAATATGGTTTCCAACCATATATATATTCATCCGTATATACATTATTCTTGTGTTGTATATATTTACCATATAGGTAAGTTTCATGAGTTATAAAACTCTTATATTATATGTTACATTTTATCATCTTATATTAGATGATTATTCCCATTAGTTGTATTATATTATACAACTTATATTAGATTATTATCCTAATATTATGTAACAATTATGTTGTAATTTCAACTCCTAAGGTTATTCAATAAATACCTTAGTTAATAAATCTTATTTATTATAGTTTGTCACATTATTTAATGTGAATATCCTCACTTATATTAATTCCATTAAAACCATTAACACCATATAATTGTTATAACATTTATAACATAGTAGACCATAGTCTAGAATTCATATTTCTAACCTTAATAATTCGGTACAGCCCTTATCTTTATTTTAATTTCATTTTGACCACATAACATTTTGTAATGTTACACCATATACTAATATCATATAGTATGATATTTTTATTTCCTTTAATTTATAACCTATAGTTTTTATACAAAACTATTTAATATTGCCGCATGGGCACCATAACAAAACCTTATTCTTTTTCATATTCCATAGTTTCCTTTATTTACAAATTCACCCCATTATTTATACCATGTTATATATATATCATATAATATAACATTTTTAACTTATAAAATGGTATAACCTATGGTTTTATCTTTGTAAAATTTCCAAGCAGACCTTGTCTGTTTTATAAATTAATTTCAACCCCTTTTACTTTCCAAATTGCCATTTGGCCCAATTTATAACATATAGTTTCATAATATCATTAAAACTATATACTATACATATATCTTTTAATACTCTTATATAATTCTAAAAATCACCAAATTTCACCTAAGGGTTATAATTACCCTTATTAACCATATACTCTCGGTATATTACATTTCCACCCCATCTTTTATACCAAAGTGTCATAATGACATAATAACTATATATTATACATATATAGTTTATTTTAATTCCAAAATCAACCAAATAAATTCCTAAAAATTCCTAATAGCCCATGGGTGTTTATATTACCATTTTACACCTTAACTTTCGGTAATAACATATTTACCACATATGTTATAAAATTGTTACATTAAATACTTATCTTATTATAAAACCTTAAATAAGTTATTTAACTTATCTACTATGGTCAAAACCTACCATATGTTCAAGGTTGACCACCTTAATATTGCCTTGACCATTAATCTCCATATAATACGGTTTTATACCCATATTTTCTAGAAATACCATTTAACCCCAAAACTTTATAAAATCTTTAATTTTTATTTAAACTCATTTAAACCTCCAATTTTCGGCTTTATTATTATATAGCCCCCAAATTTAATTTATTATGGTTTAGACCCTTATAATATGTGGTAATACTTATATATCACCTAAACTTAATTAAAACCTTATAAATACATAAATAAAATGGCCTAAAGTACATGGTCTTATTACAAACATTGGCTTATAAATAAATTACACATAAATGCCCAAAAATGCTTTAAAATCTCGGCCTTACCACCATCTTTTCCATATTTAACAATTTTCCACATAATGTCTTAAATTTGACAATTATGTTAATTAATTAGTTATAAATTTACTAAACCATTCCTTAATCACCTAAGGTAAAAATAAGACCTATAAACCTTGTTCACTCACGGCATATATTATACACATATGTATAAACATATATTAATATACCAAGTGTAGGTTTAAGTGATTTATACCTTATTTTTGCCAAGTTAGGCCTTGTTTGGCCACGGCTGTTTGGAGATAAATTTTCCACATCATTATTTACATGTTTCAAACAGCAATTAAGGCATGATTAGTCTCCAAGCAAGATCTAACCATAATAAGTTTAATGTAATTTTCAAGGTAAAATTTACCTTAGAATACCAAGGTAACCAAGGGTTGTCTTTGGCCTATTTATACAGGTCAAAAAGAGCATCAAAAGAGCTACTACCCAAGCTTTAAAACTGGTATAACTCAGATTAGAAGATGGGCTATTTTTACCTTGATTAAAATGCCAAAAATGGTGTTTTTGGCTTGGATTTGGCTATACTTGAAGCTCTTGGTATACCAACTGAATAAGTATGTTAAGATGAAGGTTATAAGCCTAGGAAAGCAAGCTTTCAAACGGAATTGAAAAGAAACAAGATATAAGTGCTTAAAGCACATTTTTATACCTTAAGAACAAGATTAGATTTCTCCACCTCCTTCCCTTGTTACAGCCGAGAATCACCCTTATTTTAACCTCCAAAACAAGCTAGAAACATGGATGGAAATGGTTGTTGCTTAGCTCCATGAAAAGAGGAAAGAAATGTGAAGAGAATGAACATAAAATGGCTTAATAAGCTTACCTATGTCAATTGTTGTTCTCTTCTGAATATGGAGTGTTCCCCACGGTTTGAGAAGCAAAAGAGAGGATGAAGATGTGTGGTGTCGGCTGGGAAGGAATCAAATGAGGTAAATAAGCTAGTTTTGCTTTTAAGTTAATTTAATGTTACTTTATGTAATAGTAAATGATGATTCACCAAATTAGCTAGATATTTTGTAGTAAGGTTGAATGAGCTGTCCTCCATGATCCATGCTTCCGCCTACTAAGGGCAAGGATGGTCATTAATTGACCATTGACTATACCTAGTCAATTTTGCTTAAAAATGCACTATTTGGGTTACTATTCACAAATGAATGCCATATTTGATTTTTTTTGAAATCTTGGATTTAGACCTTCTAATATGGTACTTTATAGTAAATTAGTATATGAAGGTCTAATCCAATGCCTAACACCACTCAAAACTCACTCAGAAAGTCAATTTTCTCAAAAACGTGCTTTAAAGAAATTTAGTGCACATTTTGTGTCGCAAGGTGTTTCTGAGCTTAGTTTTCTTTGAGAACAGTTTTTTTGTGTTCCATACATGATAATTGATCTTAGGAATCCAATTTTATAGAAAATAGAGGTCATTAGACCTTTAAGGTTTCTTAGAGCACATTTTGCCCTATTTGACCTTGAAGCATGTAAATGCTTGTTCTTTGTGTTGGAGTGTTGTCCAAGCTTTTAGTATGTTTAGTTATGTGTTAATAAGCTTAGTACAAAGTTTTAGGTCCTAATAAGTTCATTTGGGTATTTATTTACCCTAAACAGTCAAAGGTGCAATATCTTGCTTTGTGTTGACCACTGTTGTTCTCAATTGACTTTAAGGCATGTTTAGGCCTTAATTAATGTGATTAGATGTTTTACTTGTTTTATTAGTTTGGGGTATTTCACTATACCCCTTAAAAATACTTCGTCCCGAAGTCGCTTTATCAAATAGGTAAGTATATAAATATATGACTACCCATTATTCCCATAATGTATATCTATGTGATATATCATTTACATACATAGTATTGTGCTATACAGCACATAGCCATCACTTTGTGGCGTTAGTTCAATCATATATGGATATAGGTGATCCATCAGCACCATTATTTCCTATCAATTCTACAAACCCTGACAACCTCCCCGAGGTGTCCATAACATACCATCGTTCCACAGTCCATATCTAGTGATTCATTTCGTATCTAGGCGATACCATATGTAATCATTCTACAAAGCAATATAAATATTATATCACAAGTAGCATAAGAAAAGTATTACACACATGGGTGTATATACATCATTCAAACAGGTATCTCATAAGATACATACATACAAGTGCACATCACACACAAAACAAACCACAACGTACGCCCCGTGTACCAAACATAACCAACAAAACTTGTATGCCCCGCCACCACTAATTCACTGTATGCCATGCATACAAAACAAACAATAAACAAACTCGTATGCCCCGTATACCACAAACTACTGTATGCCCCGCATACGCAACAACAAAACTTAGTGCACACACGTGCACAGCCAAGAGGCTCTACCCCCCTTAAAAAGGGTTACGCCCCCATACCCCACAAGTATACAACAGCCGCTCAACAAGGAGCGCTGGACACTTGGCTCTCATAGAGTTCACCAACTCGTGAATTATCCTCATATCAGAGAGACTGGTATGACTCTAGCCCTTCCGGGCTCCACAATACATAAAGGGTCAGGCACTGAACTATTTGTGCTCTCTCCAAGTTCATTCTAACGGGCCACTCGCTCCGTACTGTGGTGCAGACCCATGAACATAGGGTTTTACCTCTTTTCATTGCTGTGTATCCACTGGTTGGATCACTAGCATGCATGCGTGTGTTTCTCTCATGATATTCAACTTGAGCTGTAATATGACATCGGCTATTGTTAGTACTTAGTGCTCTTTGCACTTGTCTTAGTAATATTAAGACGTACCAGCCTACATGTCCACGTAGATGATGATGTCATCCGTGTCTCCTGGTGGTTTTGTTCCGGAGTATCACATTGTTGTAGTTCTTTGATACACACTCGTGTTGATATCTATTACATCTTCCCGTATTCCCACTAGATTAATAACTGCCCAAGTGCCATACCAAACACTCAGTCCGACAAAGTGAGGGCTGTAACTCTCAGCAGCTAATATCTAAGAGTCAAACAGTAAGAATGAGCGAATTTAATGTGAGTGGTACATTCCAAGCCATGTTCCTTGGCTCAAGGTATCTGCTAGCATTAGCTTTGTCTCTTCATTGCGTAGTCATCACGCGTTTCTGTCCACATAATCTGGTAGATTTCCTCTGGATTGCAAGAATTTGCCCGATCCTTATGAGGATTCTACATATTTCGTCCATAATGGGTTTTCATGTTTCTTTCCTTCGGTTTCACATCCTTGATAGGTTTCCCTGCCTTTACTGTATACTGTCCACTGCTCTTTGAAGTTCTTGATTTCTCTAGCCCGTTGGTTTAACTGCGGCTCTTCTCGTCCATCTTCGAGGTAATCTGCATCACTGTCCTTAGTATGGAGTTGACTACTTCTCGTGTTCCTAACACTACTTGTCTACTTGCATGGGGTACCCTTGATACATTACTACTTACCCGACTAACTCATAAATAAGTCTGTCAGGCGCACATGCTCCTATCGGAGTGCGGTCGTCCCATGTCTCGTTTAGTGAACTGGTAATGTCTGTCACACGGGTATTGTGAAGTATTCTGTTGTCAATCTCCCTTTGATGGATATCCTTTTTTTTTATGTTTATTAGTTCATGTTATCAGTTATCTTGTTGTAAGTGTTATTGCCCTAGTGGCATCAGTGGTGATTCGTGCCATAAGTCGGCGTTATTCAGCTCGGTGTCAGTAAAATCTGTGCTATATTTAGCAAACTTGGTTCTCCTAATTCGATCTCATTGAGTGCACACATATTCCTTTCCTCCATGTTTATCATGATCACATCTCATCCATAGTTCATATTCGTTCCCTCATCCGTTTAATTGGATATATTGCAGATTGCATAATAGCTTGAGCAACTTGGCTCTTCACTTCCCAACCATCCTCACTGACGGTGGTGCATCTACAAAGGGTATGCTTGTCCATAAGGACTAAACATTCATCACTGGTAGTGATTAGCATTAAATGCGGGTATACACTGATGGTATTTGGCTAATAAGCCATGTCTAAAAATTCTCGAACGATTTAAAACTGGTGTGGTTTACAATCACAGTGGCTGTATAGTTTCTTCAGTGGTATAGTTTCTAATCTTAAGGTTTATACGGAAAATATGAAAATTTTGGTATATATATAATAAGAGATTAAAAAAAAAAAAAAAAGTAGTAGTAGTTGCAGTGGCAGTGTAGCACTTGCTCTGTCAAGTGCGCAAGGCAGATGGAAATTTCAGTGGTTTACTTGTCATAGCGCTTGCAATAGCAAGTGCGCCATGCAGGTGGAAATTCGGTTCAGCAATTACCGGTCTCATTGACTCTGCGTCGTCGAGTATGGGCTACATGATAATGTAAGCATTAACATTTGTTCATATATATAATCTGTCAAGGTTCCAAGGTCACTCGTATCGAGTCCACAAAACTAGTCTCAAAAGTCATACACAAAAAGGCGAGTGGTCAATGACACACTCCCACATATTTATAACATGTCTCTCTTCTAACAACAAGGTAAGTACGTAACAAAGTAAGCAAAAGTCTTCCACCAGCAGTCTCACGGAGTTCGGGGTACTCATGCCCTATCTACTCCCTTCCCTTTCTGGGCTCCAGCATCAGTAGATGTCTGGCCATCCTGACCGCCTGTGGTACTCCAGATCCTCCAACTGAGGTCTTCTGAGTATTCCTTAGTGGCCTGTAGTTACGACTCTCAAGGTTCATCCAACACTCGAACTCCCGGTGGCCCTCTTTCTTGCAGCACCGACACTCAACTTTGCGGCCATTGCAGTCGACCCCAGGATGGTCCTTCCCACAACGCTTGCAATAGAAATGGCGCTGGGGCTGTCGGTGCCTAATGGTAGCATTTAGTTTAAGTTAATAGCTGTAGGTAAAAGGCTAAGGTTACAATTGAATTTAAGTGGTAGGTGTTCTCACCCTGAGGAGGTGCAGATCTCAGAGGCTGAGCATCTATACTGGGCCGGTCAACCGAAGGATGAGCTCTTTCCCCTTCGCTCCTGGTGACCCTGCTGCCCTTTCTTTTGAAAGAATTTCCTGTTTAAGGTTTCGGGTCAGCATTCATAATGTATTTAATATGGTAACAATTTAGAATGGGATAAGTCCTTACTTTCCCTTCTTCTGGCTATCGCCTGGAGATGCTCCTCCACCCTCAGACTCTCCCTCAGGGTTCTTTCTCTTCTTGCCCCGATAGTCTCTTCCCGAGTCTGGAGCATTAGCTCCGTCCTCGAGGCAGCGCATCATAACACTCCTCGAATCTCATTGGTAAGTTCTCACAAAGTTAATCGGTAGTAAAGTAGTAAGTAAAGAATTTATGGCTTTCATGTTAATACCCGGATGGTAGTGTAGAGGGTAGCACCCATCGCCATCTGGATGCGAAACAACAATCCCCCCGGAACTTCTCGACCTTCACGGTCTCTGAGTAATCAACACCGGGGATGAAGTCCAGCAGACCAATGAATCGAGCGTAGTACTCATCCACGGTCAGACCTCCCTGGGATAATGTCTCGAACTCATGGCGCTTCTTCTGCTTGAGATGCGCCGGGTAGTACTTCCCCCTCAGCAACTCGACAAAGGCAGCCCACGAAAAGTCGGGTATAGCCAGGTGATGGTCCTTGACCAACCTCCACCAAGTGCTGGCTGCATCCTTCAGATGGAAAGCAGCAATGACGACCTTCTTGTCGACAGGTACTTGTAAAGCTTCGTAGGCCTTCTCAAGTTCAACTATAAAACACTCTAAGGCTACGGGGTCTGGCTCCCCAGAATAAGTAGGTGGTCGGGTCTCGGTAACTGACTTCAGCCAGTTCGTCTCCCTGGGCTGTGGCGGGTGGGCTGGTGCTCCTCCAATTTGAGTACCAAGCTGTGCGAGAACGGCACAAATCGTCTCTGCAACTTCTGGAATCACGGGGTCACCGCCTCCACCTCTACCAGTACCACGCCCTCTAGTTCCCCCAGACATCTGTAGTACAGTATGTCACATAAATACTCGGTAATTTACCGTACACAACCAATAGATATTGAATTGCCTTAAGGCTAACGTATCACACAATTTGCGTTACTAAACACAATATCTTTTAGACGAGTCGTCTTATACTCTCAAAAACGTTCCCGTTATTTCCCAAATCCTAAGCTCACTATCTTCACCTATTTTCCGTCATCAGAGCGGTACTCAAGCTGATACCGCTCTGATACCACTTTTGTAAAACCCCTCTCCTTAATCATGTAATTATCTCTCTCGTAGTAATAAATAAACACGTTTTACAGCGGAAGAAATAATAACAACAACAATACTCGCTCGGGTGTCACCGGCCATTACTCGCCCATGCGAGCAACGAAGCCAAACTATATCCAACAACCAACATAAACAAACTGATAACCACCACTGTGATAGACGAGAAATCCTATACATCATACTAAGTCCATACTCATAAACATCGACAAGTGAGCGTCTACCCAAATCCCAAATATACATAACCGGACCATAATACAATCCCCAGTCTGATATCGTTATAACAAACAAACTCTTCCATGTGTGGTAATTAAAGCAGACTCTAACTACCCTGTTCCCGCACTTCGGCTTCGACAATAATCATCAACCTGCATAATGGTGTAGTATCAGCAATAAACGCTGAGTATGCCAGGCCTGGACCCTAATGGACACTTAGTCATTTTAACCATCTTATTATTAGATTGGTTTCATTTTACCATTTTACAGATATAATCAATACTGTAATATATAAACATAACCATCCATCCAATACAACATTCATGTCATATCACAAACAACAGTTGTATAATCGAACATATCGAAATAATTGCAGTATAATGTACAATGTACAATCGCCATAGCGAATAGTTTCCATAGTTAATTTACCTTGGCATTAAAGGCCCCATCCAACCATGTTTAATTAATACCAGTTGGGCGTCATGTTAAGACAACCCGATAACCTCACCATGGACAGTAGTCCTCCCGTACACACAAAGGTGCCATTTCGCCAGAGGTCCGGAGGCCCCTGACTATTCTCTTTGTCTCGTAAGACGTCCATATAAAAGGCCGTAGCCACCTGACCCACGATCCAAATAGGGCTCATGGGTAAAACCTGGAGCGGAACCCGATCGGGAACCCCTCAGTGATCACAAATGCGCAACCAGGTAGTTCGTAAACTACACTGGATTCCTCACCTCAACTCACACCATCTCTCTCTCATAATGTTTAAGATATGCTCTTAGTCTTATGGAGAATGTAATTATTAATTCGCTGCCCAATGGGTCTCACACACACCTAGAAGTGATCTAGGTTATATTCATGTTCGAGATCCGTGCTCTAGAGACCGACAATGTCGTGACTCGTTCCTAATTGTTTTACTTAGGTTACCATATACTTAATATTAATACTATGGTATTATATCAAGTAACCGTCTTGTCATCACAATAACGTATATGTATGTTTATATAAGTCGATCTATAGTCGACGTAGTGTTAGTCCCGTAGGACGCTCGTGCATAAATAATTAATGCAGTAACACACATAATCACATACACGTATCCAAAACACTTAACACACAAGTGATATCAACCAAATCCGAGCCCAAGGAATTCCTTAGGACAACTCGGATCAAACCCCTTTACATACCGTACACCTTAGACCAAGGATGCGCAGTGTAGACCACTAGCTCGTCAAGTGCCTTCGTCTGAAGTATGATCTAAACGGTAATAAAACTATAAGTCAGTCTCCATGACTAACCACATCCGGTATTTCTGAATAACAAGTAACCCCGACAGTTCATCCCCGGATTTCTACAGTTAATTGTTACGGGTTTCTCTAAACCGGTCGGCTTGTTACTAAAACTCGTATGTCAAAATATTTTGATTGTTAAGTTTAATTCATTATACTTCTTTAATCTAATCCACCATTAAATTTAGGTATATAATCTATAGTTGCATGTATGCATGCATGAATTATTATATGTATTATTTATCATATGTATCATTCTCCTACCATCCATTATAATACATTGTATTATATAATCCATTCTCTTAGCAAATTATATTTACATTCAAAAACTCATAACTTATAGTTTGTAACTATTTTTTGTAATAACCACCACCATTATATTATATGGTTTCCAACCATAATATATATCCATCCGTATATACATTATTCTTGTGTATGTATATATTTACCATATAGGTAAGTTTCATGAGTTATAAAACTCTTATATTATATGTTACATTTTATCATCTTATATTAGATGATTATTCCCATTAGTTGTATTATATTATACAACTTATTTTAAGATTATTATCCTAATATTATGTAACAATTTATGTTGTATAATTCAACTCCTAAGGTTTATTCAATAAATACCTTAGTTAATAAATCTATTTATTTATAGTTTGTCACATTATTTAATGTGAATATCCTTACTTATATTAATTCCATTAAAACCATTAACACCATATAATTGTTATAACATTATAACATAGTAGACCATAGTCTAGAATTCATATTTCTAACCTTAATAATTCGGTACAGCCCTTATCTTTATTTTAATTTCATTTTGAACACATAACATTTTGTAATGTTACACCATATACTAATATCATATAGTATGATATTTTTATTTCCTTTAATTTATAACCTATAGTTTTTATACAAAACTATTTAATATTGCCGCATGGGCACCATAACAAAACCTTATTCTTTTTCATATTCTATAGTTTCCTTATTTACAAATTCACCCCATTATTTATACCATGTTATATATATCATATAATATAACATTTTTAACTTATAAAATGGTATAAACCTATGGTTTTATCTTTGTAAAATTTCCGAACAGACCTTGTCTATTTTATAAATTAATTTCAACCCCTTTTACTTTCCAAATTGCCATTTGGCCCAATTATAACATATAATTTATATCATAATATCATTAAAACTATATACTATATACTATATCTTATTGAATACTTTTATATAATTCTAAAAATCACCAAATTTCACCTAAGGGTTATAATTACCCTTATTAACCATATACTCTTGGTATATTACATTTCCACCCCATCTTTTATACCAAAGTGTCATAATGACATAATAACTATATATTATACATATATACTTTATCTTAATTCCAAAATCAACCAAATAAATTCCTAAAAATTCCTAATAGCCCATGGGTGTTTATAATACCATTTTACACCCTTAACTTTTGGTAATAACATATTTACCACATATGTTATAAAATTGTTACAATTAAATACTTATCTTATTATAAAACCTTAAATAAGTTATTTAACTTATCTACTTTGGTCAAAACCTACCATATGGTCAAGGTTGACCACCTTAATATTGCCTTGACCATTAATCTCCATATAATATGGTTTTATACCCATATTTTCTAGAAATTACCATTTAACCCCAAAACTTTATAAAATCTTATAATTTTTATTTAAACTCATTTAAACCTCCAATTTTCGGCTTTATTATTATATAGCCCCCAAATTTAATTTAATTATGGTTTAGACCCTTATAATATGCGGTAATACTTATATATCACCTAAACTTAATTAAAACCTTATAAATACATAAATAAAATGGCCTAAAGTACATGGCCTTATTACAAAATTGGCTTATAAATTAAATTACACATAAATGCCCAAAAATGCTTTAAAATCTCGGCCTTACCACCATCTTTTCCATATTTACCAATTTTCCACATAATGTCTTAAATTTGACAATTATGTTATTAATTAGTTATAAAATTTACTAAACCATTCCTTAATCACCTAAGGTCAAAATAAGACCTATAAACCTTGTTCACTCACGGCATATATTATACACATATGTACAAACATATATTAATATACCAAGTGTAGGTTTAAGTGATTTATACCTTATTTTTGCCAAGTTTAGGCCTTGTTTGGCCACGGCTGTTTGGAGATAAAATTTCCACATCATTATTTACATGTTTTCAAACAGCAATTAAGGCATGATTAGTCTCCAAGCAAGATCTAACCATAATAAGTGTTTAATGTAATTTCAAGGTAAAATTTACCTTAGAATACCAAGGTAACCAAGGGTTGTCTTCGGCCTATTTATACAGGTCAAAAAGAACATCAAAAGAGCTACTACACCAAGCTTTAAAACTGGTATAACTCAGATTAGAAGATGGCTAATTTTTACCTTGATTAAAATGCCAAAAATGGTGTTTTGGCTTGGATTTGGCTATACCTTGAAGCTCTTGGTATACCAACTGAATAAGTATGTTAAGATGAAGGTTATAAGCCTAGGAAAGCAAGCTTTCAAACCGGAATTGAAAAGAAACAAGATATAAGTGCTTAAAGCACATTTTTATACCTTAAGAACAAGATTAGATTTCTCCACCTCCTTCCCTTGTTACAGCCAAGAATCACCCTTATTTTAACCTCCAAAACAAGCTAGAAACATGGATGGAAATGGTTGTTGCTTAGCTCCATGAAAAGAGGAAAGAAATGTGAAGAGAATGAACATAAAATGGCTTAATAAGCTTACCTATGTCAATTGTTGTTCTCTTCTGAATATGGAGTGTTCCCCACGGTTTGGAGAAGCAAAAGAGAGGATGAAGATGTGTGGTGTCGGCTGGGAAGGAATCAAATGAGGTAAATAAGCTAGTTTTGCTTTTAAGTTAATTTAATGTTACTTTATGTAATAGTAAATGATGATTCACCAAATTAGCTAGATATTTTGTAGTAAGGTTGAATGAGCTGTCCTCCATGCTCCATGCTTACTACTTACTAAGGGCAAGGATGGTCATTAATTGACCATTGACTATACCTAGTCAATTTTGCTTAAAAATGCACTATTTGGGTTACTATTCACAAATGAATGCCATATTTTTGATTTTTTTTTGAAATCTTGGATTTAGACCTTCTAATGTGGTACTTTATAGTAAATTAGTATATGAAGGTCTAATCCAATGCCTAACACCACTCAAAACCCACTCAGAAAGTCAATTTTCTCAAAAACATGCTTTAAGGAATTTTAGTGCACATTTTGTATCGCAAGGTGTTTCTGAGCTTAGTTTTCTTTGAGAACAGTTTTTTTGTGTTCCTTACATGATAATTGATCTTAGGAATCCAATTTTATAGAAAATAGAGGTCATTAGACCTTTAAGGTTTTCTTAGAGCACATTTTTGCCCTATTTGACCTTGAAGCATGTAAATGCTTGTTCTTTGTGTTGGAGTGTTGTACAATGCTTTTAGTATGTTTAGTTATGTGTTAATAAGCTTAGGAAAAAGTTTTAGGTCCTAAGAAGTTCATTTGGGTATTTATTTACCCTAAACAGTCAAAGGGTGCAATATCTTGCTTTGTGTTGACCACTTTTGTTCTCAATTGACTTTTAAGGCATGTTTAGGCCTTAATTAATGTGATTAGATGTTTAATCCTTGTTTTATTAGTTTGGGGTATTTCACAGGCTCTACTCAGTTCTCACTACTACTATTACTTTTCTTACTCTGTACTCATTACTTGCTCTCGCATACACAATACTCATACTCTTCTCCTTACTCGTACTTACTCATTGCTCGGTACTCATTACATACTCATACTTACTCATTACTCAATACTCATTACTTTTGGCCTCTGGGCGGAGTCATACACAAGACTCGCCACCGGACCTACAAATTCAAAGGTTGTACACTTAGCTCCTCAAATATACAAATGTCCATTTTTACCGGACTAATCAAATTCCCAACACTTCTCTCTTGGAGTATCTTACAATCTCATGGATTAGCCTAGAAGTATCTCTCTCGATAACCTCCACTAGCTTACGGAATTGCCACCGCATAGTATTCTCAGATTTAAGGGTTTCCCCAACGTATCGAATACTCTCATGTTCGGGACATTACTTACATCAGTCGGGTCCTCTCATAGTGGGTCGACTAGTTGCTAAGGGGTCTGAAGATCCCTCATCATTCTTTACTACTCTCATGGTTCATGACTTGCACCAACATTAATTCCTCTAATAGGGTTTATTTATATACTTCCACTACTTATAGTTTGCGGATTGTTCATTTTGGTTCTCCTACCGTTACCGGGAGGTTACTACTCCCGTGCACTTTCTCACATTCTAGTGAGTTCATTGGTTTGCGTTATCGTTTGTTGGTTCGTTAGTTTAGTGCGTTTCTACATTCCCGTTAGTTCACAGCATGACTGTAATACCCTGAATTTTGTAACCCTAATGGAAACCATAGTTCCTTAGTAATTACTAGAGAACACCAGGAAACCCTAGTGGTCGGGAATCAACCAAGAAACCCTACAGAAACCCTAATTAAGGAAGTCCCATAAAACACTGAAATTTCGGGAAGTTATTTAGAGGTCAAAAAGCTCCGGTCAACTGTGGTCAAACCTTGGTCAACCTTGGTCTGACCTTGGTCAAACATTGGACATTGGTCAAACCTTGGTCAATGGTCAACTTTGACCATGATGATGCAGTGATGATGCATGGTGATGCAGTGATGATGCAGTGATGAGGCAGTGATGATGCAGTGATGATGTTGGCATGACATAATGATGATGTAAGCGTCGAGGTGTTAAGAGATGATTAGTTACACATGGTCCAATCAAGAGAAGCCTTGTGTCACATTCAATAATGAGGAGAGGTCACACATGGATGGTGGAGATTAATCCAAGCAAAATAGCTACGATCCGACGGCTGTAAATGAAGACATCTTCCTTAACCTCCTTACTATGCACTAATTCGTCCTTTTGTAATCATTTTAGGGATAAGCCTTATCCATTCATTAATGAGGGAGGAGACACTCCAAGGGCTGGGATTAGTCTTAGCCAAGTGTCCATCATCCAAGGGGTTACAAAGGATAAGCCTTATCATTATAATCATTACCCTTAATTAATGAAAGAAATTAATCTCATTTAAGAGATCACTCACGCCATCTATAAGAGGGAGCTGGGTTCTGTATTCCTTGCCTTCTTCACACAACCTCACGCCATTATAATACCATAGAAGCTCATAGAACACAACACCCACCATTAGAGAAGAGAATTCAAGCTAGAAATCAAGGAAAAACAAGATTTCAAGGAGGGAGAAGAAGCTGGTGACCTTGGGAGAATTGGTTGGTGGAAGAAATTGATTCAATTATCTAAGGAACTTGTAAGGTCGTGGCTAGAATGGAAAGGAGAGTCCAGGTAACACTTATGCTCACCATTTCTTTCTTTAAACCCTGATTTTGAGCTTTAAGTCTTGTTGATGGTAACTTCCGAACCCTAGCTTCTCTTGAGCTTCAATTTTTACAGTGTTCTTAGATAGTTATTACTAGACTAAACTCAAAAATTCAGGCGAAAATACCTTTGGGAAGTAGGATAATTTCTAGGAAACTTTTAGGAAGGAAAATGTGTTTTAAGACTCTATGAGTGATTTCGATGGGATTTTGTTGAGTTTGGTGTGTTATTCTACCTATATGAACTCATAATAATTGATTATAGGTGGTGGGAACTCGTGGTTAGACATAAAAATGCTAGGTTGAGGTGGGAGGGCTTAAATGGTGCTTTAAGCCTTGAGACTTAGTTAAATAGGTTTCCGAGGTTAATTTAAGCTGAAATTTTAAGGGTAGTCTTATATTGTGAATTTAGATCCATGGTCAAAAATTCAGGTCGAAACTCCTTTGGGAATTCATTCGAATTATTAGGAAGTGATTTGGGTTAAAGGTGTGCTTTAAGCTTGTATAAGTGTAATTGTGTGTTGCTTATTGGATTTAATGGTTTATCTGGTCATTATAGTCCTAAATGACTTGTGGTGAATTTTTAAGAGATAGTGAAGTGTAAAGTATATAAGGAAGCCCTGTAAGGTTGTATATGTGTGCTAAAACTTGGAAAGAAGGGAAATTGTGTTTAAGTATGGTTTGGGGTGTTTTGTTGCTTGGTTTAGCCTTGAAAGGTTTGGAATGATATTGGTTTGACTATTTATCAAAAAAATATGGTGTGGATATCTTAACCCCTTTCTAAGGATGATTGTGTTGTAATATTCTTCTGGAAGGTTTTGGGAATGATTTTTGAGTTATCCTTGTGTTGAATGTTGATTTATGACTGATAAGAGATTGAGCTGGTTTCTGGTTGAGTGAATGGTATATTCATGGGAGGAGCTTATTATTACATGAATTGTGAAGAATCTATTTAAGAGTTTTACAAATTATGTTGGTCATGATTATGAATGTTGGATTGGAAATTGTATTGTGTGTGATACTATGTGATGGTGGACTTGTTGGTTGGTTGGATGGTGATATTGAGAAAGGCTATGGTTAGCCTCATTGAGAAAAGCTATTTGAGCAACTGAATATTAAGTCATTTTATGGCTTGCCGTATTGGCGACTGATTATTAGACTCCTACCAATGAATTGGGGTCGTCCTATGATCTACTCTTTGAGCTATGGTTAGCCTTAGGGGGTGTGCACACTTAAGGACATAGGGCCAGAGAATTGAGAGTTATGGATTTCACTTTGTGATTCCAGTGGGGTGTTGAGATTTATCTGATTCACGAGGTACGAATGTGATGGTAATCCAAGGGTAGGTAAACTCTTCTGTGTGATATACTCTTACTGCTTGCCTATGCTTGTCTGATGCTTAATTGTTATACAAAGAGTTTTAAAGAGAGAATGAATTTTACAGGGTGTGATATTTGTTACTCAGCTTTGCTGACGTTTTCTGGTTTGTGCTTGTGGCCCCTTTGTGTGATTGCTTGTTGGCCACAGATTTGTGTTTATGGTTGCAGGTCAAGTTGATTCTTTGTGTGATATTGCTCTTGAGCTTGGGACAAGGGAACACGCCGACATAACTAGGAATTTTATTTATTTGTAAGTGGCAAACTCCTTGGAGCATGTTCCGGGAGTTAGGTTGTAGGTGGATTAGCCTTAGCATCCACACTAGTTGGTGTGGGTGTGGCGGTAGCACTCCGGTTTGGCTTAGGTGTTATTTAGTCTTCCGCTGTAAAATATTGTAGAAAGTTGTACAAAAATAAAAAATAATAAATTATAATGGGTGTGAAAACCGGGTGTTACAGAGTGGTATCAGAGCAGGTTTGGTCTTTAGTGAGCTTTGGTTGAGTTAAGATTAAATCTAGGCTTAAAATTTGACAAGCCGTGGGGATGGGAATTGTTTTGTTGCTTGTTACCTATTTGTTTGATTGTTTGGAATTAGTTGTGGTCTCAGATAATTGGGGCTATACTAGGATAATACTGGAACTTGTTTAATTGTGCAATTGCTTGAATCTGACGTGGAAGGTTGACCTTGATCCTGGTCAGATCAAGGGCAACTGAACACAAATTGAGGTGGAAGGATAGTTCAACACTGGCACTAACCATGGCAGGGTTGGAGGATTCCTGAAGCTTCCTGCAAGTGATCACGAAAAATTAGATCAGAGTAGCGCAGTGGAAGCGTGGTTGGTGTAAGACGTAGGTGTTGATTAGTGGTGAAATAATTGAGGATAGTTTGATATTAATATCTGAGATTTATGCAATATGACACTTAAAGTGTTTGGCATGTTTATATGATCTAAATTATTATCTTATTGCTATGTGGTGAATTATCTTAAGTAGATGGATTGTTATTGTATGTGGTGAATGTTGTCACTTTATGTGGTAAATAATTTGAGGTTGTAGTTATTTAAGGTAGTTATATAAATCACTTGTGGTGGTTGAGAATCTTTGTGTTGTTATGTAGATATAATGTGTATAGTGGAGAAATAATGTTGATAAGTCTTATTGTTAAGTGATGTGACTGTAAGGTGAGTTTAAGCTTCTGATAAGTGTCCAAATGAGCATGTTTTATAGGTGTATTTATAAATAATATTAGCACTTTTCTTGCTCATTTCTCCACTTCGGTTAGTTTTCCTCTAGTTTATGTTTTATTGTTTATCTCACAAAATTATTGGTTTAACATGAGGAAAACCAAGCCGGGAGTGAAGTAGACGAAGAGACGAACGCATAGACGCAAACGGCTCAGAAAACGGGGTCCAAACGAAGAATCTAGAGCCAGTCGAAGTTTGAAGGAAAATAGGTCACGGTCACACTTGTGACCGCCTAAGGAACCGCCTACACAACCGCCTGAACAGGGGCGGACGTCTCACAATTGCAACCGCCTGAACAGGGGCGGACGGCAGGCGGACTCCAGGCGGACGGCAGGCGGTCACCAGGCGGACGCTTAGGGCGGAGACAATTTACAACCGCCTAACTTTGGGCGGTTGCCTAGGCGGACAAGACTCAAACCGCATAGCCAGGGGCGGTTGCAGAGGCGGACGCGACTAAAATCGAAGGCAAAACTGTTTTTCTTCTTCGCTCGTCAACTTCGCTCGTCGACTTCGCCCGTCGACTTCGCCCGTCGACCTGTCTGCGACTTATCCATCTACTCTTCACGCGTTCTGTCCCCTGAGCAATCAATGAGCAAATCTTTCCACCGCCTCAATCAAATCCTCACGCGTCTGTTATCTTCATTTTCTCTTCTTCCTTTCCCTATATAAACGCACACCCATACAATACATCCAGCGACCACCCATCATCGCTCCACTTCACCACAAACATCACGCCATCTCATTTCTTCTCCCGCCTTCTCCATTTTATTTATTTCCACACTCCACCATATCCACCTCTAGTCCTACGTATATAAAATAGCAGAACGAATGCAGGAGTGACTACAGATGATTTCTACTACTCTTGTTTCTGTTTATCTATTTAATATGTTAGGCTAGAATATTTATACTCTGGGAATGGTTATTATGTGTTTGTATTAATTATGCAATATTTTTACTGGTTTAATTTAAATATAGTTTGTTGCATTTTAAAGGTTATCTCGCACCTTTTAATAAATGTCATGAGTTTATTAAATTGCTTTACTAAGTTATTTTGATCAGACCAGGTGATAAATAGACAGGTTAATTAAGACGTAAATTTGGAGAAAGCTTATTATGATTTAATAAGTTAGTATTTTCAGATGCATAAATAATTTCTCATATCTAAACCGTCCGTTTACACGTATTGTGCTTGAACCTTGATTAGAACCTTGCATTTTCAGGTAAACGAGTTCTTTTGAGGCTATGATTTAGTCCTTAAGATAATAAGAGGAATTTTGCCAAACAATTATAATTAAACCGGTAGAGATAGCATAATTAAGCAGATTATATTAACCTGACCCAGAGTCTCGTTTAATTTATCTATTAACTTAGTTTATTTTATCTTTCCTTTTTATTTATAATACAAGTCAATTAATCCCCCTTTTGTGACACGCTTAGGTACTATAATATGCACATTAGTCCCACGGTTCGACATCCGGTCGCTTACATTTCACTATACTACCACGACCGGGATTTGTTTGCAGCCCGACGTTTATTTTGAGTTTTTAATTTCTTTTCTTTCTTTTTTACACCTGTTTAAACCACTCACTTTACAACGTCTGCAAAATGGCGCCGTTGCCGGGGACTAGTTTATTCTAGTCCCTAAGCCCCGGATTATTCACTTGTTATATTAGAATATTTTGTCTACTTTATTTTGTTTGTTGTTTATATTAATTATCTTTATATTTTGTTTATAGTTTATGTTTGTTATTTATTTTAAATTATCTTTTATTTCTTTGTTTATATTATTAGTATTTTTTCTAAACTTTCAGTACGTAAAAAAAAAGAGAGCAGAGGTGTGTCCGCCCAAACTCAGGCGGACGTCTCAGGCGGACGTCTCAGGCGGACGGAATAAGGCATGACCGCCTTGTTCGAGGCGGACGTCCAGGCGGACGTCTCCAATTCACGCCGCGTCCACCAGTACTAGCCGTGTCCGCCTTATTCGAAGCAGACGTCCAAGCGGACGTCACTAATTCAGGAGCGCCGATTTCATTTAGCTCCCGACTCCAGTCCATCTCCAAATTGCTCCAGTTCTAAATTTCTCCACCGAACCACTTATATTATTATTCTGTTTGTTTTTAATCATTTTATTTTCTACTCTTTTTCTGTAGTTTTGTTTTATATACAAAAACACAAAAAAAATGGAAATGGAACAGGTGTTCGAGCAAGAGTTTTGCTATTCTCAGTATTTTTACTGCTCCGTATGTGGGGGAGCCATGATTATGAGGATTGTCTCATATTACAAGAACAACTCTGGTTAGAAGATCAACCAGATTACCTGGAGAGACTCGCTCAACCAGAACAGCAACCGAAGAGCGAAACGGTTCATGAGGTAGAACACCCCACTACGGATGTAAGTTACTCTCTTCCCTCTACGGTCGCCTACCGCCAGTTTCCATCCTTCTCTGTGCTCTATCCAGAAGATGAGGATACTTACATCCTTGAAAATGAAGAGAAGGAATTGCCATCACCTCCCGCAATATATCCAAACAGAACGCCACTATCACCTTCGAAGAATTAACTTTCTCTGAAGATGATATCAATCAGCGTTCTTTCTACGAGCCTCACCTACAAAAGGATGATGTTTACATCCTCCAATTTGAGGAAAAAAATCATCACCACCGGGTCTTCTGTTAGAACTACGTTCCCGGCAGTACCTCCTCAAACACCAGATTTTGTGGAGTATTAATTTTCTTATTTTATATGCCGAGGTAACGTTTTGTTTTGATCCAGGATAACGAAGCAGGCGTCTAGCCAAAGACGTTAAAGAAGGGCAGCTTCCCGGGAGGCAACCCGATGTTCTTTTTTATTTTGCTTTTATGCTCTTTTAATTTTCAGGTTCTCTTTAAATTTTATTTTTGCTAACTTTTAACCCCGTTTATAGTATGGTTGCTTCTAGTGTCTTATGCAGGTGCACCTTCATATCTACACCGCAACCAAGCTATGCTACTTGAGGCTGAAGCTCAAGTGTGGGGGAACTCCTTTAACAACTAGCAAAAATAATATCAGGGGAGTACCAGTTTCTTTAATACGCTTTTATTTAAATAAAAACTGTAGAGGAGCGTTTATGTGCTTAAATGTTTATTTGTGATCTTTGTGTTATCTCTATTTTATCTACTTACCGAAAAGGTCTTCTGAATCCTTCCCTTGTTTTTCTGGTGAACAATGAGGATATTGTTCAATTTAAGAGTGGGGGAGTGTGCCCTTTTCGGTGACATTTTGTGCTTAAATGTTTAATCTCTCTCCTTATCATGCGTTTGTCCAATTCAATATTGTGGACCCTTTATATGTGGGTTGTTCTCTTTAAGATAAATACTGTTATGAATTGTGGGATAAATGGTACAAATTTAAAATTTTGATTACTTTTGAGGAGCATTTTATATGCGGTGTGACCAAATAATCTGCAAATGGTTGGATTTATTGCTCAGGGTTCTTTCTGTCTTCTCTCTTAGGGATTGCTAAGGGGTGCTTCACTGTTAAAAAAAAAGGAAGAAAGAAGAATACAAAATAATAAGGGACTTGCGAGACACCATTGGTAACCAACAAAAGAGAGTTGAGTGTTCTTAAATACAAAGGCGTGATGCCTACATTTTCTCATCCCTTATGCAAAAGTGAAACAAATGCATGAATCTATTTTCCTTTTGTTTTCTCCTCAATGCCCATTCTTGAGAGAAGTTGGCCATGGTAAAAGTTCTCAAAGTCACCTAAAAGAAGCATTGAAGTACCTTAGATCATACCCCGAATCTCTATATTTTATTTTTACCCTGAGCACACCTTTGCCACCAGCAGTTAATTTTTCACACTCCTCGATAAGTTAAGAAGATCATGTTTATCCTACCCTTCATAATAGTATTTGTTAGTATTGAGCATTCCTTACTTGGGTACGTGATTTTGCTTGAGGACAAGCAAAAAGATAAGTGTGGGGGTGTGATAAGTGTCCAAATGAGCATGTTTTTTAGGTGTATTTTATATATAATATTAGCACTTTTCTTGCTCATTTCTCCACTTCGGTTAGTTTTCCTCTAGTTTATGTTTTATTGTTTATCTCACAAAATTATTGGTTTAACATGAGGAAAACCAAGCCGTGAGTGAAGTAGACGAAGAGACGACGCATAGACGCAAACGGCTCAGAAAACGGGGTCCAAACGAAGAATCTAGAGCCAGTCGAAGTTTGAAGGAAAATAGGTCACGGTCACACTTGTGACCGCCTAAGGAACCGCCTACACAACCGCCTGAACAGGGGCGGACGTCTCACAATTGCAACCGCCTGAACAGGGGCGGACGGCAGGCGGACTCCAGGCGGACGGCAGGCGGTCACCAGGCGGACGCTTAGGGCGGAGACAATTTACAACCGCCTAACTTTGGGCGGTTGCCTAGGCGGACAAGACTCAAACCGCATAGCCAGGGGCGGTTGCAGAGGCGGACGCGACTAAAATCGAAGGCAAAACTGTTTTTCTTCTCTTCGCTCGTCGACTTCGCTCGTCGACTTCGCCCGTCGACTTCGCCCGTCGACCTGTCTGCGACTTATCCATCTACTCTTCACGCGTTCTGTCCCCTGAGCAATCAATGAGCAAATCTTTCCACCGCCTCAATCAAATCCTCACGCGTCTGTTATCTTCATTTTCTCTTCTTCCTTTCCCTATATAAACGCACACCCATACAATACATCCAGCGACCACCCATCATCGCTCCACTTCACCACAAACATCACACCATCTCATTTCTCTTCTCCCGCCTTCTCCATTTTATTTATTTCCACACTCCACCATATCCACCTCTAGTCCTACGTATATAAAATAGCAGAACGAATGCAGGAGTGACTACAGATGATTTCTACTACTCTTGTTTCTGTTTATCTATTTAATATGTTAGGCTAGAATATTTATACTCTGGGAATGGTATTATGTGTTTGTATTAATTATGCAATATTTTTACTGGTTTAATTTAAATATAGTTTGTTGCATTTTAAAGGTTATCTCGCACCTTTTTAATAAATGTCATGAGTTTATTAAATTGCTTTACTAAGTCTATTTTGATCAGACCAGGTGATAAATAGACAGGTTAATTAAGACGTAAATTTGGAGAAAGCTTATTATGATTTAATAAGTTAGTATTTTCAGATGCATAAATAATTTCTCATATCTAAACCGTCCGTTTACACGTATTGTGCTTGAACCTTGATTAGAACCTTGCATTTTCAGGTAAACGAGTTCTTTTGAGGCTATGATTTAGTCCTTAAGATAATAAGAGGAATTTTGCCAAACAATTATAATTAAACCGGTAAAGATAGCATAATTAAGCAGATTATATTAACCTGACCCAGAGTCCCGTTTAATTTATCTATTAACTTAGTTTATTTTATCTTTCCTTTTTATTTATAATACAATTCAATTAATCCCCCCTTTTGTGACACGCTTAGGTACTATAATATGCACATTAGTCCCACGGTTCGACATCCGGTCGCTTACATTTCACTATACTACCACGACCGGGATTTGTTTGCAGCCCGACGTTTATTTTGAGTTTTAATTTCTTTTCTTTTATTTTTACACCAGTTTAACCACTCAGATATACACGTCTGCAGCTTCGAGGACGAAGCTTTATTTAAGGGGGGAGAATGTAATACCCTGAATTTTTGTAACCCTAATGGAAACCATAGTTCCTTAGTAATTACTAGAGAACTCCAGGAAACCCTAGTGGTCGGGAATCAACCAAGAAACCCTGCAGAAACCCTAATTAAGGAAGTCCCATAAAACACTGAAATTTCGGGAAGTTATTTAGAGGTCAAAAAGCCCCGGTCAACTGTGGTCAAACCTTGGTCAACCTTGGTCTGACCTCGGTCAAACATTGGACATTGGTCAAACCTTGGTCAATGGTCAACTTTGACCATGATGATGCAGTGATGATGCAGTGGTGATGCAGTGATGATGCAGTGATGAGGCAGTGATGATGCAGTGATGATGTTGGCATGACATAATGATGATGTAAGCGTCGAGGTGTCAAGAGATGATTAGTTACTCATGGTCCAATCAAGAGAAGCCTTGTGTCACATTCAATAATGAGGGGAGGTCACACATGGATGGTGGAGATTAATCCAAGCAAAATAGCTACGATCCGACGGCTGTAAATGAAGACATCTTCCTTAACCTCCTTACTATGCACTAATTCGTCCTTTTGTAATCATTTTAGGGATAAGCCTTATCCATTCATTAATGAGGGAGGAGACACTCCAAGGGCTAGGATTAGTCTTAGCCAAGTGTCCATCATCCAAGGGGTTACAAAGGATAAGCCTTATCATTATAATCATTACCCTTAATTAATGAAAGAAATTAATATCATTTAAGAGATCACTCACGCCATCTATAAGAGGGAGCTGGGTTCTGTCTTCCTTGCCTTCTTCACACAACCTCACGCCATTATAATACCATAGAAGCTCATAGAACACAACACCCACCATTAGAGAAGAGAATTCAAGCTAGAAATCAAGGAAAAACAAGATTTCAAGGAGGGAGAAGAAGCTGGTGACCTGGGCGAATTGGTTGGTGGAATAATTGATTCAATATCTAAGGAACTTGTAAGGTCGTGGATAGAATGCAAGGAGAGTCCAGGTAACACTTATGCTCACCATTTCTTTCTTTAAACCCTGATTTTGAGCTTTAACTCTTGTTGATGGTAACTTCCGAACCCTAGCTTCTCTTGAGCTTCAATTTTTACAGTGTTCTTAGATAGTTTTACTAGACTAAACTCAAAAATTCAGGCGAAAATACCTTTGGGAAGTAGGATAATTTCTAGGAAACTTTAGGAAGGAAAAATGTGTTTTAAGACTCTATGAGTGATTTCGATGGGATTTTTGTTGATTTTGGTGTGTTATTCTACCTATATGAACTCATAATAATTGATTATAGGTGGTGGGAACTCGTGGTTAGACATAAAAATGCTAGGTTGAGGTGGGAGGGCTTAAATGGTGCTTTAAGCCTTGAGACTTAGTTAAATAGGTTTCCGAGGTTAATTTAAGCTGAATTTTAAGGGTAGTCTTATATTGTGAATTTAGATCCATGGTCAAAAATTCAGGTCGAAACTCCTTTGGGAATTCATTCGAATTATTAGGAAGTGATTGGGTTAAAGGTGTGCTTTAAGCTTGTATAAGTGTAATTGTGTGTTGCTTATTGGATTTAATGGTTTATCTGG
Organism: Limonium bicolor; assembly: GCA_023374045.1. NCBI lineage: Eukaryota > Viridiplantae > Streptophyta > Magnoliopsida > Caryophyllales > Plumbaginaceae > Limonium > Limonium bicolor. The sequence continues at coordinate 266,319,639 of CM041780.1, forward strand.
TCATTATAGTCCTAATATGACTTGTGGTTGAATTTTTAAGAGATAGTGAAGTGTAAAGTATATAAGGAAGCCTGTAAGGTTGTATAGTGTGCTTAAAACTTGGAAAGAGGGAAATTGTGTTTAAGTATGGTTTGGGGTGTTTTTTTGCTTGGTTTAGCCTTGAAAGGTTTGGAATGATATTGGTTTGACTATTTATCAAAAAATATGGTGTGGATATCTTAACCCCTTTCTAAGGATGATTGTGTGTAATATTCTTCTGGAAGGTTTGGGAATGATTTTTGAGTTATCCTTGTGTTGAATGTTGATTTATGACTGATAAGAGATTGAGCTGGTTTCTGGTTGAGTGAATGGTATATTCATGGGAGGAGCTTATTATTACATGAATTGTGAAGAATCTATTTCAGAGTTTTACAAATTAGGTTGGTCATGATTATGAATGTTGGATTGGAAATTGTATTGTGTGATACTATGTGATGGTGGGGACTTGTTGGTTGGTTGGATGGTGATATTGAGAAAGGCTATGGTTAGCCTCATTGAGAAAAGCTATTTGAGCAACTGAATATTAAGTCATTTTATGGCTTGCCGTATTGGCGACTGATTATTAGACTCCAACCAATGAATTGGGGTCGTCCTATGATCTACTCTTTGAGCTATGGTTAGCCTTAGGGGGTGTGCACACTTAAGGACATAGGGCCAGAGAATTGAGAGTTATGGATTTCACTTTGTGATTCCAGTGGGGTGTTGAGATTTATCTGATTCATGAGGTACGAATGTGATGGTAATCCAAGGGCAGGTAAACTCTTCTGTGTGATATACTCTTACTGCTTGCCTATGCTTGTCTGATGCTTAATTGTTATACAAAGAGTTTTAAAGAGAGAATGAATTTTACAGGGTGTGATATTTGTTACTCAGCTTTGCTGACGTTTTCTGGTTTGTGCCTGTGGCCCCTTTGTGTGATTGCTTGCTGGCCACAGATTTGTGTTTATGGTTGCAGGTCAAGTTGATTCTTTGTGTGATATTGCTCTTGAGCTTGGGACAAGGGAACGCGCCAACATAACTAGGAATTTTATTTATTTGTAAGTGGCAAACTCCTTGGAACATGTTCGGGAGTTAGGTTGTAGGTGGATTAGCCTTAGCATCCACACTAGTTGGTGTGGTGTGGCGGTAGCACTCCGGTTTGGCTTAGGTGTTATTTAGTCTTCCGCTGTAAAATATTGTAGAAAGTTGTACAAAAAAAATAAATAAATAAATTAGGGTGTGAAAACCGGGGTGTTACAATGACTCTTACTACGAGTCACCAAACACAAGACTCGTCTATGAGTCGGTCTACACACTAAGTTAAGCCACACAATCAATCAAGAAGGGTTAGCTCATACAACATACAGCAAGACATACAATGAAAGGCAATAAACCGTTTTCATGCTTTAGTCTTGATTAGCCGGCATACAGCTCACAAATCAATGTAACTCGGTTAGCATACGGGGCATGAGAAAATCATACCTTTCATCGGGGTTAGCTTTACCATGTGTTCCCTTGTTCCTTGGCTCACACTTGTTCCACCGGTCTCATTCTTGAACCTCCGGCTACATGCCAAATGGTTCAATAATGCTAAGTATTACCATGCATACTTAATTACTACTCCCGTACTTACCCCGTTATCCCGTTGTTTCGGTTTAACTTAATGTTCATATACTTACAACTTTCCTAATTATTTCTCATACTTGTTCATGGCCTTAATGACCTTTAAACATCATTAATTAAGTCTTAAGTACCTTATACTATCATTACCCATCCTTACTCTACCTTAGAATAGCTTTAAAACAATTTGTGTGAAGTTTTTAGTAGGGTCCGGGTTAGTGTCCGGGTTTACATACCCGGACCACTACTTTGCAAAAATCCTCAGGAATGATTTGTGTATGGTCCGGGTTTAGGTCATTGTTTACAAACCCGGACCATACGTTTGTAATTCCTCTCGGGTGTGAAAATGGGGTGGTCCGGGTTTAGGTCCTGGTTTGCAAACCTGGACCACTCCTTTTGAAAGAATTTGTTACGATTTTTGACTGGTCCGGGTTTCTGTACTTGTTTACAAACCCAGACCAGTTGTAGTAATGAAAAATAATTATGTTTTTGAACTTGTTTCAACTCCAAACTTCTACCAATCCCTTCCCCAATAATCCTACATATAATCAAGGGTGTTTTGACCCTAATTAGGCAATCAAAACTAACTTAATCCATCTCTATACAAAACTGCTACATAACACTTCCCACTGTTAATTTTCCTCCACTATTACAGTTTTTCCTTCTTCAACAATTGTTACAGATTTTTCCTTTCTTCTTCCCACTAATCCTATGGCTCGTCCATTGCCTCATTTGCATTATACTCAACCCAAGTCTTACTCAGTACAATACTCATTTAACTAAGTCCTACACACTAATCCTTCCTTGTTTCTCCAACACATTTCAACATCTCTTGCTACAGATTTATGTCCTTTCATTCTCTTACCACAACCACTACTCCTTAGTTACTAAATCATCTCTACTAAATCCCGATACACATCTGGGTTCTCCCATTCACCAAGTCATTCTTAATGCACAATTCCTACTAAAATTTTGCCATAGCTCACCTACTTTTCTTACTTAGCCACATACACATTTTTCCATCAAATCCATTCCTAATCTAGCCACACCTTACAAGGGTCCTACCAGCACTCAAATCAACACCAATACATCAATAATCCATCAAGCAACAATACTAATACACATACACCATTATTTGGCTCTAAGGCCTACAATCCAAGTACTTAGCTCACAAATTCTCAAACTTCCACAATTCAATAGTAATACAATATTTTGGTTTCTTAATTGGTTTACCCGTTCCCATTATTCTAATGCATTTTAAAATAGAGCACTAAGAAAGAGCTCTTACCTTAAGTTCTCATTCCTCCTTTTTCTTTCCATTCCTTCTTCCCCCTTTCTTGCACAATCGGTCACATGGGAATGGAGTTTGCCAAACTCCATTCTCATTACCCAATACACATAAAAAAGTGCAATTAACATACTAACCCTAAATTAATGCTAATTCATTGAGATGTTTGAACAAAATTTCTAGGGTTTACCTTTTGAAGCTTTTAGGAGGGGTTTTAGCCCTTGGTTCAAGAAGGTGTTCTCACCACCATTGGAAGGTTGGAATTATGCTCACAAGAAAGAGAAAAATGGAGCATTACAAGAGGGTAAAAATCAGTTACTAAAGGAGGTGGAGAAGACATGAAGTTTTCATGGAGATTTTACCTTAATGGAGAGAGGAGACTCCAAGCTTTACTTTGGTGTTATTTTCTCTTGGATGGGGAATACCCATGGAGATGAACTTCCTCATTTTGGATTTTGAAAAGAGAGAAGTGTAGAGGATGATGAGGGGAGTTCAAATATGTAATTTGTTTTTGATTTGGAGCTTTAATAAAGCTTGGGCAAGCTTAAGAAGGTGAGCTGCCATTGTTGTTATTTGGGAGCTTCAAATAATCGCCACCAGAGGAAGAAAAGGGGGGAAATCGGCTGGGAGGAGGGAACTCACGATAGAGAGAGAGAGAGAGAGAGAGAGAGAGATAGAGAAAATGTCAGAATGAGAGGATAGAGGGTGTATAAGTGCTTTATGCACTTTTTACTTTTTTTTCTTTTTCTTTTTCTTTCTTTATTTGCTTGTGTGTGTATGTGAGGGGCTGTCCATTAATAAAACGGCCCCACACATATATGTAAGTGGAGCGTTTTTCGTCTTTTACAGAAAACGCCCGTTATTTTACCCGGTTTCGGTACATTCACTACCGGGCCCGTTTTCCGGAATTTTCTCGTTCTTTATTTTTATTGGTTCGTGAGCTAGTCCATTATGCTTAATAATTTGTTATTTATAATTTATAATTTTTACGGGTTTGTTTGACCACTTAAGAATCACGTTTCGGGTTTCTCCAAAAACGTGCACTAAAGCTCTATTAGCGTTTTAATATATTATTTGGATCCGTTTTCTTCGGGGGTTGTTCCCACATATTATTTTGGTTTTGTTAAGCCCTAGGAATCCACATAATACGCTAACCGAGGTCTCATACCTCCTATGGTTATTTAACGCTTATTTAGCGTTTTTCGCTTTTTAAGCGTTTCTTTATTTCTTTTGGATTTATTTTCCTTACCAAAATTACTTAGGCACTATTAGGCCCTTAAATTCCATATTAAAGTAATTTAATCACCATATTTAAGTTTGGGGTATTTCAATGTACCCCCCTTAAAGAACTTTGCCCTCAAAGTTGGTGAATCTAATATTGTTACTCGTATAAATACTCTATGCTGAGGTTATGACCTCTACATATAACTTGTCAACTCCAAGTGTCTGACTTGATGTATACTACACATCCAAACAACATGTCACTGCATGCATAGCAATCAAAATATCCGTTACAAGCTCTCCATGGGGTCCGTCCGCAGATAAATGAGGTACCATCCTCTCCCATGTCAAGCGATCCCTCAGGTACCGGTCACGTTTGAACACTTACGCTTTCTGGTTCACGGCCGTCATGACTTGAGCACTTACTCTTTCTGGCTCTACGGTCCTTTGGTTCAGATCAAATTCATTTGCACATATAGAGATCCTCAGGCACTTACTCATACTTACTCATACTTACTTCGGGACTACGCTGCCCCAGTGCCTTTGGAAAAATACAAAACGCACACTGTCACCGCACCCAACCGCCACTTAGGACCGCCGCACGAACGGTGTAGTGTTTCAAAACTAATCAACACTTCCACTGACTCAAAACTAGCTTCAGCTCCATGGTTTTGACCGGATACCCGTGCCTAGGCATGGAAGATCCACTAGCGCCCGTGGGAGCGGTTTCAAAACCGATCCTCGTTCTCAGGTTTGAAGAAAACATTGTACTAAACTAGTTTTGGAAATTCATTTTGAAAACTTGCATACATCTCCCAAGTTCCATTTATGATGATTATACCTATTACTAGTGTTATTATTGTGACCACTTAAGGGAAGCTTCCAGAGTCCTTCAACCCCAATGTGATCAGCATTGGTGTTGAATTATCCTTCCACCCCAATTTGTGTTCGGTTTCACTTGATCGCTAGCAAATCAAGTTCCACCTCCCACCTCCATTCAAACAGATAGCTCGTCAAACATTATTTCGTTTTCTATCTTTTTAATCTTGCTACTCATAATCCACACATACATTTTCCAATTTATATAATTCACTTACTTACTTACTAATCATTTCATCAATTATTACTACATCTTCTCCCTACTATACTTAGGAAATTCATCGGTACAATATCCCATTAATTTGCTATACTAAATTTATACTCATAAAATACATCGGCTTCATACCGATTTATACTCATCGCATACATCAGTTCCATACCGATTTATACTCCTCAAGTCTCCCATACGTACTCATTTCTCATACTATTACCAATCAGGGTCCTCATTCCCCTGGAGTTTCTCTACTCCTTTCCTATTCTTATTTCCCAAATTACCACAATTACATGATGAGTGAATACAAATGTTTATGTAACATAAGTATCAATCATCAAAATAAATCCTTTTGCGCTATGCGCATTGTAGTTTACGCACCTATCGCGTAAACGTACATTTCGCGGTTTTCGCTCTACCCCCTTAAAAGGGATTACGCCCACGTAATCTACCATGTGTCAATGTTGAACAGTGGTCGAAGGCATTCAGCCGTCATGGAGTGGTTCAGCTTCCATGAGGTCTATTATACAATGTTCCTTGATCAAAGGGTCTTAACCGTATTACCAGTTAGTCCCTGCATCAAGAATTTTCATCGGAGTTTGTTTAACTCTTAACCGGGTTCGGTTCTAGCCTAAATGGCTTTCAGGCATTGATGATTAACCTTTTATTCATTAGGTGTATTTCTCTTGGAATTCTGGGCCCACTAGCTTCTACTGCGCAACCCTGATAGCTTGGGTTATCGCCCCTTTTTGTTATCTTAAACGTGTCATACATCACCTTTTTATCCCTCTTATTGTGGGAATAAGGTTTATTGACCAAGTGTGGTGTTCTTTTACCGTGCTCGAACTCAATGATTTTTAGATTTATAACCAGCTCTCTGGCGATTTTTTTCCTACTGTTCGTACTCTCATGATTATTCATTGGGTTCCTCTCACTTATTGTCGGTTGAGGTCGAGCCACTACTTAGTTGTAGTGCTTCCTCTCTGTTGTCAGTAGCTTCTGACTTATGCCCATTATCTGATTCTGTACAAGTGTTCTTTATTTGTATGACCTTGCATTTTCTATGCGTCGGTCCTTATGACTTTCCTAAGTCTCCTTTCACTTTTATTCCAATGGAATTCACATCTTGTGATTGTCGGTGTGTTTCACACTCCTCGTGCTTCTTTAGCCTTGGGCCGCACGGTTTGTTTCTAAGCTTTTGCTTAAATGTCTTATGCCATGTTCAATGGTGAAAGGAAGAATTTACCACGATTTACATTTTTTATATTCCTAGCTATCCCACCAGATCATTAACTGCACAAGTGCAATACCAAAACACTCAGTCCTACAGAGTGCAGGGGCGTGAACTCTTGGCAGTAACTCTCTTATGTGATCGCAATAAGGAATGATCGTTACTCCTTCAGGTGGTGCTTCATCATTTGGTGCAGACTCCTTGCTTGTTACCCGGTCTTTCTACCATCATGTATTAACAACTCCATAGCATTGGGTGATTATTCGCATACGTTGGTCGCCTGCTGCGCATCATGTTCTTACTGATTCTACAGTATTGGTTTACATGGCATCCGTAGTTGCTAGCTTCAGCTCATGCATTTCCACCATTTATACCATGGTTTAGTGTTTATACTTCTGAGCTCCTTGGGCGTTATTTACTTATACCTTGCGTTCCTACATATCGTGTTCGTTCTGAACCGGTTACTCCTTGGTTGTCAACAATTGCTATTGAAGCTTATTTTACATTGCTTGGCAATAATTGTATGCTCAAGCTTCACTACCTTTGTAGTTCTGAGAGGAATATATTCTCAAACGTTTATTGATGGTATCCTCTTCTTGGGATCCATGTGTTCACCGCTCTCGTGGTCTCATATGTATGAAGGGTATCCTTGCTCATTGGTTGTTAACCTTTTATTGGTGTCGTCCTTGACCACTTTCCATATGGTTTACAATGGGTTTTGCAACCGTTGGTTGTGTGTGGTAATAGTTTCATGGCCTACTAGCCATATTGCCTAGAGCTCTGCTGCAGACGTGTATATCTGAGTGGTTAAACTGGTGTAAAAATAAAAGAAAAGAAATTAAAAACTCAAAATAAACATCGGGCTGCAAACAAATCCCGGTCGTGGTAGTATAGTGAAATGTAAGCAACCGGATGTCGAACCGTGGGACTAATGTGCATATAATAGTACCTAAGCGTGTCACAAGAGGGGGGATTAATTGACTTGTATTATAAATAAAAAGGAAGGATAAAATAAACTAAGTTAATAGATAAATTAAACGGGACTCTGGTCAGGTTAATATAATCTGCTTAATTATGCTATCTCTACCGGTTTAATTATAATTGTTTGGCAAAATTCCTCTTATTATCTTAAGGACTAAATCATAGCCTCAAAAGAACTCGTTTACCTGAAAATGCAAGGTTCTAATCAAGGTTCAAGCAGAATACGTGTAAACGGACGGTTTAGATATGAGAAATTATTTATGCATCTGAAAATACTAACTTATTAAATCATAATAAGCTTTCTACAGATTTACGGCTTAATTAACCTATCTATTTATCACCTGGTCTGATCAAAATAGACTTAGCAAGCAATTTAATAAACTCATGACATTTATTAAAAAGGCGAGAGATAAGCTTTAAAACGCAACAAACTTTATTTAAATAAAACCAGTAAAATATTGCATAATTAATACAAAGACATAATAACCATTCCCAGAGTATAAATATTCTAGCCTAACATATTAAATAGATAAACATAAACAAGAGTAGTAGAAATCATCTGTAGTCACTCCTGCATTCGTTCTGCTATTTTGTATACGTAGGACTAGAGGTGAATATGGTGGAATGTGAAATAAATAAAATGGAGAAGACGGGAGAAGAGAAATGAGATGAACGATGGTATTCTGTGGTATGTGGTATGTTGGGTGGTGTCGTGGATTAATGAGAGAGCAGAAGGTACGTATGTTTATATAGGAGAAGGAGAGGAAGGAAGAAGATAGAGCTGGATCACGCGTGAAGAGATTTGCTCATTGATTGCTCAGGGGACAGAACGCGTGAAGAGTAGATGGATAAGTTGTAGACAGGTCGACGGGCGAAGTCCACGAGCGAAGTCAACGAGCGAAGAAGAAACTGGTGCGCCACTGATTTTAAGTCACGTCCGCGTGACTTGTCCGCGTATAATGGGGCGGTCTCCTCTCTTGTCCGCCTAGATCCAAGCGGTTGCAAGGGCGGTTCTTCATTTGTCTCCTCTCACGTCCGCATGCACATGCATGGTCTCACGTCCGCATGCAACTAGGCGGTTGTATGTATGTCTCTCGTCCGCCTGCGGTTGCTCTCTCGTCCGCCTATTATAAGGCGGTTGCAGGCCACAGAGTTGTCCGCCTAACCCCTAGGCGGTTGCAGGGGCGGACACGACTTCTTGCGTGCCTCTCGCGTGACTCTCTTCTACCGGCTCTACATTCTTCGTTTGGACTCCGTTTTCTGAGCCGTTTGCGTCTATGCGTTCGTCTATTCGTCTACTTTACTCCCAGCTTGGTTTTCCTCATGTTAAACCAATAAATTTGTGATATAAACATAAAACATAAACTAGAGGAAAACTAACCGAAGTGGAGAAATGAGCAAGAAAAGTGCTAATATTATATATGAAATACACCTATAAAACATGCTCATTTGGACACTTATCACACCCCCACACTTATCTTTTTGCTTGTCCTCAAGCAAAACCACGTACCTAAGTAAGTAGGGAATGCTCAATACTAACAAATATTATTATGAAGGGTAGGATAAACATGATCTTTAAACTTTTCGAGGAGTGTGAAAAATCAACTGCTAGTAGCATAGTGTGTTCAGGGTAAAAATAAAATATAGAGTTTCGGGGTATGATCTAAGGTACTTCAATGTTTCTTGTAGGTGACTCTGAGAACTTTTACCATGGCCAACTTCTCTCAAGAATGGGCATTGAGGAGAAAACAAAAGGGAAAAATAGATTCATGCATTTGTTTCACTTTTGCATAAGAGATAAGAAAATGTAGGCATCACGCCTTTGTATTTAAGAACACTCAACTCTCTTTGTTGGTTACCAATGGTGTGTCGCAAGTCCCTTATTATTTTGTATTTTTCTTTCTCTTTTTTTTTAACAGAGAAGCACCCCTTAGCAATCCCTAAGAGAGAAGACAGAAAGAAACCCTGAGCAATAAAATCCAACCATTTGCAGATTATTTGGTCACACCGCATATAAAATGCTCCTCAAAAGTAATCAAAATTTTAAAATTTGTACCATTTATCCCACAATTCATAACAGTATTATTCTTAAAGAGAACAACCCACATATAAGGGGTCCATGATATTGAATTGGACAAACGCAAGATAAGCAGAGAGATTAAACATTTAAGCACAAAATTCCACCGAAAGGGCACACTCCCCCACACTTAAATTGAACAATGTCCTCATTGTTCACCAGAAAAACAAGGGAAGATTTCAGAAGACCTTTTCGGTAAGTAGATAAAATAGAGATAACACAAAGGTCACAAATAAACATTTAAGCACATAAACGCTCCTCTGCAGTTTTTATTTAAATAAAAGCAAAATTAAAGAAACTGGTACTCCCCTGATATTATTTTTGCTTGTTGTAAAAGGAGTTCCCCCACACTTGAGCTTCAGCCTCAAGTAGCGTAGCTTGGTTGCAGTGTGGATATGAAGGTGCACCTGCATAAGACACTAGAAGCAACCATACTAAAAACGGGGTTAAAAGTTAGCAAAAATAAAATTTAAAGAGAACCTGAAAATTAAAAGACTATAAAAGCAAATAAAATAAAAGTTCATCCGGGTTGCCTCCCGGGAAGCTGCCCTTCTTTAACGTCTTTGGCTAGACGCCTGTTTCGTTATCCTAGATCAAAATATAAGTAGATAACAGTTCTGCCAGGAAAACGGAGTTGACAATAATTAAAATCAAACCACCTGGATCAAAACAAACGTTACTTCGGCAAATATAGGAAAATGAATACTCCACAAAATTTGGTGTTTGAGGAGGTACTGCCGGTAACGTAGTTCTAACAGAAGTCCCGGTGGTGATGATTTTTCTTCCCTCAATTTGGAGGATGTAAACATCCTCCTTTTGTAGGTGAGGCTCGTAGAAAGAACGCTGATCAATATCATCTTCAGAGAAAATTAATTCTTTGAAGGTGATAGTAGCGTTTTGTTTGGATATCTTGGCGGGAGGTGATGGCAATTCCTTCTCTTCATTTCCGAGGATGTAAATATCCTCATCTTCTGGATAGAGCATAGAGAAGGATGGAAACTGGCGATAGGTGACTATAGAGGGAAGAGAGTAACTTACATCCGTAGTGGGGTGTTCTACCTCATGATTTATTTTGCTCTTTGGTTGCTGTTCTTGTTGAGCGAGTCTCTCCAGGTAATCTGGTTGATCCTCTAACCAGAGTTGTTCATGTAATATGAGACAATCCTCATAATCATGAGCTCCCCCACATACAGAGCAGTATAAATACTGTGATATAGCAAAACCCTTGTTCGAACACCTGTTCCATTTGCTGGGTAGGGAAATATTTTTTTTGTGTGCTTTTCTGTATATAAAACGTAACTACTGAAACAGATTAGAAAATAAAATGATTAGAACAAAAACAATAATAATATAAGTGGTTTGGAGATGGACTGGAGTCGCAAGCTTGTTCTTCTCTTCGTCGTCTATGGGTCGAACTGGAGAATTGAGGAAGTTTGGGGAAGAACAAAGATAATGAAACGCAGCGTTTTTTTGTTTTTCTGAATAGGGACGTCCGCTTGGACGTCCGCTTATTGGTAGGCGGACAGGGGTGCGGCGTGGGCGGACAGGCGGAGGCTCAGTGGCGTCCGCGTGGAGACCGCGGCTAATGAGGCGGACAAGGCTAGTGGCGTCCGCTTGGCGACCGCGGCTAATGAGGCGGACAAGGCTCAGTGGTGTCCGCTTGGCGTTGGGCGGACAGGAGGCGGACAAGCCTCTGTTGCTGTGTTCTTTTTTTTTTCCGATTACGAACTTACTGAAACAAGAAAACTAACATATAAAAATATAACAAGGTATAAAAGATAATTAATATAAACAATAACAAAATAATATAGACAAAATATTCTAGTATAACAAGTGAATAATCCGGGGCTTAGGGACTAGAATAAATCTAGTCCCCGGCAGCGGCGCCATTTTGCAGACGTGTATATCTGAGTGGTTAAACTGGTGTAAAAATAAAGAAAAGAAATTAAAAACTCAAAATAAATGTCGGGCTGCAAACAAATCCCGGTCGTGGTAGTATAGTGAAATGTAAGCGACCGGATGTCGAACCGTGGGACTAATGTGCATATAATAGTACCTAAGCGTGTCACAAGAGGGGGGATTAATTGACTTGTATTATAAATAAAAAGGAAGGATAAATAAACTAAGTTAATAGATAAATTAAACGGGACTCTGGGTCAGGTTAATATAATCTGCTTAATTATGCTATCTCTACCGGTTTAATTATAATTGTTTGGCAAAATTCCTCTTATTATCTTAAGGACTAAATCATAGCCTCAAAAGAACTCGTTTACCTGAAAATGCAAGGTTCTAATCAAGGTTCAAGCAGAATACGTGTAAACGGACGGTTTAGATATGAGAAATTATTTATGCATCTGAAAATACTAACTTATTAAATCATAATAAGCTTTCTCCAGATTTACGGCTTAATTAACCTATCTATTATCACCTGGTCTGATCAAAATAGACTTAGCAAGCAATTTAATAAACTCATGACATTTATTAAAAAGGCGAGAGATAAGCTTTAAAACGCAACAAACTTTATTTAAATAAAACCAGTAAAAATATTGCATAATTAATACAAACACATAATAACCATTCCCAGAGTATAAATATTCTAGCCTAACATATTAATAGATAAACAGAAACAAGAGTAGTAGAAATCATCTGTAGTCACTCCTGCATTCGTTCTGCTATTTTGTATACGTAGGACTAGAGGTGAATATGGTGGAATGTGAAATAAATAAAATGGAGAAGACGGGAGAAGAGAAATGAGATGAACGATGGTATTCTGTGGTATGTGGTATGTTGGGTCGTGGATCTGTTAATAAGAGCAGAAGGTACGTATGTTTATATAGGAGAATGAGAGGAAGGAAGAAGATAGAGCTGGATCACGCGTGAAGAGATTTGCTCATTGATTGCTCAGGGGACAGGTGAATATGGTGGAATGTGAAATAAATAAATGGAGAAGACGGGAGAAGAGAAATGAGATGAACGATGGTATTCTATGGTATGTGGTATGTTGGGCCGTGGATCTGTTAATGAGAGCAGAAGGTACGTATGTTTATATAGGAGAAGGAGAGGAAGGAAGAAGATAGAGCTGGATCACGCGTGAAGAGATTTGCTCATTGATTGCTCAGGGGACAGAACGCGTGAAGAGTAGATGGATAAGTTGCAGACAGGTCGACGGGCGAAGTCCACGAGCGAAGTCGACGAGCGAAGAAGAAAACTGGTGCGCCTCTGATTTTAAGTCACGTCTGCGTGACTTGTCCGCGTATAATGGGGCGGTCTCCTCTCTTGTCCGCCTAGATCCAAGCGGTTGCAAGGGAGGTTCTTCATTTGTCTCCTCTCACGTCCGCATGCACATGCATGGTCTCACGTCCGCATGCAACTAGGCGGTTGTATGTATGTCTCTCTCGTCCGCCTACGGTTGCTCTTTCGTCGCCTATTATAAGGCGGTTGCAGGCCACAGAGTTGTCCGCCTAACCCTAGGCGGTTGCAGGGGTGGACACGACTTCTTGCGTGCCTCTCGCGTGACTCTCTTCTACCGGCTCTACATTCTTCGTTTGGACTCCGTTTTCTGAGCCGTTTGCGTCTATGCGTTCGTCTATTCGTCTACTTTACTCTCCCAGCTTGGTTTTCCTCATGTTAAACCAATAAATTTGTGAGATAAACAATAAAACATAAACTAGAGGAAAACTAACCGAAGTGGAGAAATGAGCAAGAAAAGTGCTAATATTATATATGAAATACACCTATAAACATGCTCATTTGGACACTTCATCTGCCCATCATATGCTGTTCCCAAGTGGTTACTTCACAGTAAGCCATCGCTGGGTCTGGAGGTGATACTGGGCTCCATGATAAGATCGTCACATCACGCTTCCGTTTGTTGGAGACCCTTTTAGTATCTTGGTATTGATCGATACCATTTATTAATTTGGGGTATCCCTTGTCAAGTGGGATCCCCTCGGTATTCTAACCGGATGTTCGTTCCGATTGTGGTGTTCTTACCACGACATCTCGTTCAACTGTGTTGACTTGATACCCTTTATGGATTGCTCCTGGGTATTATCGATTATACGGTGGCATTTGGCTGACATTTATGAGTATGTGCAGTTTGTTCTCCTACCTTACGGTTCTGGATCTGAGTCATCCGTTGAGGGTTATAACGTCTCCCGTTCTTAGGGTAGACCATTGGTGTTTTTCCTTATGTTATAACGGGTTTGATATTCCCTTCAGTGATGAATGGTATTTCTCGGTACCTTATGTGATCACCCTGTGTGTTTGTGGTAGTTGTCCTGGGAACTCCATCCCGTTCGTTGAACACTTATGTGTTAATGTTAGGTGTTTGCCTTACAGTGTTTAGACTGGGTATCCCTTCAGTTATCATGCTTTACTTCTGATGTCTTCGAGACATATCCAATGTCTTGTTCCGTCGTTAGTGTTTCTCGCACTTTTAACTCCTAATTGTTCTCCTGGAGTGAGTTTCTGACTCCTTAGCTTGTAAGCTTATCTGAGTTCCCTTTTGCTCGTTTGAGGTATCCAACTGTTCTGGTTTGAATTTACTTATGGTCTATAGAACGGAGTTGACTACTTCCCGTGTTTCGTACACTACATGTATACATACGTGGGGTACCTTGTTGGCACGTTACCACTTACCTGACTATTTGTCGGGCCCGCAAGCTCCTTCGGAGTGCGGTCGTCCCACATCCCGTATTTGGGTACACTCGTAGTGCTCGTCACACGCCTAGGTGAAGCATTCTATTGTCAACTCCTCTTGTATCATTCTATGATACTCACTGTAATTCCGTTAGTTTGGTTTTAAAATCCGAGGTTTAAAAGAAGGGTTTGTGGTTTTGAAAGAAAAATTTAGGGTTTTGAAATGACAATTCGGTGTTAAAAGAAATTCCTCATGGTGTTGCCATGTTTGAGGTCTTGATCGAGTTTAGCTTCTCGCTGAGTGGTATGTTCTTAATACAATGGTCGGGCCGTTAGGCCTTTCTAAGGTTGCGTTATTTAAAATCCTGAGGATTGGTGATCCTATATTTGCTCCATTCGTCATAGTGGTACTTCAGCAAGTATTTGCGGGTTGTTAAAAGTCTTCCAACCGTCTTGTAGTTGCTGCACTTGCCCTAGGCAAGTGCGCTGGTAGGTTGTTTTTCGGTTAACGTATACCGGTTACGGTATCGTTTCCATCCATATTTGGGGGTCTCATTAGATCTTCCTTGGGTCTTTTGATCTTGGTGATCGATCTCCTGAGTCGTTTCTCAAAGTACTTGACATGGTTGTCCTCCATCCGGGTGCCTCACACCTTCACTGTGGTTAACGAGACTTGACTTATCCTTAGGAACCACGTTGTAGTCCTATAGGTGTATGTTTTATGAATACTTTCATAGTTATCTGAACCATGTTGTTCGGTTATTATAGCCTCTTGGCGTGTAGGTTTGGTATTAATCCAACCTCTACTAATTCTTAGTCGATTTGTATACCATTATTGGTATTATCGAACATTACAGTTTGTAGACTCTCTTGTCTTGGATTTGTTACTCTATCTTCCTCGCTTCATCGCGCGGTTGTGCTCCTCTTCTTGCTGGCTACTCATGGTTCTCACGACTGTAGAGCATGTCGCCCCATGGTGCCGTAAATTCCATTATCCTGTGTTTAGGATCTTCGGTCTACGATCATTAAATGCGGTTGTTGTCATTCAATGGGAACCGTCTTCGGGACTTCCAGTTCTTGGACGCTACCGTATGACAGGTTCTTTTCTAATAAGGTTTGTTCTTGCAACTGGCAGATCGGGTTTTACCCGAGTGTGAGAGGGTCTTTCCATCTCTCTGGTGTTCTTCTCCCAACTTAATACCGGGGGTTGCGGAGGGCGGGTATGGTTGTTGTAGGTTTCCGGTTCACGCGGAAGTTCCTATCTAGCGTACCTCACACGCTAACACTCAACCCTTAGCCCTAAGTCTCTAATTCCTAACTCGGTATTTTCCTAAACTCGGTATTTCATCCATCAGAGCGATACTTCACTCTGATACCACTTTTTGTAACACCCCTACCGCTAATACCGTCATTACTGTACAAATACTTACCTTCACAGCAGATAATACATACACAACGGCGGGTGTACAATGCCGCTAGTCACCCACGTGACTAACAAGGCCAGCTACACTACTACATACTATCGGTCTGATGAATTGAACATACCAAGTACTCTACACAATACAATACCTCCCTTTGCATACTCAACCATAATTCAAATACAACTCCAATACAATACTATACCGAGTCTACTACAATCCTTAAATTACCGATACAGTTTGGACTTCCAAATTCACAATACATTACAAATACAATCCCTATTACTCAACTACCCATGCTTACATAACAACCCCGTCCTACTCTCTCGAACGATGGTCAGCTTCAAATACCTGTAAAAATAAAAACGATGCCCCTAGGGGCTCAACAAAATTGCTGCATATGAAATTCACATATACCGCGTGCTAACCGCGGTACGCCGACTACTTTGGGTCGGATATACATGGAGTTCGTTTTACATGCATACATACCTACTCATACACAACAATACAATCAACCATACTTACATACATATACAAGGTTTATTACCTACCAAGGAAGACAAGTTGTCCGTCAACCGTTCATTTAGTTATTCGTTCGCAAAGTTTCCACCAAGCTTAATCTTACTTACTCGTTGTTTTACTAACGTTGCGCTCACTACCTTACTCATTATTTACTCAGGCTCTACTCAGTTCTCACTACTACTATTACTTTTCTTACTCTATACTCATCACTTGCTCTCGTATACATAGTACTCATACTCATCTCTTCTCCTTGCTCGTACTTACTCATTGCTCGGTACTCATTACATACTCATACTTACTTATTACTCAATACTCATTACTTTTGGCCTCTGGGCGGAGTCATACACAAAACTCGCCACCGGACCTACAAATTCAAAGGCTGTACACTTAGCTCCTCAAATATACAAATGTCCATTTTTACCGGACTAATCAAATTCCCAACACTCCTCCTCTCTGGAGTATCTTACAATCTCATGGATTAACCTAGAAGTATCTCTCTCGATAACCTCCACTAGCTTAGGGAATTGCCACTGCCTAGTATTCTCAGATTTAAGGGTTTCCCCAACGTATCGAATACTCTCTCATGTTCGGGACATTACTTACATCAGTCGGGTCCTCTCATAGTGGGTCGACTAGTTGCTAAGAGGTCTGAAGATCCCTCATCATTCTTTACTACTCTCATGGTTCATGACTTGCACCAACATTAATTCCTCTAATAGGGTTTATTTATATACTTCCACTACTTATTGTTTGTGGATTGTTCATTTCAGTTCTCCTACACCGTTACCGGGAGGTTACTACTCCGTGCACTCTCTCACATTCTAGTGAGTTCATTGGTTTGCGTTATCGTTTGTTGGTTCGTTAGTTTAGTGCGTTTCTACGTTCCCGTTAGTTCACAGCATGACTCTTACTACGAGTCACCAAACACAAGACTCATCTATGAGTCGGTCTACCACTAAGTTAAGCCACACAATCAATCAAGAAGGGTTAGCTCATACAACATACAGCAAGACATACAATGAAAGACATAAACCGTTTTCCTCATGCTTTAGTCTTGATTAGCCGGCATACAACACACAAATCAACGTAACTCGGTTAGCATACGGGGCATGAGAAAATCATACCTTTCACCGGGGTTAGCTTTACCATGTGTTCCCTTGTTCCTTGGCTCACACTTGTTCCACTGGTCTCATTCTTGAACCTCCGGCTACATGCCAAATGGTTCAATTAATGCTAAGTATTACCATGCATACTTAATTACTACTCCCGTACTTACCCCGTTATCCCGTTGTTTCAGTTTAACTTAATGTTCATATACTTACAACTTTCCTAATTACTTCTCATACTTGTTCATGGCCTTTTAGGAGGGGTTTTAGCCCTTGGTTCAAGAAGTGTTCTCACCACCATTGGAAGGTGGAATTATGCTCACAAGAAAGAGAAAAATGGAGCATTACAAGGGGGTAAAAATCGGTTACTAAAGGAGGTGGAGAAGACATGAAGTTTTCATGGAGATTTTTACCTTAATGGAGAGAGGAGACTTCAAGCTTTACTTTGGTGTTATTTTCTATTGGAATGGGGAATACCCATGGAGATTAACTTCCTCATTTTTGGATTTTGAAAAGAGAGAAGTGTAGAGGATGATGAGGGGAGTTCAAATATGTAATTTGTTTTTGATTTGGAGATTTAATAAAGCTTGGGCAAGCTTGAGAAGGTGAGCTGCCATTGTTGTTATTTGGGAGCTTCAAAAATCGCCACCAGAGGAAGAATAAGGGGGGAAATCGGCTGGGATGAGGGAACTCACGAGAGAGATAGAGAGAGAGAGAGAAGAGAAGAGAGAGAGAGAGAAGAGAGTGGAGAATGAGAGGGAGAGAGAGAGAGAAGAAAGAGGAGAGAGAAGGTGAAATGTAGAATGAGAGGAGAGAGGGTGTTATAAGTGCTTTATGCACTTTTTGTGTTTTTGTTTGTTTTTGTTTGTTTCTTTATTGCTTGTGTGTGTGTGGGTGTGTGTGTGTGTGGTGTTGTGTGTGTGTGTTGTGGTGTGTGTGTGTGTGTGTGTGTGTGTGTGTGGGTGTGTGTGTGTGTGTGGTGTTGTGTGTGTGGGTGTGGGTTGTGTGTGTGGGGGGTGTGTGGGGTGTGTGTGTTGTGTGTGTGTGTGTGTGTTGGTGTGTGGTGTGTGTGTGTGTGTGTGGGTGTGTGGTGTGTGTGGGTTGGTGTGTGGGTGTGTGTGTGTGTGTGTGTTGTGTGTGTGTGTGTGTGGGTGTGTGTGTGTGTGTGTGTGTGTGTGTGTGTGTGTGTGTGTGTGTGTGTGTGGTGTGTGTGTGTGTGTGTGTGTGTGTGTGTGTGTGTGTGTTGTGTGTGTGTGTGTGTGTGTTGTGGTGTGGTGTTGTGTGTGGGTGTGTGTGTGGGTGTGGGTGTGTGTGTGTGTGTGTGTGTGTGAGGTGCTGTCCCATTAATAAAACCGGCCCACACATATATGTAAGCTGGAGCGTTTTTCGTCTTTTACAGAAAACACCCGTTATTTTACCCGGTTTCGGTACTATTCACTAACCGGGCCCGTTTTCTAGAATTTTCTCGTTTCTTTATTTCTATTGGTTATTAAGCTTCTATTAGTGCTTAATAATTTTTATTTAATAATTTATAATTTTTACGGGTTCGTTTGACCACTTAAAATCACGTTTTCGGGTTTTTCTCGAAAAACGTGCGCTAAAGCTCTATTAGCATTTTAATACATTATTTGGATCCGTTTTCTTCGGGGGTTGTTCCCATATATTATTTTGGTCTTATTAAGCCCTAGGAATCCACATAATACGCTAACCGAGGTCTCATACCTCCTATGGTTATTTAACGCTTATTTAGCGTTTTTCACTTTTAAAGTGTTTCTTTATTTCTTTTGGATTTTTCCTTACCAAAATTACTTAGGCACTATTAGGCCCTTAAATGCCATATTAAAATAATTTAATCACCATATTTAAGTTCGGGGTATTTCAATGAGTAAGAAAAACAAACTTGAGAAACGTAGGAAGTAAGCGAATTTTTGTAAGTAAGTATGAGGAGTAAAGGATTAGTAATTGTAGTTGGGAAACATTGATGAAAGAACAGAATAGGATAATGGTAGATAATTAACCGCCTCGTTCCGTGCATGTTATAGGATTTGAATAGTTGAACATCGAAGGAGAGTCGGTGAGTACAAGGACAACGGTGAACGGTATGGATTTCTTTGGTCCTGTACGCTACCTTGGCTACTCTGATTTGTGTTTGTGTGCTATTTGATCACCTAAATAAGATAAACGCATGAATCGGATTTATTGCATTTACTTGGGCTTATATTATATTGTTCCTTGTTGGATGCTTATCTTAACTCCCAGTTTGTATAATTCATGAAATGAATGAATGAGAATGAAGTGTGTATGTGCTTTGATGTGTATTGTATTGACCCAGTGATGAGGAGAAGGACTTCTAACTGATTCCTAACTAGCTAACATTTCTAACATTAAGAAATTGATAAATTGGAATGAGTAGAAGTCCTATATAGTTTTGGGCACGCGTGAGGAGCAGGAGGAGACAAAAGAGGTTGGATCCAAATCCTGGCCTTAATCTTTTCCATGGTCCAAACCCCGTAAATGGGTAGCAACCTGGATTAGTGAGCCACCTAAAGCCCGGTGGTGGGACGGTGTAGTCTCTGCCCGGAGGTCACACCGAATTAACATGAGTATAAGTAATTAAGTAAGTAAGTAAGTAAGTAATGTATGAGCACGATTATGTAAGTTGTATGGTACCGAGTAAATGAGTAAAAGAACATCCGATTAACCCGGATGGGTAACTGGCTAACAAAGAACGAAGTATGGATTGTGGATTGTATTGTTATACTATTTGGCTTGTGTATTGCCTTCGGTTGTATGCATTGTATCTTGTAAGTATGTGCATTGTATGAATGTATTAATGTATGTTATAACATGTATGCATGTATAAAATGAACTCCATGTATATTCGACCAATTAGTCGGCGTACCCTCGTTAGCACGCGGTGTATGCGAAGTTTATGCGCAGCTTTTGCTGAGCCCCTTGGGGCACTGTTTTTAATTTTACAGGTGCTCGTGAAGGATGACGGTCGTGATGAGACCAAGATCATTTTGAGTAGTTAGTAGATTATAAATGGTGTACCGGGTTGTACACGGCTGAATGCCTTTTTGAATAGTCGGTGTACCATGGGGTACACCCGTTCGGATATTGTATGAATTGTGAATTGATAGAAATGAGTAGATTGTTAAACTCATTATTTTTGCAAACTTGTGAGAAGGGATGTAATTGAATATGCGTTTGGATACTCGGTAATCAAGCATTGTAAGTAAATGATCTTCGTGTATTGGGAAGTGTCTATAGTAGCTCGGTATATTCTATGATTATCAGACCGTTATTGTATGTAAAGTAAGCTTTGCTAGCCGTATGGGCGGCTAGCGGCGTTGTATCACCCGCCGTAGTATTTGTATTTCCTCTGCGAGTAGTAAATAACTGAGACGATTAGGCCGTAAGTAGAGGATTAGCGGTAGGGGTGTTACAGTTGCCATTATTGGAATTGAATAGAAGTGGTTGCCAATCAACGCAAAAGAAGAGTAGAGGAGGAAGATGTTGGAGGAAAGTTAGCAGGCTCAATCATGGAGGATTTGAAAGGAAGAAAGAAAATGAGGGAGAACGAAAAGAGAGCGGAAATCTGGTGACTTGACAAGTATACACTATAATGACAAAAGACGAGGGTACTCTTATATCTGTCTCAGCACTGGTAAAACAAAAAACAGCTCTATATCCAAAACACGGATAAACCAATCTTTATTCTAAAGTTTATTTGTTGCCTTTATCCATAATATAATTTTAATATAATTTTAAGTGAAAAAATGGGATAAAAACCTCTTCCCAACAGGGTCTAATGCAATAAAAATTAATCGATTTAAATAAAACAACTTGGATTTTAATAGAATATGATTTTACAAAAAGCTAGTTAACCGATCACTAGGGGTGTTCATAACCGGTTAACAGGTCGGATTATCAGTTAACCAAATTTAATAACCGTAACCGGTTCATTTAGAGGCGGTTAATCAGGTTCGGTTAATCACCGGTTTTGGTACAGTTTTACTAATTTAATGCTTAACCGAAATGATGTAGATTTATGTGTTTTTTATAATTAGCAAATAATGTATGATTTTACCAGTTTTTGGTACGACATTAAATCAGCTAACCATCGACTTTGGTAAGATTTTTATTGGTTTTTAGTATAATTCTGACAATTAACTACTCCCTCTAACCCATTTGCGGTGTCTCTAATACTTTTGTACACATGTTAAAAATTTAACAAAAAGTAGAGGAGAGAGTGTGTATCTCCCTACACAAAGAAAACACCATTTTAGGACAAGAAAAAAAGAGTAAGAAGACAATGGACATGAGATGGGGGAGTATATAAATGTAAACTTATTTTTTATAAATCAAATAATTACCCTATATTTATATTGGGAAAATTCACGATATACCCCTGTTTTCTTTCGTTATTTACAATATACCCTTGTGGTTTTTGTAATTCAACTTTAAAACATGCTTACATATTATCCAAAATTGATGAAACTTTACATGGACGATGCTAAAGTGTTATATTTTGGTCTAATTATAAATTGAAGTTTTTTAAGCTCACATGTGACCTGTGGAATCCAATGAACATGTGGCATATTCATTGGATCCCACAGGTCACATGTGAGCTTAAAAAACTTCATATTTGATATTGTACAAAATATAACACCTTAGCATCGTCCATGTAAACTTTCATCAATTTTGGACAACATTTAAGCATATTTAAAGTTGAATTATAAAAAACACAGAGGTATATTGTGAATTATGAAAGAAAACAGGGATATATCGTGAATTTTCCCTTTTATATTTATACTAAAAAAAATTTAAAAATTAATAATTAAAATATTTAAATAGCCTTCCCAATTTTGGTTTTACCGGGTGGAGTCTCGATTTTCCAAACACTCCTAGCAACCACCGCGCTACCGATTATGGTGCGCTTCCAACTTTTTAGCAGCCCGAGGGCAGACTGCATTCATTGGAAAGCAGCGTGTACAGATAACCCGAAGTAACGGCCTTCATATCCAGTGCATGATTGGGGATTGATGATTTCACTGTACCGCTAGGCCACGTGGATGGGTGCGATCGACGACCGTGAGATCGCTGGCCTGCCCTGCTCTATGTGAACAGTTCTCTATCTACACAGTGGCTATGTCAGTCAGAGCTCATTTTTATTTTTAGACCTGATGACATCCCGTCTAAAGGTGCAGTCGAGGATTAACATGTCTACTAGACTACTACACAAAAGACAAATGTGCACATGTACTTGTTTTTACTCTCTCCGTCCTAAATGGACCTTTCTCTTGCTTTATACTCCCTACATCCTGAATTGACCGTCCTATTTACTATTTGAATATGTCGTTTGACTTCAACTTTTAACATATAAGATAAATTAATTTTGAAAATTTAAGTTTTGCATATGATTCTTTACACGATAAACTATATGTTACAAAATTTAGTTTTATAAAATTATTTTATCTTATATACTTAATATTGAAGTGGAAAAACGTGCCATAAAGCAAACAGGACGGTCAATTCAGGACGGAGGGAGTAGTTTTATAGTGCGTTTTTTCACTTTAATATTAAATATATAAAATAAAATAATTTTATAAAATTAAATTTTATATTATATAATTTATCAATATGCAAAATTTAAATTTTTAAAATTAATTATCTTATATGTTAAAAATTGAAATCAAACAACAGGACAATCAATTGAGGACGGAGGAAATTTTTAAAATTAATCTTATATGTTAAAAATTGAAATCGAAAATCAATTCAGGACGGAGTATTTGTGTGTGAGAGACACGTGTGAGTACGGTCTTGTCGCAACAATAATAATGTATATTTGTAGGGAATCTGTTGTTAGGGTTTATCTCTAATTAAATGTAATGCAAAATGTATATGTCTAGTGTAGGTGCATAGATCAGAAGTGGGTACACAGAGTCAGTCATAGGCGCTACCAAATTAATGAAAATGAAGATGAGAATTGAAAATGAACAGAGTTAATTAGGGACCATGAAAGTTCAGGTGAATTGGTTCAAAGGGGGTAGATCATCGACACTGAATGAAGAAATCAAAGGCGAACATAGGAAAACCCAGATCTGTAAATCCATCCATGAGATAAGTATGTACATGAAAAGCAATACATAGAACCACCACCATCACCATCCATCAGGGAAATCATCATCATCATCATACAGAGATTGAATCATTAATCAAGAAAACCACAGCTTGAAATCAATAAACGCCCCCCGCCCGCCCGCCACTTGATTGTTGATTTGAAGAGAAACACAAGAGACCCCATCATATCATATCCACTCCTCTTAGTAATAATAGTAGTGAGGTGAGGAGGAATTAATTTGATTGATTTACACCCCAGAAAAAAAACTACTTTTCTTTAATTGACGAAAATATATATATATATATACTAGTACTAGTTAATTACAATCGAATTAATTAATTACGCTGACTCGACTGACTTGGGAGACAGTGAAACCACCGATTGGGAACACACGGCAGTAGTAGCAGTACTCTTGTTAGCGGGCATGGACTTGGTCCGTTTCATCATCGATGTATTTCTGTGAAATCGGCATCGGAAAGATCCATCATGTGTTGTTGGTGAGCATAGACACATACCGGGACCTTTAGGCGAGACGCCGGTAGATGATGGGTGATTGTGATCCGATCCACCAGGACCCTTTGGAGAAGTTACCACTGAGACTCCATCGTAGTGAGACCCCATCTTCTTTTCTTCTTCGAGTTGGCTGGCTGAAAGGCCTGTGTTGTCGAAAACCTAGAGTATGAGTGAAGAGAGATTTAATTTATAGTAGTAGAGTGGGTAAGTGGTATAGGGAAACAATTGGGAGAGAGATATTTGTAATGACAATGGATCTATCTGGAATTCTCTCGCTCTTTTTTTTTAAAAAAAACTAATGAGATTAATTTGAGGACGTCAGGATTGTTTGAGAGTGTGTGAGGTCACACGGAACTCCCGATGATAAAGAGATAAATCCAACTCATTCAATTCGGATAATGTTGTTTAGTTAGCTAATAAATTAACCTCACCCACAAGATCGGAAAAAAGAGCTAAAAAACAATACTCTTACAAAAATCAAACAAAAAGATAAAGTACTGTGCACCAATTTCATGGAGACCAGAGATTCCATAGGACCATGTTAAAAAATTAATGTGTTTGTTTGGACTTTGCGGGTGAGTGGTCATTCCACGGATGTAGTGGAGGATGGGGCCCAACTACAATGACTTGTAGTATATACCATTATCTAATTATGTCTACTCATCTAGTTAAAATATAAGTCATTTTAAAAAATATACTCCCAACCTATTGAATTCATCGTCCTATTTGTTTTATGACATATTTTTCCACTTCAATATTAAGCATATAAAATATTTTATGATGTAGGGAATTATACGTAAAAATTAAATTTTAAAATTATTTTATCTTATATGTTAAATATTGAAGTTAAACAATGTGTCCAAATAGTAAACATGACAGTCAATTCAGATTTAAATTTGACTAGATTTATATTCAAAACGATTTATATTTTATATAAGAGGTAGTATAAAAATGTAGGAAGACATTTTGGAAATTTCTACCCCCTCCGTTCAATAATAACTGTCATTTTAGAAACTTGTACAAAAGTATGACAATGACGTATGTGCCCCTACTTTTTACTTTTCCATTTAGATGATAATTACTTTTATATTGAATAGTAGGGGTAAAAGTAGAAAGAAATGTGTCAAAAAATTAGAATGACAGATATTTTTCAACAAAAATCATATCTAAAACGACAGATATTAATTAACAGATGGAGTATTAGCCAGTAGCCTGATCAGTAATCATAGCAATTAAATTTATCTAACTTCACGCGTCATTGCCATAATAATAACAAAACCATAATGCTTAATCATGACGTGTGGGATCTTTCTTTTGGATTACAATTATCAACAGTAACAACATATACAAGTGTCGTATTCGTAAAAGATAGTATAGTAGTACAGAATCAATGAATTCTTTCTTCTATTATAAAAAAACAACAAATTGTTTTTTTTTCCTTATCCATATCCTGAGAATGTAAATTATAGAGAGTCACCACCTCGGTGGTTGGAATTTCAATTTGCTCGGTAAGAAAATGACTATTTTACTCATGTTTTTACTATATTTATCCATAATTTATGATATATTATGAGGCGGATTCAAATTTCATTACATACTGTTGGAATTCCAATACACTCAGTCAGAAAATAACCAATTTAGGTGTTAAATAGGCAAAATTTATTAAAAAATGTCTGATAAAAGTAAAAAGGATTTAAAAAGGATTTCAAAGATTAAGAAGAAATAACACATAAATTAGAAAAATTATCAGCAAAGTAGACCATGACAAAGTAGACGAAAAGACGAACGCGTCGGCGTAAATGGATCAAAAAAACAGAGCGGTCGACGCTTCTCTGTTGGCGCAGGCGCCGGGTTTCGATCTTAAAATTGTCATATCTTCTTCGTTATAGTTTCGTTTTTCGATCCGTTTGCGCCAACACGTTCGTCTTTTCGTCTACTTTGTCATAGTCTACTTTGCTGATAATTTTTCTAATATATATGTTATTTCTTTTTAAGTACGACATTAACTATCATCGACGTCTTGTTTGAACTTAAATATTTTATCATGGTCTACTTTGTTTACATTGATTATTATATCAAATTTTATTTTTTATAATTTTTTAATTTCAACTATAAATTGAGCTATTCAATTTTGCAAAGGTACAGGAGAAGTAGAAACCATAAAAGATGGGGCGCGCATTTCGATGGTCGGCTGACTGTATTTTAGAAGGGGAATTTTCAAAAGTGACAGTCATGGCAGGAGTTGGACACAAAACCAAGAATTGACAATTTTTTTTTTGAAAACAAGTGAAACTTATATTAAGTGACAAGGTTGCATACAATGTCCGGAATGTTGTCCGAACTCCATGTTCCCGCGCACTGCATGCGACGGGCATGGTTGGCTACACAATGTGCCTTTACATTAGCATCTCTAGCAATATGAAACCAGTAAATCTCGCTAAAGCAACCTAGAGTAGCAAGGACCCGATCCAGAATCTCAGTTGTTGACCTTTGAAGCGTCGTCGTACCCCTCGTACATAAGTAGTCAATGACTGATTTACTGTCAGATAGTAGACGAAAACGTTGAAACCCGAAACAGGAGGCTGCATGAACCGCATGCTCCAGAGCCAAAGCCTCCGCATCTGCTATCAGAAGTTGGTTCTTGTATGCCTCCATTCCAACCGAAACCAAACCATTTGTAGAAGAAAAAATCCATGCAAGACCTACCCTGTCATAAGCATCAAGGCTAGCATCCACGTGAATTTCAATCAAGTCCGGTTGGAGCTGCCTATGGTTTGCGATAGCATGCAAGTTGGCTTCAGGGTTAAACGCTGCATGTTGAAGATAAGTAGCTGCTTGACCCCAACCGTGTCGAAGATCCTTAACACCGCCATGTGTGACTTGGCAACGCGCGAACCAAAGCTGCCAGAGGTGACAGAAAACCTGCGCGGTTGTGCGTTTGGAGTGCGTGAGGCAGAAATCACAAAGCCAGTCTATTAAAGCCATGTCTGTATTAACTGAAAGAGGTGGCATGGGAATGTCAAACTGGAACCAAAATTGGTGAAGCATCGGGCAGGTGAGAAGCACATGCAACATGGTTTCATCGTCCGAACAGAAATGACAAGCAGTATGCATATCCACCTTGATCCTATCCCGTATGACCGTCTTGCATGGCAACCTATTAGTGAGCAACTTCCAAGCAAATAACTTGACACGGGCTGGCACCTCCAAAGTCCAGATAGTTGTGAAGATTTTGCCAAGGGGATTTGAAGTTGATGCTGCTGGCTGGGAGGAGTTCTATAGTTGCAAAGCAGCATAATAGGCAGAGGAGACAGTCTAAGCCTTTGATTTGGAAAAACCCCTATACCAATAATCTGTAGTGGCTGCACTCGGTTGCTGGTCTGGCAACTGAATTGCGCAAATATGATCAATATCGTCCAAGTCACACCATTGTTGTAGCAAATTTAAATTCCATCGCCGCTGGGGAGTGATAAGTGTGGCAACAGAGGAGTACTGAGAGACCAGTGGTGGCAAGGACCGAGTATACAACCTACCCCCTGGTTTATTGGGCAACCATCTATCTGTAAGCCTGGTGTCTAGCCCATTAACAATCGCTCTTCTTGCGCCGAACTCAACCAAATCGCGAACACTCATCAGCGCCCGCCAAATAGGTGTAGAATGTGCTGGTGTTTGATGCGCCAACCAGTGAGTAGAGGTCAAGTATTTGGCACGATAAAACTGGGATAATAAAGTGTCCGGCTCAGTTACGATACGCCACAATTGCTTTGCTAGTAGAGCTCGATTAAAACTGTGTAATTCTCTAAACCCCATTCCTCCTGCACGACGATCCTGACACAAGGAGGTCCACTTGGCCCATCTGATGGCAGTTGAATCAGATGAACCTCCCCACCAAAAACTAACTATCATACGCTGCAGCTTCTTGAGCAACATGCGGGGAAGGAGAATAACGGACATGGCATACGAAGGAATAGCTTGCAAAACAGACTTAATCAAGAGCATTCTGCCCGCCTGGGATACCTTGTTAGTCCAGCTCTGGAGGCGTTTCGAAACTCTGTCAATGATATAGTGGAAAACTGCCGTTTTCTTCTTACCAATAGTACTTGGGAAACCAAGATACAGTCTCAAATCATCTACTTGTTTGGCTCGGAAGACTGAAGTAACCGCATGCCTAAGTTGTTGTCGTAATCACGAGACAACATAAGGGCTGACTTATCCTGATTGATACATTGACCAGAAGCTTCCGTGAAAGCACATAAAATATCCAAAAGAGCCTTAGCATTAGGAACGTTGCTTCTCCAAAAATGACACAATCATCAGCAAAGAGTAAATGTGAGATAACAGTGGGTAAGCCGGACAAAGTAAAAGGCCGATAAACCCCAACATCCGAAGCTAACTGAAGCGATGCAGACAAAGTTTCCATGCACAAGATGAACAAAATAGGTGAGAGTGGATCACCTTGACGTAAACCTCGCTGTGGTGAAAAAGGAGTGCCGGGATACCCGTTAATAAGGACTGAGGTTCGAACTGATGTAATGCATTTCTGAACAAGGGATATCAAAGACTCATGGAAACCCATGGCTGAGAGCACATCCAAGACAAAAAACCATTCAATGCGATCAAAAGCCTTTGACATATCTACCTTATAAGCAAAATAACCTTTGGTTTTGGCACGCGATTGGCGCATAGAATGAAGGATTTCATGAGACAACATCACCTGATCTGTGATGGAACGATGCTGAACAAAATCTGCCTGATTTGTTGAAATAACTGTGGGTAAAATAACCGAAACTCGATTAACTAAGACCTTGGATATAACACGATAGATTGTATTGCAAAATTAAATGGGCCGATAATCCTTAATAGCCATGGCGCCTTGCTTTTTAGGAATGAGTACAATGTGTGTGTCATTCAAAGGAGGAACCAAGGGATCGCCATTGAGAAAATCCAAGCAAGTTTATAGAAAGTCATCGCTGATTAAAGGCCAAAATGTTTGAAGGAAAACTCCATTTATGCCGTCCGGGCCTGGTGCTTTATGCGGATGCAGTTGCTTATAAGCATGAATAACCTCCACCCGGGGTATGGCGCCCCCAATGCTTGGTTAAGGTCCAGAGGAACTCGACCAGCCACACATGCTAGCAAATGATCGTTGCGCAGAGGAGAACTGGTAGTAAACAGGGTTTGGAAGAACGTCGCGCCACGGATTCAATCCCAGCCCATGAAGTTTGTGGGGCATCAGAGTCCGATTCTAAACTGCATATTTCATTTTGCCTGGATCTCATTTTGAATCTGCTAAAAAAGAAAGTTGTACTACGGTCAGCAGAAGACAACCATTGCTGTCTAGACCGTTGTTGTAACCGAATATCCTCTTTCAACAGAAGCTCGTCCATAGTATGGTTAAGCGTATTCCATTTGGCAATGTTATCTGTAGTCGGTGGTTGATTAGCCGCATCATCCAAGGCATGGCGGGTCTGGGAAAGGAGGCATTTTTCTATCCAAATTTGCTGCCTCCCCCAACTTCGTAACTGCTGACCGCATGCCGTAATTTTCTGACAATAAGACAAGTTACGCCGTTGCCAAACTGAGTGCACCAGACGTTTGCAATGCGGGTCATGTGCCCAACAATTTTCAAATTTGAAAGGCTTTGGTCCACGCTTGGTGATAGGGTACAAAACAAGTTTTATTGGCTTATGATCAGATTGACCCCAGGGCAAATGGAAAATTTGTTTGCAGAAGGAAACCGGTTTAGCCAAGACTGATTTGCCACAAACCTGTCTAACCTACTACGTGTGTGTGCAAGAATGTGCTCTTGTTTGTGAATGTGAATTTGGTACCCCGATATCCTAAATCCTGAAGATCACAATCAAGCAAGCAATTACGAAAATCGGTCATGTTTGAAACAGAACGATTCGCACGACCCCTATGTTCATGATTGTACATGACCTCATAAAATCGCCACCCAACACCCAAGGACCATCCCACTGAGTACTCAAATACCGAATAAGATTCCAGGTTTTCCATTTCTGAGCATAATCATACCAACCATACAGACCGCTGAAACGCCATTGAGAACCCCCATATTCAGACACAACAATATCTACATGATGACTGGAAAGACTAAGAATTGTTACATTAAAAGTCTGTTTCCAAAACAAAACCACCTCACCCCTCCTACCTATACTATCCCCACCAGCCAGGAATAGTTACCAAAACAGCGCGCAAAAGGCCGCAGCTCAAAAGTTGACATCTTTGTTTCTGTCAAGAACACCAGAGAAGGCACTTGTTGACGTATGACGTTCTTAATCCAGCGAACCGTAGCAGGAGTACCCAATCCTCTACAGTTCGCAACCAACACCGACATTATGCTGGGCGATACTGGGATTCACCAGCATCGCCATATCCACATCTTGCTCATCTCCCCGACTCTTCTTGGTAACATCTTCAATCGCATGGACCTCCCGCAGCTCAGACTCGGACGAAGAACACTGCACAACATTTAACTTGCGCTTACGGCCATTGGAGTTTGTTGATGACTGCGGAATCTCACCCTCTTCTGTTTCTGGGACTTGGTTAATGTCAACCTGGGGTCGAACAATCGCATCATCCGCCTTGGTATCGGCAGCAGCTGGAATCCCAACCGTGGGTCGGGGGGGGGGGGGGGGGGGGGGGGATGATGACCTGGTAACTGACGGACCTGCACCAGGAGCTCCATAACCGGGCCGAGGTACACCAACCTTCCTCGCCTTCAACCACAATCCATAGTTCAATTCATCCTGTGTAGCCTCAGATCGATATGGACAATTGCGCAAAACATGAGTGAAGTGACCACAAAAAAACACAGATTAGGCAAACGCTCATATGTGAGAGGCAAAATGATCTGCTGTGTGCCGTGAGAGATGGTGATGAAACGCATGAGAGGTTTTGTTATGTCAAGGCGAACTTTGAGCCGCATATACGAGCCTACCCGTCGACCGTCAAACTCCATATACTCCATAAAGTGGCCGATCTTCACTGCCAGGCGACGTGCAAACACCTTGCTCATAAACTGCAGTGGCACATCATGGACATGCACCCAGAAAGGAACCCAACGAAAATCATGATCTTTCGGAGCAACAGAGTGATCAACCTCGGAGAGCACCAACAAGCTGCCTTCATGGGTCCAAGGACCCCGAGAGAGAACGAACTGGACCATGCCCTCATCTGGGAAGTTGAAAAGCAGAAGACCACCGCCAAGGTTGCGAAATCGCGAGGGTATATTCACACTTCCAGGCCTTCGCAAGGGTGGTTTGGAGCAGTTTAACGTCAACTGAACGGGGTATGAGTAGCTTACCCAGTAGACAACAACTAGTCAGAGCTTCAGAATTCGAACCAAGAGATCATCAACCTGGAGCATGTCTTCTCCTCCGCAGTCAAAGAAAGCAGGGAGCAGAGCTCCGCCAGAACATCAGCTGAAGGTGGGTGGGTGGTGTTGGGCAAAACAGTGATTAAACTATCTTGCTAACTATGGGAAGTGAACCCAATCATTGTAGTACAACAAGGTCGTATCACAGGGACTTCGTAACTATCTAGCTAATTATAAGCTTAGTAAATATGCAAAAGGATATATACAAAAGTGCATAAATGTAAATTATGGGTTTTGGGTTTTTGGGTTATAATTGGAGAAATAAAGAAAAGCAATAAACACTAAACTAACTATCTAGGATAGGTGTAGCTCGGATGGATATTGGCACCTGTCCTCCCTTTACTACCGATTGTCGAACCTCGAACTCATAGCTAAACCACGGGAACGCTTAATTAATTAGCAACCTAATCTAGGCCTACTATCCTAACAATTTAATCAAGACTTCTCATTCAGCTAAGCCCGGGTCAATCGATAGCACTAAGCTCAAGTTCCACTAAAGTTGCAATGTAGTCTAATCTCAAAATCATCGAAATCAGAGTACACCGTTTAGTCTCTAACAGTTTAGGTTCTATCTCTGATACCATTTTGATAGAATCCACAATAATGCTAAACTAATCGGTAGACCAAACCAACCAATTAACACATAGAAGACAAATTGAGCAAAACCCTTAACAAATCCCCAAATCATGAGCAACACGTTTAGAAGCCATAAACACTCAATAATCATCTTCATTAAGCTCAAAGACTAAAATAAAGCACAAACATAAGTTCAAGAAGATTCAACAATGGAGTTTAGGGAGTTGGGGACAAAATCCCCATCCCTAGCTACAAATGATTCTACACCAGCCATAGGAGAGAAAGAAAGAGCAAGGGATAGAAGTTAGCCATTACTGGAGCTGGAAGGAGGTGAGCTTCTCTTCTCTTGCTCCTCCCTCTCCTCTTCTCTTCTCTTCTTCTTCTTCTCTCTCCTCTTCTTTTCTCCTTTAGAATCGCCCTTCCTCTCTGTTTTTGGGGCGGAACTTGACTGAATGAAGAATGGGGAAGTTTTCCTCAAAATTCCCCTTTTAAAACGCAGATCTGGGCTAATTTTCGACCCGACCGACCTACAAGGTCAGTCCTAGGGTCAGTCGGAGTCAGTAGCAATTTTCGGGCGCGTTTTTAAGTTCGATCGACCTTGCAAGGTCGGTCCTAAGGTCGGTCGATTCCAGTAGCTTGCAAAAACGCAAATCTGGGCAAAATTTGGACCCGACCGACCTTGCATGGTCGGTCGGAGTCAGGCTAACTTCAAAACGCTGTATCTTCTTCGTTTTAACTCCGATTTTGGATCCATTTGCGCCCACCGCGTTCCTCTCTTCGTCTACTTTACTCCTAGCTATGTTACCTCCTCCTGTTTAAACAATAAATATGTAAAACACAATGAAACACAAAACTAGAGGAAAACAAGCTCGAGTGGAGAAATGAGCATGAAAAGTGTTGATTAAACATATGAAATACACCCCTAAAACATGCTCATTTGGACACTCATCAGGTGGCCATTGTGCGGTGGTGTTGGGAAACCGTAAGGGCAGAAGAAAAGTTGAAGAAATTGTATAACTAAGATAACACTTCAGAGTAAACGAGTTGAAGGAGAGGGAAACAAGGGTGGGAAGATGAAGGTTTATGCCGAAGTGGGTTGTACTTACAACTGGTGCGAGTGTCTTGGAAAACGATTATGCGCAGTAATAGGGGTAGAGGTGATGATGGATTGCATGTATTAAATCGGCACTTGGGCTTTGGTGGAACATGAAACGTGTGGAGGTAGACATAATCCATGGACAGGTCAAGCAAAGGATGGGATTAGGGCAGATGTGGAACATGCAGAAAAAGAGGACTGGTTGGGCCAAAAGAGAAGACCTAGGGAGGAAACTCTCTACAGCAGGAAAAAAATCCAGTGGGAAACGTTACTACTTACCAAAGCTATAACAACATGACAAAACTTTATCTCTCCACATTGTACTATTTTTTTTTTGTAACGACTTATATCTGTACTGTTTCTTGTAAACCGCTCCAAGAATTGACAATTGTTGTGAGTTAAACGTACGATGAGTGACTGGAATTAAAGAGACGACGTGCATATCAGCAATCATAAGAATAGTAAGTGGTAGGCGTGGCTGGCTAGCTGGCTGCTTTGAAATGGACAAACGAGGATGAGATCAGATTAGATGAGATGAGATCAATGAGATTCCATGTGGTAGTAGTAGCAAGTGGTGGTATTCATTCCTTCCTACGCCTACGCTTTTCATGGCTACAATACAATATGCACAGCTCATACCTTCATTTTCCTTACTTCAAATGATTTTATTTTCCAAGATGTACGTAACATATCTTTTTGTGAATTTACTATTTCTTTCTTTCTTTATTTGGAAACAAACGTTTGGTGAGGTTTCAACATCAATCATATTTTATTATATATAGAGGAGAAAACAAAAAACAACAAGGTCTTTCTCTTAATTTATGAGGCCTATTGTTAGAAAATATTGGGCCAATCTAGTGCTGATCCAATAGCCTGAAATTATGTTCATATGTGACTGAAACAATCCTAAATGTCATCTTCACCGTCAAATATAAGCTGGTTCATCCGGTTGAAACGTTACGAGGCCCGTACAATTAAGGGCCCTAAATCCATTTACACCTCCACTTAATTTTATCTTACCTGCATCCGACTAAGATGCCCATTTTGTTTCGAAATGAAAATATCCTCCCGAAATTGATTTATTATATAAAAATTCGGCTGAGACTTTTATTTGTGTATCTTTTTACGGCTAACTGGGTGGGTTAGTGAAAACACCACAATCCTAAGAGTTAAAATATTTTAAAGTACAAAATACGTTATACACTCTCCGGTGTATAACAGATGATTTTTAGCAAAAAAGAGACGAATTATTTTACTCTATATTATACTTAGAAATAGAAGAGTTGTGAGTGAGAGATAAAAAGTTAAAGGTAAATATATAATTACATGATAAACATCTTATTTTTGAAAAAAATGACCATTAAAAGAGATCATCCATTAAGGACAGAAGACGGTAGTTAATGACTAAATTATTGTACAAATAAATATTAAGTAGTTAGTATATGACTGTATGTGGTATTTAGTTATTAACTTATACCTACATGTTATAACAGATAGGTTTGGCTTAGGTCAACACGTATTAGGTTCAGCAGGTTAACTTGTTTCCGATTTCAACTTGAATAAATAACCTATAACGACTTCAAGTTAGATTTAGCTTGAGTTAAAAAAAAAAAAGGATTTGCCTTGAGCTCAACTGAATCCAAAGTCTAGTTTTGACAACCCAAATAAATAACTAGTTTGTATTTGTACATCCTTATCTTAAGGTCGTAGATTTCTAATGTCAGATAATTCATATCTATGTTTTATAAGTGACTGTTTCAAAATATTATGTGTGCATAGGTCCTTAATTAGTCTTGAAAGTGGTTCTAAGTCCACATTCCGGCCTTTAATTTGGGGAATGATCCTATTTCTAGCTCATTATGGAAGCATGAACGTAGATGAGTCATTGTCACATTCAGGAGAGTTATTGTCCGGTTATATTCCGATATATATATATATATATATATATATATATATATATATATTATATATATATATATATATATATATATAATGCATATTCTCATGATGCTTATGTCTTTAATCTATGCTTAAGTTAGCTCGTCAATGGTTATATTTAATGAATAAAACTATATGGACAAAATTTGACCAAATCATCTATTGATGACGATAACTTTACTATTTTTTCTGGATATCCAAACTTAGTGTTACAAATTGGAGGTACAGTATAATATCATACAATTTGAGCCCAATTCGGCACCTACCTTAAACAAATGATACTAGGTTCAATAAGAATGTTGCCACATGTTAAGAGTCACTACAACAATATTTATGTACCAGGGCAATTTGTATAATATCAACGGAGGCAACATAAAACTTGCCTCCAAAAAGAAATCAAAGGGGCAAGCACTTAGTCGCCTCTGATTATTTTATCAATGGAGGCAAGTCAACTAGTCGCCTTTGTTGGTTCGGTCAATGGAGGCGACCCATATAACTTTGCCTCCGTTGATATGCTGGTCGGTGTCACAGTGCACAACCTTTGGAGGCGAGTTGCTTTTGGTCGCCCTGGTTTTGTGTTTATAATCAGAGGCAAGGTCAGTCGCCTCCCTTGATTTTATTTACAGGGCAAGTAACTTAGTCGCCTCCCTTGTTTTATAAGTAAATTACAAATGCTATTTTTCAACCGGCCAAACTCGCACCTCCATCTCATCTCCCCTTTATGTCCCCTTCATCTCGGTTGCTTCTCTCAGTTGGTTGCTAAATCTCAGCTCCATCTCCCCTCCATCTCAATCTAATTTTGGGCAACTTATTGAGTCGGCGTCTGTGATGGTACGGGGTCCTGTACATCCGATAAAAAAGAGCCGGAGAGGGCCTAGGTCAAGGAGTTCGCAGTACCGTGGTGTTACTTACTACTATAGAACCGGCCGGTGAGTCACCATCTGGTCAGCCATCGCATCTCTCTATCTGGATGAAGTTCATATTTTGGAGATTTTTTACATTTTTCATGCTCAACGAGGAATTAGGGTTCTTGTTTTACAGATTTTTGATGTTCTTACACGAAATTGGGGTTTCTAATTTGGGTTTAGAGTTTGAGTCTACAGTTGCAAACTGCGGTTCTTTCATTTCTAAGTCCATACGAAAAAGTTCCTCTAACTCAAAATCATGCTGAATTCGCTCTTTCCTGGTTTCTTTTTCTTAATTCCTTATGCGCTTTTGCTAAAGCTTTTTCTGTAAATGTCGTCGCTCCAACTTTCTTAGAATTTGTCTACATATTATTGTGCAGTAGTTACTTTCCAATACTACACTCTGACAACTCATCATCTTCTAAATTGAAATGCCCGCCTCCAAATTTCTGGTTGATTATCCTTGTTACCCATTCAATCAAATTTGATCGTACGCTATTGTTGTCCACTTTCTATCACTCTCTGTAGTTGTATTCCTCGCCCCCGTTCAGGCACAAAATTGTCCCTCTTCCTTTGAATACGGTGAGAGATTCCTAGTGTGAACGTATCAGTATTGATCCAAAGAATAAAGGAAGTTGAGAAAAGTGAAGGACAAGGTATTTGCAGTTGGAGAAGGTAAGTTGAAATCATTAATTCTGCAATTACAGTATAGTTCATTTTGGTGTGTGTGAATGTTAGATTCTTTGGTTCATGGAGGAGCCTCCTTCTTTTCTAATTGTTCTGCCTAGTAGTTTGATTTGTTTTCAGCTGTTGAGAAGCATATCAGATGATGATAATCTAATCAAGCTGAATGATCTTCTGTCATACAGTTATATATGGTGCTGCAGTAATGCTTAATTCTTTTGGTAAATAAGTATATGATTGTCTGTTTAAGAAGTAAAGTTTGTTTCCACGCTGGATGCATAACCTCTTTTGATTCTATCATGAAGGAGGACCTTTTGTATTCTGAAAGAACAGTTTGGGCAAGGACAAACTATGATTGATTAATTGAGGCAACTTATTGAGTCGGCGTCTGGTGATGGTACGGGGTCCTGTACAACCGATTAAAAAGAGCCGGAGAGGACCTAGGTCAAGGATTTCGCAGTACCGTGGGGTTACGCACTACTAAAGAACCGCCGGTGGGAGTCACACATATCTGGTCAGCCATCGAATCTCTCTATCTGGATGAAGTTCATATTTTTTCCCCTTTACCTTAGTTGCGAGTAGGTCGTTTAATCTAATTTCTTACCTGGTCTATTGTGATTTTTGGTGTTCGATTTTTAACCACCCCTTTGATTTTAACAGCATTCGATTGAACCACAATGGATCATCTTGGAAGAAATAATGGTGAAATCCAGTCAAGTACGGGTAAATCTGCTGCAGAACTTGGCCATACACAGCGTGTGAACTCGTACGATTCATAAAACTGTCCTATTTCTTGTACATTTCCACCTCCTCTATTGTTCATTACCTCTGTTTAGTCTTATTATCTTGTCAAATTGTAGTCAATTTTCTATATTTATCGTGTTGAGGGATCTTCAATTGCTGGTAAATGTTCTAGGATTTCTGTTTATTACTTATTTTTCCTTTTAGCAATTCATTCTGATTAACAAGCCAAAATTCGTTCTAATTAGGTGAAGAAAATCCGTTCTAATTGACAGCATCTTAAAATATTTTGTTTTGTTTTGTTCACATCTATTCTTGTGGTTGCCATATCTTTATTTGTTTGTTCTGCTTGAAGTTATGTTTGTGTTTCTGATGCTTGCTTCCTTGTTCATACAAATTGTGACTGTATTCGTCCAGTTTATTATATCTAATATGTTAATTTGTCTAGTTTATGTGTTATGCTTTCTAATTTCATTGTCTTGTTTTTTTCTTAACAAGTAGTTTTGTTCTAAATAGACTTCTTTTAGATATTAACAAAATGGAACAATGTGACTTGCATATCAAACATTGTGAATAAAGCTTTTAGATTTCTTGTGAATCAATTTGACAGATTTGCATATCAAACTCTGTTTTCCATTTATAAAATGAAATTGTAATCTGGTTTATGAAAAAAAATTGATATGACCTCAGGTGAAGGAACGGTTGATTGCGATAGAAGTTGTTAGAAGCTAACAAGTGCTGACAACAAGTGCTTTTTGTTATCAAGTATTGAGGAGAGGATGCTCTTGGTTTGAGACAAGTTGGTGCTGAGATTCCAAGGACTTATAAGTAGTACCATCAAATAGTTCTTTTTTGGCATTCTTTTCAATTTGTTTAGTCACGAAAAAAATTGTGGTTCCTGCTAAGGAAAGGAAGAAAAGAAACATCATTATATTGTTGCCAATGATAGAGGACCGAGATCTAGTTTTTGTATTACTGTTCTTCATTTTGTTTTTTTTTATTTTTTTTTCTAAACAAAAAATCAACGAGGGCAATAAAAATCGCCCTGCTAGAAATCAAACAGGGCAACCAAGACGACTTGTCACTGTTGAAGGCAATCAAAGAGGGCGACATATTGAGCTCGTCACCGTAGAATACAATCAAAGGGGCAACTTATCAAGTCGTCACCGTAGAGTGTAGTTAGATTATTCTTAGAACAATGACCAAAGAGGGCAAGGTAAATCTCTCGCCTTCTTTGACTATAATCAAAGTGGGCGACTAGGTGAAGTCGTTGCCATTGACCATGAACAAAAGGGCGACTCTATTTTTTTGCCCCTGTTGATAATCGATCAACAACAACAACAAAGTTGCTTCCTTTGCTTTGGGTCAAAGAAGGCGACTTTAGTTGCCCTCATAGATCATGTCAAGCAGGCAAGCAACATAGGTCGCCACCATAGTCTAACATGGCATGTCTTCAGAGGCAACCATGGGGGCAACTATTTGTTTGCCCTTATAATTAAACATGGCAAGTTATTGATCTATAGGGCAATAAAAGTTGCCCTCATAGATCTATTATGTTGTAGTGAGTGTATTGGCTATCTCCTATGGTTGGCCCACCTTACACTCATAGAAACTTTGTTTGAAACGCAACAAATGCTTTCATTTAAGCTGCACATTATTTTATACTATTGACTTTGCTCATTTTCTTTAAGTATTTACCTTAGATGTACCAAATCTATAAAGAGGCATTTATTTTTTCTTTTTGAAAACCGATAAAGAGGTATCTAAAGATGAAATACCCCGAACTTAAATATGGTGATTAAATTATTCTAATATGGTATTTAAGGGCCTAATAGTGCCTAAGTAATTTTGGTAAAAAATAAATCCAAAAGAAATGAGAAAAGACTTAAAAGCGAAAAAAAAAACGCTAACATAAGCGTTATGTAATCATAGGAGGTACAAGACCTCGGTTAGAGTAATATAACGATTCTTAAGGCTTATTCATTCCTAATCAATGTACGGGAATGATTCCCGAATAAAACGGATCCAAATAATGAGTTAAAACGCTAATAAAGCTTTAGCGCATGTTTTTCGAGAAAACCCGAAAACGTGACTTCGAGTGGTCAAACAAACCCGTAAAAAAATTATAGTTCATTAAATAACTATAATTAAACATTAATGGAAGCTTAATAACCATTAAAATTAAAGAAACGAGAAAATTCCAGAAAACGGGCCGATTAGTGAATAGTGCTAAACCGGGTAAATTAACGAGCGTTTTCTGTGAAAGACAAAAAACGCTCCCAGCTCATGTTTATTAGTGGGCCGGTTTTTAAGAGAGTAATTAGCTCTCTCACACACTTAAACTAGCTAGAAAAAAAAGGAGAAAGAAAAGAAAAGTGGAAAAGGAAAAAGTAGAAAAGCAAGTCTCTTCTCTCTCCTCCCTCATTTCCTTCTTTCTGCTCCCTCTATCCTTTTCTCCTCCCAGATGTCCTCCTCCCCCCTCTCTATACTGGAGCGATTTTGAAGCCCCCATCCATAGCTTCTCTCCTTTCCAAGCTTGCCCAAGCCACATTACAACTCCAAATCAAAAACAAATTATATATCTTGCTCCTCTCATCAAGATCTATCTTCCTTCTTTTTAAATTCCAAAATGATGACGTTCATTTCCATGGGTATACCCCATTGGTGAAGAAAATGGCATTGTTATGGAGCTTGGGGTCCTCTCTCTCTTCTAAGGTAAAAATATTCAAGAAAAACTCATTTTTCTTCATCCATCTTTCATGGCCGATTTTCCCCTTTGTAACACCTTGTTCTTCTCTTGTTTGAGCATTATTCCAACCTTCCAATGGTGGTGGAATCACCTTCTTGAGTCAAGGGTTAAACCCCTCTGGAAATCCAAAGGTAAAACCCTAGATTTTTGTGTTTTGAGCATTTCATTGAATTAGCATAATTCCAAGGGTTAGGATTTTAATTACACTCCTTTTGTGTTCCTTGGATGATGGGAATGGAGTTTGGAAACTCCATTGCCCACTTGACCGAAAATGGCAAGAGGAAGAGAAGAGGATAAATGGGAAGAAGAGCTTGTGAAATTAAGGTAATTAAACTACCTTGGTGCTTATGTAATTGTTCTAGAATATTGGGAATGGGTAACTTAAATAATAAACCCAAAATAAGTAAGGCAATGTATTTGGTTGAGGTTGGAGGAAGTTGAGAGTTGTTGTTTGAATTAAAGGCCTTAGAGCCAAGTAAATTGAGTATATATGTTGGTATTGTTGTTTGAGGAAATTTTGTGGAATTATATGTGCTGGTAGGACCCCTTGTGGGTGTGGCTAGATTAGGATGGATGTGGAAGAAAATTTGGTGGTAAGATGAGTTTTGGACAATGCTAGAAAAGCAACGGAGTTATGGTAAAATTTCGGTAGAAACCGAAGGAGTTTTAGGTGTATAGTGTGTAAAGGATGACCTAGGCTTAACTAGGTGTTTATAGGGTGGAGTTGAATTGATTGGTAACCATGGAATGGTGATTAGAGGATGAGAATAAAGTGTGTGAAAATCTGTAGCAAATAGGTGTTGAAGAGCATTGGAAAAATAAGAAAAGAGTTAGTGTTTGTAATCTTGGACATGGAGATTGGACTTGGGTATAGGTAGTGCATTTGCATAGGATGGAATTGTAGTGGTGAGTAGTGTTTTGGTGAGGTTGGTAGAAGGTATAAACCACAAAGAGGAAGTTAGGAAATGCACAGTGTGCAAAATGCAACAGTAAGAGTGCAAATATGTAGAATTTGAGCAAGAAGTTGAGTAAGGATTGAAACAATGTTTTGAGTGGTTTAGAGCATGTTTTAGTGTGTTTAAACATGTAGAAAACATGTGGAAGGTTTAGGAAGTGATTGGAGGTGAATTAGGGGTTGAAAAGAGGTCAAAAACTGTCAATTTAAACACCTACAAACATGGTCCGGGTTTGTAAACAAGTACACAAACCCGGACCACATCAAAACGTGCCAGAAACACATCCCAGCATGTGGTCCGGGTTTGTATCCAAGTACACATACCTGGACCAAGGCAAAAACATGGCAGAAACTGAAAACCATGATTGGTCCGGGTTTGTAACCCCGGACACAAACCCGGACCAGGCTAAAAATGTAACAGAATGTGTTTTTAAGGGGTCCTAATGATGGGGAATTGATTGGTAATAGTTTTAGAAGTTGTTAAGGCCTTGTTTGGTGATATTTAAAGGTCCTAAGAAGTGTAAACAAGTGTAGGAAATGAGTGGGAAGTAAGGACATAGTTTGACATGAGTGAAACTAAGTATAACCGGGATAACGGGGTAAGTACGGGAGTAGTAATTATTTGTGTATCATATGAACAAAGTATTTAACAATGTTGGAAACATTATCAGTGGAACAAGTGTGAACCAAGGAACAAGGGAACACACGGTAAAGCTAACCCCGGTGAAGGTATGATTTTCTCATGCTCCGTATGCTAACCGAGTTACTCTGATTTGTGTGCTTGTATGCCGGCTAATCAAGATTAAAGCTTGAAAATGGTTTATTGCCTTTCATTGTTTATCTTGCTGTATGTTGTATGAGCTAACCCTTCTTGATTGATTGTGTGGCTTAACTTAACGCGTAGACCGACTCGTAGATGAGTCTTGTTGTTTAGCGACTCGTAGTGAGAGTCATGTTGTGAATAAATGGAAATGTAGAAACACACTAAAACTAACGAACTAAGCAACGATAACGCAAACCAATGAACTCACTAGAATCTGAGAGATTGTACCGGAGTAGTAACCTCCCGATATCGGTAAGAGAACCGAAACGAATAACCCACAAGCAATAAGTAGTGGAAGTATATAAGTAACCTCTATTAAAGGAATTGATGTTGGTGCAAGTCATGAACCATGAGAGTAGTAAAGAATGATGAGGGATCTCCAAACCCCTTAGAAAATTAGTCGACCCACCATGAGAGGACCCGACTAACGTAAGTAATGTCCGAACATGAGAGTATTCGATACGTTGGGGAAACCCTTAATTCTGTGAATACTTGACGGTGGTAATTCCCTAAGCTAGTGGAGGTTGTCGAGAGAGATACTTCTAGGCTAATCCATGAGATTGTAAGATACTCCGAGAGAAGAGTGTTGGGGATTTGAGTAGTCCAGTAAAAACGGACATTGAGTATTTGAGGAGCTAAGTGTATAGCCCCTCTGTATTTGTAACCCCGGTGGCGAGTCTTGTGTATGACTCCGCCAGGAGGCCAAAGTAATGAGTATTGAGTATTGCGTATGTATGAGTAAAGTAATGAGTATTGAGTATGGAGTAAGTATGAGTATGAAATGAGTACCGAGCAATAAGTAAGTATGAGTAAGGCGAAGAGTACGAGTACTGAGTATGTGGGAGTAAGTATTGAGTGTCAAGTGATGAGTGAGTACTAGTATAGTAATGAGTATCGAGCAAGCGCGAGTAAGTATGAGTAAGGTAATGAGTGTAGTGTGAGTAAAGCAACAAGTAAGTAGGACTAATTTGGTGTAAGACTTAAGAACCCGAATGGGAAGAAAGAGAGCATCCGCTTAAACCGGATGAATGAATAAGTAACATGAACGGTTGACTGACAATTTATCTTCCTTAGTAAGTATTGAATCTTGTAGATGTAGGTAAGTATTGTTGCCTGTGTAAGATGATGTAATATCAGCATGTATGTGTGAAATAAACGAACTCCATGTTTATTCGACCGAAGTAGTCGGCGTACCCCGGTTAGCACGCGGGGTATGCGAATTTCATATGCAACAATTTTGCTGAGCCCCTAGGGGCACCATTTTTCTTTTACAGGTATTGGAAGCTGACCGCCGTTCAAGAGTGTAGGACGGGGCTGCTATGTAAGCAGGGGTAGTTGAATTATAGGATTTGTATTTGTGTTGTAATGCGAATTTGGAAGTCCAAACTGTATCGGTAATTTGAGGATTGTAGTAGACTCGGTATGGTAATGTATTGGAGTTGTATATGAATATGATATGAGTATGAGATGGAAAGTAATGTATTGTGTAGAGTACTCGGTATGTTCAATTCATCAGACCGATAGTATG
Organism: Limonium bicolor; assembly: GCA_023374045.1. NCBI lineage: Eukaryota > Viridiplantae > Streptophyta > Magnoliopsida > Caryophyllales > Plumbaginaceae > Limonium > Limonium bicolor. The sequence goes on from CM041780.1 coordinate 266,362,886, forward strand.
TAGTAATGTAGCTGGCCTTATTAGTCACGTGGGTGACTAGCGGCATTGTACACCCGCCGTTGTGTATGTATTATCCGCCGCGAAGGTAAGTATTTGTACAGTAATGACGGTATTAGCGGTAGGGGTGTTACAAAAAGTGGTATCAGAGTGAAGTATCGCTCTGATGGATGAAATACCGAGTTAGGAATTAGAGACTTAGGGCTAAGTGTTGAGTGTTAGCGTGTGAGGTACACTAGATAGGAACTTCCGTGTGAACCAGAAACCTACAACAACCATACCGCCCTCCGCAACCCACGGTATTAAGTTTGGAGAAGAACACCAGAGAGATGGAAAGACCTCTCACCTCGGGTAAAACCCGATCTGGCGGTTGCAAAAACAAACATTATTAGAAAAAAAGACCCTATCATACGGTAGAGTCCAAGAGTTGGAAGTCCCGAAGACGGTTCCCGTTGGATGATGATGACCACACTTAATAGCGGAGGATTGAAGATCCTAAGTAAAGGATAATGGAATTTATGGCATCACGGGGCGACGTGCCTTGCAGTCGCGAGAACCATGGTAGCCAGCAAGTAGAGGAGCACAACGCGCAATGAAGCGAAAGGGACAGAGTAACAAGCCCGAGACAAGAGAGTCTACTAGCGGACCGGAATGCTTGATGATACTAATAACGGTATACAAACCGACTAAGGAATTAGTCGAGGTTGGATTAATACCAAACCTACACACCAAGAGGCCGTGATAACCGAACAACATAGTTCTGATGACAATGAAAGTATTAAAAAACATACACCTATAGGACTACAACGTGGTTCCTACGGATGAGTCAAGTCTCGTTAACCACAGTGAAGGTGTGAGACACCCGGATTGACAACACCATGTCAAGAACACTGGGAAACGACTCAAGAGATGGATCACCAAGAACAAAGGAAGATCTAATAAGGCCACCAAATATGGATGGAAACGATACCGTAACCGGTATACGTTAACTGAAAAACAACCTACCCGCGCACTTGCCCAGGGCAAGTGCAGCAACTACAAGACTGTTAGAAGACTTTTAACAACCCGCAAATACTTGCTAAAGTACCGCTATGAGATTGGAGTAAATACAAGATCACTAATCCTAAGAAAATTGAAACAATGAAACCTTGGAAAGGCCTAACGGCCCGACCATGGTATTAAAAACATACCAGTCAGCGAGAAGCTGGACTTGGTCAAGACCTCAGACATGGCGACGCCATGAAGAACTTCTTTTAACACCAGACTGTTATTTTAAAACTCAAATTTTCTCTCAAAACCACAAACCCTTCTTTTAAACCTTGGATTTTTAAGCCAAACCGACGGAATTACGGTGAGTATCATAGAATGATACAAGAGGAGTTGACAATAGAATACTTCACCTAGGCGTGTGACGAGCGCTACGAGTGTACCTAAATACGGGATGTGGGACGACCGCACTTCGAAGGAGCTTACGGGCCCGACAAATAGTCAGGTAAGTGGTAACGTACCAACAAGGTACCCCACATATGTATACATGTAGTGTACAAAACACGGAAGTAGTCAACTCCGTTCTACAACGAACCATAAGTAGATTCAAACCAGAACAGTTGGATACCTAAATGAGCAAAAGAAACTCAGATAAGCTTACAAGCTGAAGAGTCAAGAACTCACTCCAGGAGGATAATTCAGAGTTAAGAGTGCGAGGAGCACTAAAAACTGAATAAAGACATTGGATATGTCCTGAAGATATTGAAGTAAAGCATGATAACAGAAGAATACCCAGTCTAAACACTGTAAGGAAAATGCCTAACATTAACACATCAGTGTTCAACGAACGGATGGAGTTCCCAGGACACACTACCACAACACACAGGGTGATCATATAAGGTACCAAAAATACCATTCATCACCGAAGAGAATATCAAACCCTTTATAACATGAGGAGAAACACCAATGGTCTACCCTAAGAACGGGATACCTAATAACCCTCAACGGATAACTCAAATCCTAAGCCGTAAGGTAGGATAACAAACTGGACATACTCATACATGTCAGCCAGATGCTACTGTATAATCGGTAATACCAGGAGCAATCCATAAAGGGTATCAAGTCAACACAGTTGAACGAAATGTCATAATAAGGACACCACAATTGGAACGAACATCCGGTTAGAACACCGAAGGATCCCACTTGACAGGGGATACCCCAAATCAATAAATGGTATCGATCATTACCAAGATACAAAAGGCTCTCCAACAAACGGAAGCGTGATGTGACGATCTTATCATGGAGCCCAGTATCACCTCTAAATCCAGCGATGGCTACGGAGAAATAATCACTTGGAAACAGCCTATGATGAGCAGAGCTCTAGGCGATAGGGCTAGTATGCCATGAAACTGTTACAATACATAATTCGACGGTTGCGAAACCCATTGTAAACCATATGGAAAGTGGTCAAGCACGACACCGATACAAGGTTAATAACCAACGAGAAAGGATACCCCTCATAAATGTGAGACCGCGAGAGCGTGAACACATGGATTCTAAGAGGAGGATACCATCAATAAATATCTGATAATACATCTCTTTCAGAACTACTAATGTAGTGAAGCTTGAGCATACAATTATTGCCAAGCGATGTAAATAAGCTTCAATAACACATTGTTGACAACCAAGGAGTAACGGTTCAGAAGGAACATAATATGTGGGGGAACATAAAGAATAAGTAAATAACACTTAAGGAGCTCGGAAGTATAAACGCTGAACCATGGTATAAATGGTGGAAATGCATGAACTAAAGCTAGCAACAGCGGATGCCATGTAAACCAATACTGTGGAATCAGTAAGAACATGGTGCGCAACAGGCGACTAATGTATGTGAATAATCACCCAATGCGATGGAGTTGTTAAATAAGAGATAGTGGAAGGACCGGGCAACAAGCCAAGAGTCTGCACCAAATGACGAAGCACCACACGAGGAAGTAATATTCATTTCTATTTCACATGAGAGATTTACTGCCAGGGGTTTACGCCTCTGCACTCTGTAGCACTGAGTGTCTTGGTATTGCACTTGTGCAGTTAATGATCTAGTGGGATAGCTAGGAATATGGAAAATGTAAATCATGGTAAATTCTTTCTTTCACCAACGAACATGGCATAAGCCAGTTAAGTAAAAGCTTAGAAACAAACCGTGCGGCCTAAGGCCAAAGAAGCATGAAGAGTGTGAACACACCAACAATCACAAGATGTGAATTCCATTGGAATAAAAGGTGAAAGGAGACTTAAGAAAGTCACTAGGACCGACGCATAGAAAATGCAAGGTCATACAAGTAAAGAACACTTGTACAGAATTAGATAAATGGGCATAATTCAGAACCTACTGACAACAGAGGAAGCACTACAACTAAGTAGTGGCTTAACCTCACCCGACAATAAGTTGGAGGAACCAAGTGAATGATCACTACAAAACACAACAGTATGTATATAGATTGCCAGAGAGCTGGTTATAAATCTAAAACTCATTGAGTTCACGCACGCTAAAAGAATACCACGCTTGATGGAATAAACCTTATTCCCACAATAAGATGGATAAAAAGGTGACGTATAACACGTTTAAGATAACAAGAAGGGCGAATAACCCAAGTTATTAGGGTCACGCAACAGAAGCTAGTGGGCCAGAATTCTAAGTGAAATACACCTAGTGAATAAAAGGTTAATCATCAATGCCTTAAATCCATTTAGGCTAGAACCGAACCCGATTAAGAGTTAGATAAACTCCGATGAAAATTCTTGATGCGGGAACTAACCGGTAATACGGTTAAAACCCTTTGATCAAGGAACATTGTATAATAGACCGCTTGGAAGCTGAACCACTCCATGACGGCTGAATGCCGTCGACCAATGTTCAACATTGACACATGGTAGATTATGTGGGCGTAATCCCTTTTAAGGGGGGTAGAGCGAAAACCGCGAAGTGTATGTTTTACGTGACAAGTGCGTAAACTACAATGCGCATAGCGCAAACGTATTTGTTTTGATGATTGATACTTATGTTACATAAACATTTGTATTCACTCATCGTGTAATTGTGGCTATTTGGGAAATAAGAATAGGAAAGGAGTAGAGAAACTCCAGGGGGTCTGATATCCTCTATTGGTAATAGTATGAGGAATGAGTATATATGGGAGACTTGAGGAGTATAAATCGGTATGAAACCGATGTATTTGATGAGTATAAATCGGTATGAAACCGATGTATTTGATGAGTATAAATTGGAGCATAGAAAATTAATTGGATATTATACCTTTGAATTTCTTAAGATAGTAGTTGGAGATGATGTAGTAGTAATTGATGAGATGATTAGTAAATGAGTAAGTGAATTCTATAAATTAGAAAATGTATGTGTGTGATTATGACTAGCAAGATTAAAAAGATAGAAAATGAAACAATGTTTACGATTTGTCTGTTTGGAATGGAGGTGGGAGGTGGAATTTGATTTGGTAATGATCAAGGGAAACTGAACACCAAATTGGGGTGGAAGGATAGTTCAACACCAATGCTGATCACATTGGGGTTGAAGGAATCTTGAAGCTCCCTATAAGTGGTCACAGTAATAACACTAGTGATAGGTATAATCATCATAAATGGAATTTGGGAGATGTATGCAAGTTTTCAAAATGAATTCCCAAAACTAATTTGGTACAATGTTTTCTTCAAACTTGTGAATGAGGATCGGTTTTGAAACCGCTCCCACGGGCGCTAGTGGATCTTCCATGACTAGGCACGGGTATCCGGTTAAAACCATGGAGGTGAAGCTAGTTTTGAGTCAATGGAAGTGTTGATTAGTTTTGAAACCACTACACCGTTCGTGCGGCGGTCCTAAGTGGCCGGTTGGGTGCGGGTGACAGTGTGTGTTTTGTATTTTTCCAAGGGCACTGGGGCAGCGTAGTCCCGAAGTAAGTATGTGTAAGTAAGTATGAGTAAGTGCCTAAGGATCTCTATATATGCAAATGAATTTGATCTGAACCAAAGGACCGTGGCCAGAAAGCGTAAGTGCCATTAGTCATGACGACCGTCAACCAGAAAGCGAAAGTGTTCAAACGTGACCGGTACCTGAGGGATCGCTCAACATGGGAGAGGATGGTACCTCATTTATCTGCGGACGGACCCCATGGAGAGCTTGTAACGGATATTTTTGATTGCTATGCATGCAGTGACATGCTGTTTGGATGTGTAGTATACATCGAGTCAGACATTTGGAGTTTGACAAGTTGTATGTAGAGGTCATAACATTAGCATAGAGTACTTATACGAGTAATAATATTATAGTCACCAACTTTGAGGGCAAAGTTCTTTAAGGGGGGTAGATTGAAATACCCCAAACTTAAATATGGTGATTAAATTATTCTAATATGGTATTTAAGGGCCTAAGTAATTTTGGTAAGGAAAATAAATCCAAAAGAAATGAGAAAAAGCTTAAAAAGTGAAAAACGCTAAAATAAGCGTTATGTAATCATAGGAGGTACAAGACCTTGGTTAGAGTATTATAAGGATTCTTAAGGCTTATTCATGCCTAATCAATGTACGGGAATGATTCCCGAATAAAACGGATCCAAATAATGAGTTAAAACGCTAATAAAGCTTTAGCGCACATTTTTCGAGAAAACCCGAAAACGTGACTTCGAGTGGTCAAACGAACCCGTAAAAAAATTATAGTTCATTAAATAACTATAATTAAACATTAATGGAAGCTTAATAACCATTAAAATTAAAGAAATGAGAAAACTCTAGAAAACGGGCCCGGTTAGTGAATAGTGCTAAACCGGGTAAATTAACGAGCGTTTTCTGTGAAAGACAAAAAACGCTCCCAGCTCATGTTTATTAGTGGGCCGGTTTTTAAGAGAGTAATTAGCTCTCTCACACACTTAAACTAGCTAGAAAAGAAAGGAGAAAGAAAAGAAAAAGTGGAAAAAGTAGAAAAGTAAGTCTCTTCTCTCTCCTCCCTCATTTCCTTCTTTCTGCTCCCTCTTTCCTTTTCTCCTCCCAGACGTCCTCCTCCCCCCTCTCTGTACTGGAGCGATTTTGAAGCCCCCATCCATGGCTTCTCTCCTTTCGAAGCTTGCCCAAGCCACATTACAACTCCAAATCAAAAACAAATTATATATTCTTGCTCCTCTCATCAAGATCTATCTTTCCCTCTTTTTAAAATTGTAAAATGATGAAGTTCATTTCCATGGGTATACCCCATTGGTGAAGAAAATGGCATTGTTATGGAGCTTGGAGTCCTCTCTCTATTCTAAGGTAAAAATATTCAAGAAAAACTCATTTTTCATCCATCTTTCATGGCCGATTTTCCCCTTTGTAACACCTTGTTCTTCTCTTGTTTAAGCATTATTCCAACCTTCCAATGGTGGTGGAATCACCTTCTTGAGTCAAGGGTTAAAACCCCTCTTGGAAATCCAAAGGTAAAACCCTAGATTTTTGTGTTTTGAGCATTTCATTGAATTAGTATAATTCCAAGGCTTAGGATTTTAATTACACTCCTTTTGTGTTCCTTGGATGATGGGAATGGAGTTTGGAAACTCCATTGCCCACTTGACCGAAAATGGCAAGAGGAAGAGAAGAGGAGAAATGGGAAGAAGAGCTTGTGAAATTAAGGTAATTAAACTACCTTGGTGCTTATGTAATTATTCTAGAATATTGGGAATGGGTAACTTAAATAATAAACCCAAAATAAGTAAGGCAATGTATTTGGTTGAGGTTGGAGGAAGTTGTGAGTTGTTGTTTGAATTAAAGGCCTTAGAGCCAAGTAAATTGAGTATATATGTTGGTATTGTTGTTTGAGGAAACTTTGTGGAATTATGTGTGCTGGTAGGACCCCTTGTGGGTGTGGCTAGATTAGGATGGATGTTGTAACGCCCCGGTTTACCACCACTGTATACTTAACCTTTTTTTAAGACATGCCATAACTAAAATAACATCATTAGCTTGTATTATACATGCATCAGTTTTTTTTTTTACATAAGGTCCCCTATTACTATCCCCGGGGGTTACCGCCACACTTACTAAAGACTAGTAAGTGTAAGGCTACTTACCACCTACCCCTACGTTAGCTATCTTACAACGCTGTTCTAACCAAAAGAGTGACACAACCAACCCGTCACTTTACACCTTAGTACCAAAAGACCCCTTTCCAGCCAACCACTAAGTTAGCTCCTACTCCTATTTTACACCAAAAGTAAAGGGGTATCAAAAGGCTATTACATCGCTAGCATCTTAGCATGGGACTACTTCCATGTACTCATAAATAGTGGAAACTTCATAGGTGATGGACTGACTACTGCCATTCTCCGGGTGCCTAAAACCCTGTATCTTCTTGTTCCACTCCTCAAGCACTATCTCGGTGACCCCAGGCTGAATACTTCTACGATAGGTGACAAACATGAAAATATAGAAAGTATCGGTGGACTCGTCCTCAGTGCAGAGAAGGTGACCATCCCAGTTACCCTGAATTCACAGAGTTCATATACACAAGAAAATACAAACAAATAAAATCAATAAAAACTGAGTAACACTACCACACCCCGTAAAAACTTATTTTCTCTTTAAAACCTTTGTTTCCAATAAATACTAACAATTATAAGGCATAACAAATCAGAAGAGATCACACACCATTTACCTGTACTAAAATTATCAAGAGATAATTAATATCATATACAAGATATTTCCAAATGAAGTCCACCACCACCACCACCACCCACCCTATGTCCTTAAGTGTGCACACCCCCCTATTGAAAACTTCTGCCCAATAGGAGTAGATCATAGTGGCAGCTCCAATTCATTAGTAGGAGCTTATATTGTTGCCGGAACATCGGCTTGGCCTTAAAGGCTCTCACAAGAGGCATAGCCTTAGGATAACCATGATACCAACATCACACAATACTTTCCACCACCACCAAAAGAGGTTATCCTTAAACACATTTACAAACCATGAGTAAGATATCATAAACTAGCTTAAGCACAAGCAACACAAGTAGTAATTCACACATCAAGCTCACCCACTTGTAAAATCACATTAATAACATCATAAAATTACCATTAAAGCTTCAATAAACCATAGAATCAAACAATTTCCAAGAAACCACCTTAGAAAGCTTGAAAACTCATTTTTGACCAAAATCACTATTTACCAACTTAAATAACTTCCCAAGGATTCTCGGCCTAAAAGTTTAGCCATGATCCAAGACCAGAAACACAAGTATATCACCAAAATTTCAGCTCAAGATTAATTCGGAAACCCATTCAACCACTCAGAAAGGCTTAAAGCACATTTTCTCATTTTTAGCTTCTTTACCTTGTCTAACCGACTTAAATTTCTCCATTCGACTTGATTTTTCAAACATAACCATATATTCACTATTAAAGACTACCCTAAAAATTTCATCTCAAACCCATGTCGGAAACACATCTAAACAATTCCTAAAGCTTAAAGCTCATTTTTCTCCATTTTCAAAGTTCCTTAGAGTTTTCCACTTCCAAACCTTATTTCGACTTTATTTTCTAGGATAATCACTAAATATGCATCCCTAGTTTACTGTAAAATTTTTAATAAAATAGGAGATAGGATTCGTAGGTAACCAAATAGAATGACTTAAGAAAGAAAATAAGCTTTAAAGGTGAAAGTGATGTGCATAGATGTTACCTGTCCTCTCCTAGCCATTTTGGTGTTCTTATACCTTGATTATAGGTTTCTTGAGCTCAAAATATCCACCAACCAAGTCGCCCACCTTGGAGTTCGGCTTCCACTCCTTAAACTTGCCTTTTTCCTTGATTTTAGCTTAATTACTACCTTAGATTTGTGTTTCTAATGGAGGAGTGTTGTTGCCTAAGCTCCAATGGTATTTTCTAGCTTAGGAGAAGCAGGGTAGATGAAGAAGAATGGCCACCTTGCTCACCTACCATGGCCGACCTCCACCCCCCCTTTTATACTAAAATTTCATCCTTATCTTTAAATTTGTAATCATTAGTTCTAGAATTGTCCTAAGCCATTGATTTGTGCCAAGTGTCCAAAACCAATCCTAACCATCTATATGTAACCGCCCTTGAATGGATAAGGAGGGAGCAACTTGCTTGGACAATCATTACAAATAGTAAGGAGGTGTGAATAGTTGTGAATAGTAACTGAGATATTTTCTCTCCTTTCCTTGATATTTTCGGCCACCACCTTAGGCCATGTTTGGCTTAAGCTTTTCATGGGTATTAAGACTATATATGTAGGTATGTTAATACTAGTGTGGGTTATCAAGTTTCAGGAATTTCCTCGGGTCACTTCTGAGCCCTTCCGAAGCCTCGTTTGCCCAGAACCACTAAATACTGAAAAATGTAACTGGATTGTCTTATATTAAAAGAAGAAAGATATGATTGTTTCTTCCCTCAAAACACTCTCAAAAGTATCTAACACTCTTCTTAAGGTTGATAACCGCTCTCAGTTCCTGAGGAATTTAGTAATTTTCGGGAATTTCAGGAATCTTGTGAAACTAAGGTTTACCGGGTGATTCCCGAGAAACTAGAGTTTCTAATGTTCACCAAGCACTTCCAACTAATTAGAACCTTCTCCATCCTTATAAATTAGGGTTTTCTAAGGTTTACAGTTAATTAAGGCCCTAATCACAGTTTAAGAAATTTGGGGTATTATAGATGTGGATGAAAATTTGGTGGTAAGATGAGTTTTGGGCAATGCTAGAAAAGCAACGGAGTTATGGCAAAATTTCGGTAGAAACCAAAGGAGTTTTAGGTGTATAGTGTGTAAAGGATGACCTAGGCTTAACTAGGTGTTTATAGGGTGGAGTTGAATTGATTGGTAACCATGGAATGGTGATTAGAGGATGAGAATGAAGTGTGTGAAAATCTGAAGCAAATGGGTGTTGAAGAGCATTGGAAAAATAAGAAAAGAGTTAGTGTTTGTAATCTTGGACATGGAGATTGGACTTGGGTATTGTAACGCCCCTATTAACCATAAATACAGCGGAAATAAAACTCTAAGGCAATTACAGACCATCGGGTTCCAAACACCCGACACCAAACCTCACCAATTACAACTTACAAACTACAAAAGCTACGGTCTGAACTCGAGAAAAACTTAACATAAACATAATAGAAATTAAACACATTAACTCTCCACAAAACCTAGTCCCATCCCAAACGCTCATTCTCTTTGTGGCCACCTGTAAATCACTTCGTACCTGCAAGATGAAACCAAGCAGCCCACCCCGAAAGGGGCGGGTCAGTTCCCTGGAATGGAACTGGTACAATTCTCCAAAAAAAACTTATAAAACATAACTCTTCAAAATAAACAGTAACATGAAAACAAACTCTTAAAAGTAAAACAGAGATAAAGCACTTCAAAACAATCAAGTTAAAGAGAAAAGAAAACAAGACAAAGATAGAGATAGAGAACTTCCAAAACAAGTCATCCACTTAAGTAGTCACACCACATAGTTAGTAAGCATCCATTGTTGATGTTAGAACCAATTCCCGTTCGGAGTATAAAGACTCAGATAGTCACGAAGGACTAGGAATAATAAGATAGATCCAAGAACCAATAACTCAAGAGTGGAATAATTCAATTGGGAGAGATGGCCCCCACCGCCAGATATCAATGTCCATATGGACGAGGGATATACAGCCCCCTGCTGTCAGATTTAAATGTCCTGGTGGACGAGGGATATACAGCCCCCTGCTGTCAAATATAAATGCCCCTATGGGCGAGGGATATACAGCCCCCTGCTGTCAAATATAAATGCCCCTATGGGCGAGGGATATACAGCCCCCTGCTGTCAAATATAAATGCCCCTATGGGCGAGGGATATACAGCCCCCTGCTGTTACCATTGAAGACGCGCGCACGTCGAAACCTCCAGAACCAGCTCATGGATGAAACGATATCCAGAGTCAAAAGAAAGATTTCCAAGATTGACCTTTTTCCAAAATTCCACTAGATCACCAACTACCCAGAGCAATACCAAAACACTCAGTCCTACAGAGTGCAGAAGCGTAAACCCTAAGCAGTCAATGTCTAATGGAACAACCAAATAGAAGGAACCAATACCCAAGTGAGTTTCACATCCAAGGCTCAGTTAGTCACACAAGCTGGGTTAGTCACACAACCATTTCCTTTTTAGAAATTCCTCTTAAAGTCAGTTAACGTTTTCCAAAACATTCCACAAGTCAATCAGCAAAAATATCAGAGTACGAGAAATAATACAAAACATTCCATAGAGTCCAAAAACAACACGCTGAGTACGAGAAATCGTACAAAACATTCCATAGAGTCCAAAACACAACAAGCTGAGTACGAGAAATGTACCTGGGTAACGGTGTAGCAGTTCTAATCAACTTGCGCAAACAATCAACAGTACTCTGAAGAATATTAAAGGTAATCTATCATCAATCACTTGTAGCCTATGTTACGCTTAAATAAACTCCTTACTCTTATTTCAAAGTCTCAATTATCTTTTAAGCCCTCACTTAAATGTTATGTATAATCTTTGTGTTATATGAGAACGTTGTATAGCCCAAGGTTGTAGGATCAAGGAATGTATTTTATTAACACCTGCTAACTGTCCACTCCTATCACTTAATTCATATTTAACCACAATCCTCACATTCAAGACTTTTGAGACCTTTATAACATAAATGTGTTTATATTATATAATTAAATCTAAGAATTTCAATAATAATCTTAAGCTCAATACCTTTATTCTTAATTTAGAATAAACATTGTATTATGACCTATGATGGACTCATCTCAGAATACTATACTATTATCTCACAATGTAAAGATTATGTATTTAAACAATATCTACTAGATAACCCATTATGATTAAGTCTTTCCCATAACTTAATTAAGATCTACATCTTGTATATTGGAATCATAACGTTGTAGATACAATTTATTATAACTTAATTGAGCCACTAAACTCAATTATCATATCCTTAGTTCAGAATGACTTCCTATTATAACCGTCTAATAATCTTGCCATAAGATGTTGAATACCTCTCACATTTAAACAACTATATTATAGTTAACTTAGACTTATCGAACTCTTACATTTAGTATTCACAAGGTACATTATTTGCTTAATTATTACCTATAATAAGGTGTTTAAATATAACCTTTTATGTATCCTTACTTACCTTTAATCTCCTAAATGTTTTATTTTACACACATACACTCTATAGACTATGTATAATCCTTTTGTACTAAACTTCAATAAACTTAAGCCTTATTTTAAATTATTTTACAAAGCCTAAGGTTTCAAAGGAATAACTTAATAAATTAATTCCCTTTATTGTATTTAGGATGGACAATATCTACATAGAGTAGAATGTATCAAAGAATTAAATTCTGGTTCGTAAGCGAAATTGTTAATTATTTCATAAGATAATCTATTATGAAAATTCTCATATTTTATATTCAAAATAACATTTCATAATTTCCCATTACCGTAAAGTATATCAATATAATATCGTATGTAACTTAGTTTTATCTAATAAAAAGGTTCAAAGGTTGTAAGTATCAAATTCCTATCTATAAACCCTCCTATAAATTCTCACCACTAAATACCTCACTTAACTGTAAACTCACATCCTAAATATTGGTAATAAATGTATCTTATATGGCTTATCTAATTCTAAGAAACTTAAGGATAATTATTTAGATAAATTCCCAAATCATCGTTTAATATAGATTATATCATGATCCTTATAATGATTCTATCTTAAACATTAAGTTATATTTCACTACCATAAATGTTAAGAAATGATTAAATATAGACTTACTAATCCACCTCACATTTAGATGTAAAAGTATTTTACTTATTTTATTGTGGTTTATATACTAAGAATATTTAGATGTAATCGTATTACATTTGTTTATCATTAATTATAGAATAAGATCTATTTGTGCAACATTTTATGTAATCTAATCACAATTTTTCCTAAGTTTTAACTTATTAATTACTTAACCCCAATTTTAGATTTACATCCTGGTTATTGACAAATAATACTATACACGCGTTTTAATATGGTTATATATGAACCTTGGAAACTCAAAGGTAACCCTTAAGCCTAATACATAACTATAATCTAATACCACCTCATATAATATTCTCCCATTAGTATTATGTAGAGGTTTAGTTTAATGGTGGCCATCGGGTCCGGTTCTACCCGGAACCGATTGGAACCGGAACCGGTGGGAACCGGAACCGGAACCGAACCGCCTCAGCCGGTTCCGAATACAAATACATGTTTTGAGATTCGGGCCCGAACCGGGCCCGGAACCGGAACCGCCTGGAACCGCTTGGAACCGCCTGGAACCGTCATCGGATTCGGAACCGGAACTGCAACCGGTGGAATCGGAACCGGAACCGCCCCGGAACCGGTTGAAGTTACCATTGTAATCAGGCCAAAACGACGTCGTTTTGGGTCTCGGGCGCGCGCTCCTCTGAAGAAAATAGCCGTTAGATCCCAAGCACGCGCATTGCAATATGAAGGCCAACATGATGATTGGTATGAGATGAATGGGGATAACACCACTTAGGACTTCTATCTTGTAATATTTTAGAATGTATTAGTAATTTAGTATTACTTTTTTTCCATGTAATCTTTTTTTAAGACGTGCAAATTGAAATCATGTAACCTCTTAGTAGCTGTACTCTTTTTCCTTATTAGGGTTTTCCCAATGGGTTTTTACCTAATAAGGTTTTAATGAGGCAGTGAATCATATAATAAAATTCTCTTTGTTCCTTATTTTTAGTAAATTCAATAAAAATTCCTAAGTCTTTGTTTCTTACGCATTTAAGATTATAAACTTGAAGAATAACCTATCTAGGAGTAAAGTGGATGAAAAGAGCAACGTGTGCGCTCAAACGGATCTTAAATCGGAGCTAAAATGAAGCAACTGGAGCCGATCGAATCTTTCCGGAACCGCTCCGGAACCGGTCGGAACCGATCAGAACCGTAACCGGATTCGGAACCGACCGGAACTGACCGGAACCGGTTTTTTGACCGAATCCGAAGCGAATCCAGATTTCAGAACCGGAACCGGAACCGGAACCGCCCGGACCGGTTCCGAATACGAATACACATTTTCCGGAACCGGAATCGGTGGAACCGGAACCGGAACCGGTGGAACCGGACCCGTGGCCACCATTAGTTTAGTTTAACTTACTAATTCCTTCGTATTATATTTCCTATAAGGTATCTAATTTTATTTATGTTAAATGTGTATATATTTATATATACTTGGATTTGTTCAAAACATTATTTATGTAGTTTATTGTATTTAATTATGTTTAATAACTTTTAGGCATAACTACAACCGACCTATGGTTTATTAAATAAATGTTTCCTTTGTTTATTTAATATATATATAAGTGTACCCGTACTAGAAATCAACTAAGACATTCCCTATGTAACTTATCATATTTAAACTATCTTATTAATACAACCTTAAACTGTATTCCAAGTATGTTTCGTTAAGTATTTCTTTTACCATATCATAGGATACTAGCTCTTATAACATTTAGTTATTATAAGTGTTAATTTAATTAGTTCCTTGTTTTACTCTAAGTTACTACTTAATTCCCTTTTTATAAACGCATAAAAATATATATATTTATTCCTTAGTTTAATTAAAAATATTAACTCCCATAACATAGTAAATAAAATGTAGGATAATTAAATTCCTTAATTTATATAAGTTTCTACTAAGTAAGTATCTATACATATATGTAAATAATTTCACTTCTCTTAAAAGCCAATACCAAAACATTTATAAATTACTGTTTTAAAATGTTAATTTAGTTTCCCTTATTTCCCCCAGCTTAAAAGTTAATTAACAAACCATACTTTAATTTTGGTTACATTAAAAACCTTATATTATAGGTTATTCTTATGAAAAACTCATAAACACAATTTTTAAAACCTTTTACCATTGCCCAAAAATTCCCAAATTTAATATACAGTAACTATAACATTTTAGACATATTAAAAATTTTTATTTCATAAAAATATCTTTTTAATTTAGCCAAATAATTCCAGAAAACCCATAACTTGCAAAAATCATAACTTACGTTTAAAAACTCCAAAACCACATTAATTTACATCAAAATAAACTAGATTAAATAAGGAATCTATGGTTAAAATTTCAAGCCAAAATACATTAGGGAAGATATTTAAATTAACCCAACAAGTTAGGACTATTTACTGGAATTTATAAAAACCTTTATAAACTTATTCTGGAATGTTTTACTCTCGGCCGTCCAATCTTTTAAAATGAGATCGGACGGCCCCTGTATTCCGAGTTCATCAGCGAAGACAATAAGCAGGTCGAGTACTAAATCACGAATATCTCCTAATCTACAGAATGAAATCGAGTGATTCTTGTTTCTATAGTTTCGTAATCAAATTTCGGTTCTATTGATACCGGTTTCCCCAATTATAATGCAGAGTTCATCCAGTTTCGAAATCAATTCGAGAGTTAGGGTTCATGTTGGGTACAGAGTACAATTTGATTACAATTCTCACAAATTCTCCTAACCTAACACATAATTGACTAAATTGGAACATGGGTTAGCTCGAAAACATGACTACGAACAGTAATATCGGAGCAATTTGATCGGAGACTCACCGGAGTTGTGCGAATTGGGTGATTTCGAAATCGGAAATCTGGAAAAACATAAACTTTGAGCAGTTCGTGGTGCCAACTTCGAAGATCTATAACTAGCAGTACAAATCGAGTTAGGCTATGAGTAAGGGATCATTGGAAAGAGCAAACTTAGATCTACGTATTGATAGCAAGAACTAAACCTAACTGGCACCACACAGAAAGATATTGAAGTCGCAAATCACGAGTTTACCTCTCTGTTTCGGTATGATTTTATGTGCTGGTGAAACCGAAACTTTAGACGCCTTACTCTTCCAATCGGTTGAGAATTAGCTTAGACCATAAACACGAAAGTTTTAGAGGAATTAGAGCTCTTCAAAACGAGCTAAAGAACATGAATTTGGATGAGTAACGAAGAAGTTATGGCTGATCGAATTTACCTGATTCGAAGAGAAAACTGGAATTGCAGTTTCGGTTTTTGCAAGGTGGCTACTTTGACTCGATTTTCCAGTTGATTCAGAATGAGTTAGGGTTTGTATGAGTTATAGTTGTTTAGAGGGAATGTAGGAGAAGACAACAAAGAAGACGACATTGAAAAATATGGAGAGATGAATGAGATATAGCCGTCTAAAGTTAGGGCAAAGTATTGAATTCTGTTATCGAAATTCAGGGAATCCAGAATCGTTTAAGTCCTGACGCCTGTGAGCTTGACACGTGGCAACTTTCAAATTTTTGATTCAAAACTTCAATCTAGCATAACTTTGGCTAGGATGATCCGTTTTTGACGTTCTTTTTATCAATCTTCATGGTTTTCCATAACCTATTTATTGGTATAGGTGTCATGGCCTGGTTTGACCATTCTAAAAAAGTCAACTCTAGCAAGGCTTAATAAGCTTTAAGGTTTCTAGAATTTTATATTGACTTTTATGTTTCAAAACAATGTTCCATCACTTCCTAAAATCTTTATAATATAATTGGAGTGTTTAGAAATTTTCCCAAGATTTATTGACTTATAAATCTTATTATTAAATTCATAATACTATATAATAATATATAATAATTAGGGTTAAATAGGAGAAAACCCCTAAATAAATTTCACAATTCCATATAATAATTTAATAATCATAATTCCATATAATAATTTAATACTTAATAGTATTATTAAAGGTTTAATAAAATAAATCCCCTAAATTAATTTAAATTAATTCAGGTATTTCAGGTATAGGTAGTGCATTTGCCTAGGATGGAATTGTAGTGGTGAGTAGTGTTTTGGTGAGGTTGGTAGAAGGTATAAACCACAAAGAGGAAGTTAGGAAATGCATAAGTGTGCAAAATGTAACAGTAAGAGTGCAAATTTGTAGAATTTGAGCAAGAAACTGAGTAAGGATTGAACCAATGTTTTGAAGTGGTTGAGAGCATGTTTTAGTGTGTTTAAACATGTAGAAAACATGTGGAAATTTTAGGAAGCGATTGGAGGTGAATTAGGGGTTGAAAAGAGGTCAAAAACTGTCAATTTAAACACCTACAGACATGGTCCGAGTTTGTAAACAAGTACACAAACCCGGACCACATCAAAAACGTGCCAGAAACACATCCCCGCATGTGGTCCGGGTTTGTATCCAAGTACACATACCCGGACCAAGGCAAAAACTGAAAACCGTGATTGGTCCGGGTTTGTAACCCCGGACACAAACCCGGACCAGGCTAAAAATGTAACAGAATGTGTTTTAAGGTGTCCTAATGATGGGGAGTTGATTGGTAATGGTTTTAGAAGTTGCTAAGGCCTTGCTTGGTGATATTTAAAGGTCCTACAAAGTGTAAACAAGTGTAGGAAATGAGTGGGAAGTAAGGACATAGTTTGACATGAGTGAAACTAAGTATACCGGGATAACGAGGTAAGTACGGGAGTAGTAATTATTTGTGTATCGTATGAACAAAGTATTAATAACAATGTTGGAAACATTATCAGTGGAATAAGTGTGAACCAAGGAACAAGGGAACACACGGTAAAGCTAACCCCGGTGAAAGGTATGATTTTCTCATGCCCCGTATGCTAACCTAGTTACTCTGATTTGTGTGCTTGTATGCCGGCTAATCAAGATTAAAGCATGAAAACGGTTTGTTGCCTTTCATTGTTTGTCTTGCTGTATGTTGTATGAGCTAACCCTTCTTAATTGATTGTGTGGCTTAACTTAGCGTGTAGACCGACTCGTAGATGAGTCTTGTTGTTTAGCGACTCGTAGTGAGAGTCATGTTGTGAATAAACGGAAATGTAGAAATGCACTAAAACTAACGAACCAAGCAACGATAACGTAAACCAATGAACTCACTAGAATGTGAGAGATTGTACGGGAGTAGTAACCTCCCGATATCGGTAAGAGAACCGAAATGAATAACCCACAAACAATAAGTAGTGGAAGTATATAAGTAACCTCTATTAGAGGAATTAATGTTGGTGCAAGTCATGAACCATGAGAGTGGTAAAGAATGATGAGGGATCTCCAAACCCCTTAGAAAATTAGTCGACCCACCATGAGAGGACCCGACTAACGTAAGTAATGTCTCAAACATGAGAGTATTCGATACGTTGGGGAAACCCTTAAATCTGAGAATACTAGACGGTGGTAATTCCCTAAGCTAGTGGAGGATATCGAGAGAGATACTTCTAGGCTAATCCATGAGATTGTAAGATACTCCGAGAGAGGAGTGTTGGGGATTTGAGTAGTCCAGTAAAAACAGACATTGAGTATTTGAGGAGCTAAGTGTATAGCCCCTCTGTATTTGTAGGCCCGGTGGCGAGTCTTGTGTATGACTCCTCCCGGAGGCCAAAGTAATGAGTATTGAGTAGTGCGTATGTATGAGTAAAGTAATGAGTATTGAGTAAGGAGTAAGTATGAGTATGTAATGAGTACCGAGCAATAAGTAAGCATGAGTAAGGCGAAGAGTACGGAGTACTGAGTATGTGGGAGTAAGTATTGAGTATCGAGTGATGAGTGAGTACTAGTATAGTAACGAGTATCGAGCAAGCGTGAGTAAGTAATGAGTAAGGTAATGAGTGTAGTGTGAGTAAAGCAACTAGTAAGTAGGACTAAGTTGGTGTAAGACTTAAGAACCCGAATGGGTAGAAAGAGAGCATCCGCTTAAACCGGATGAATGAATAACTAACATGAACAGTTGACTGACAATTTGTCTTCCTTAGTAAGTATTGAATCTTGTAGATGTAGGTAAGTATTGTTGCCTCTGTAAGATGATGTAATATCAGCATGTATGTGTGAAATAAACGAACTCCATGTTTATTCGACCGAAGTAGTCGGCGTACCCCGGTTAGCACGCGGGGTATGCGAATTTCATATGCAGCAATTTTGCTGAGCCCCTAGGGGCAAAGTTTTTCTTTTACAGGTATTGGAAGCTGACCGCCGTTCAAGAGTGTAGGACGGGGCTGCTATGTAAGCAGGGGTAGTTGAATTATAGGATTTGTATTTGTGTTGTAATGCAATTTGGAAGTCCAAACTGTATTGGTAATTTGAGGATTGTAGTAGACTCGGTATGGTAATGTATTGGAGTTGTATATGAATTAAGATATGAGTATGAGATGGAAAGAAATGTATTGTGTAGAATAATCGGTATGTTCAATTCATCAGACCAATAGTATGTAGTAATGTAGCTGGCCTTGTTAGTCACGTGGGTGACTAGCGGCATTGTACACCCGCCGTTGTGTATGTATTATCCGCCGCGAAGGTAAGTATTGTACAGTAATGACGGTATTAGCGGTAGGGGTGTTACAAAACATGAGAGAAATAAGATGTGCTTTAAATGAATACTAAGATTATGGAGAATGGGAGAAATGACAAGCAACCGATCTACACCCTAGATAACTTAACCGGAACAACTAGCACAAGGAAGAATTCTACACTCTCAAAATGCTCTCTCTTTTAAGCGATTCTAAAGGCGATATTTCCTAGGAGAATGCTATTTCTGTAGCTAGAAAATTCCTGAGAAACTGCTAGGTAAATCAGAGAATAATCTTAGTAAGGATAGTAATACTCGGGATTGGGGTACAAGCGCTAGGAAAGTGAGTAGTAGGGGAAGAGTGTTTTTACTTCTTGTTAGAGAACTTGGGGAGGAGTTGAGCTGGGAATTGGACAAACTACTCTATTCATATCACATCAGTCTTCAAGTTTGAGTTCAACTACCTGTTTATTAGGAATCATGATGCTTCTGGAGTTGATATTTCCCAACTACTGAGTGAACTTAGTTGTAATCTTTTTAGAGCTTGAAGAAGAGGTTCCTGGTACGGATATCCTTGGATACAACTTTGGTGCATCAGTATCTGCTTTCACACTAGTTTCAAGGATATCAGAGTTTGAAGAAGAAGGTATTGGTACAAAAAACTTTGGTCTCAGACCTGGAGCATCAGCTCTTTAACTTTCTTCTTCGAGAAATACATTATCATGTTCGAGGTTATGGCAAATTGGAAGAAGCTAAAATTTCATCTAGCTGAGTTAGAGAAAGTGGAGGGTGATATCTTTATTTCTGGCTCAACGAACCAGGATATCAAGAATGCTCTGTTTTCCCAAGTGTGGCATCCAAACAAACTAAATCCCAAGCTAGTGCAGAACTTGGCTATACAAATGTGGAAATCAAGATCCTACCTGAAAGTTAATGAGGTAGGTTACAATAGGTTTACGTTTCAGTTTACTTCTGGGGTTGACATAAAGAATATACTCTCCAATGGGCCTTGGCATATTCAGAATAGGTTGTTAGTTCTGAGGGCAATTGATCCATCTCTTCATGTAGATGAGCATGAACCTAACAAAGTAATAATTTGGGCTGATATTCATAACCTACCCATGAATTATTTTAACAGAAGCTCGGTTGTTGCTCTGGGAAATATGATAGGCTCCTTTATCAAAACAGTGGACAGATTAAATCCCCTCCCAACTGAGGTTCTAACAGTCTGTGTAGAGGTTGAGGTAGGTGAACCTATTTGTAGGCTCTTAGTGGTGAACGATGGTAAAAAAGATAGATGTTGCAGAATAACTTATGATAACCTCCCTTTCTTTTGCTTTAAGTGTGGGAGATTGAATCATATTTTGGCTGAATGTCCTTGGGGAAAGGGAGAAAGTGTTGGTAATAACAGATATGGTACATGGATGAGATCAGAATTTGATTCTGCTCCTACGGCCTTGGTAGAATTCATCTTGTAAGAAGAGAAGGATGAAGGGGAAAGGAAAACAAATATGATGATTAAGTTTATCTTATCAAGAAGAGATGATAATGGGGAAGTCAGTAGGAGGTTAAAAGAAACTCAGAATGATGAGATTACAGAAAAGGAAAATGACAGAGATGAAGAAGAAGGAGAAGGAGAAGGGAGCTGCATTAAATCACAAGAAAATCAGATTATGCTGACGTGCGTTGAGGAAACACAAATATTGGGGTGATTGATGAGAAGGTGAATGATACTGTTATAGAACAGGAGGGGATGGAAAGATCAGTTTCACCTAAATGCCCTTCTGGTTTTGAGAAGATCATACAAGCCAGAGATGAGATAGAGAAAAAAAGTTTTATCAATCTTTTGACTGGGAGGGTGTAGTAAAAACTTCTTAAGAATAAGAAATAGAAGTGATCAAGGAGACAGAGGTGGATGAGAATCTGACATAACACAAATGATGACCAGAGATAATACCAAGGAGTAGGATCTTACTGAGAAGGGTCTGAAGAAGTCTAAAAAGATAGTAGTCAAAAGGATGACAGAAGACAGAAAGAAATCATAGAGAGGGGAAAGTCCTAGTTTTAGATGGGGACTACCTTTAAGATTAGAAAACATGAGGTAAAAAGATACAAAAAGAGGAAATTCTAAAACTCAGTCTTTAGTTATTCTGCCTAATCAGGTTAAGGTAACGAAGGACTATGAGTGCATGGGAAATCTTCTAGAGCAACAGACCTTACAACATGCAAGGCTGCCAGGAAAATAAGCTGCATCAGTTGGAACTGTCGGGGCTTGGGTTGCCCTGAGGCTGTAGCTTAGGTGAAAGGGCTTCTGAAGAAATTTAACCCGAGCTTGTGTTTATAATGGAGACCTGCAATTATCATCCTAGATGGATCTGATTTTGATTAAATTTCAAGGTTATCAAGGGCTTGCAGCTAGGAGTAAAGGGAGAAGTGGATGATTAATTCTGATGTGGAATACTAATGTTGAGGTTAAGAGGTGTAACTTTTCTGATCATCATATAGCTGCTAAAGTCAGGTTTCTAGGAGGGGATTGGTTTAATTTCACGGGCTTTTATGGTTGGGCTAATTGGAGCCAAAAACATCTGTCTGGAAACTGATGAAAAATCTGAGAAATCTCACTGATATGCCTTGGGTGTTAGCCAGAAGATTTCAACCCAGATTTTGTTTAATGAAGAAAAGATGAGGGGCAACTACATACATGATAGTTTCATTTTCCCGTTTAAGGACGAAGTGGAGTCTTCTACTCTCACTGATATAGTTTCTTTGGTGAGGCCTTTCACTTATACTAATTGTCAAATAGATTGTATCTTTCTATGAGTAGACTGGATAGGGTGTTTTGTTGTCCAAATAGTCTGCATTTGTTTCCAGCAATTTCAGTAGAAACATTATCAAGGGAAATGTCTGATCTCATAAACCTCTCCTTATCAGGTTTTTTGGTGTTTTTAAAAAACCTGAGAGGATTCATATTCGAAAACATTTAGGCTAAAGAGAGTAAATGCATAGAAATAGTCTTACAAGTGGGGGAACAGCATGATTGTGATGTTCAAGAGTAAGCTGAAATATGTGCTCTTAAACTTTCCAACTGGAAAGGATGGTCTCTAGAGAAGATCAAATGGCAAATTAAGAAGAAAGAGAGAAACTGAGTAGCATCGACAAAAAGGAGTATTCAGTTGGTAATGCAAACAACAGGAAAAGAATCCTGCTAGAGATTGAACTTCTTCAGTATACAGAGGAATTATGGAGGCGCCAAAGGTGAAGAATAGGATGGCTAAAAGAAGGTGATAAGAACACTAAATTCTTTCATGAAAAAGCCTCAGCTAGAAGCAGGAATAACAAGATTTTTGGTATATTGGATCAAAATCAAGAAATGGTGTATTCGTGGGAGGGTATTGAAGAGATTGCAAGAAAACACTTTTCTTGCATTTTTCAAAGCTCTAATTCTAACATTGATGAAGCCTTGTCTATAGCAATACAAAAAAGATTGAGTGAATAGTTTGTTACAGATCTTCAAAAACCTTACCTTGGGTTTGAGATTATCAATGCAGTAAAATAGCTAGTGAAATACCCCAAATCTAATTAATACCTTAAAACTATTAAATAATGAAGAATTGATCTAGAAACAGATTATTTTAGTTACGCATGCTAATTTATACATGAAAACGTTACGTAAATTAATATTACTACCCGTGCGCATGCAAACTCACGCATGCAATCGTCACACAAAAAAATAGTCGTTTTACCATAAACGCTAACGGGCGTAAATTTACTAAACATGTTAACATACTCGTACAAAAGTTTATGTATGATTATTAACAAGGATTAAACTCCTTACATAACTAGCTAGATAGAGAGAGCGTCAGCAAGGAAAGATTAATACGAACGTGTATACAAACGAGCAACGTAAATATTTTACGGATGCCTAAGCATTTATAAATGCTAAAATAAATTGATATACACATCCAAATAAATATAACAACTTATGTTACACCTAATGCATATATTATGAAGACATAAGAACTCATCAAAGGTCTAAGATACGCACTATACATCTTAACAAGAAGAACGTTCGTAAAACAACTTAAATGTACAATTACGCGTGACCTTGTAATACATGAGTCCTATGACCTTTTATACTCAAACCAAATGGTCATACCACCATTATATGGCTATACTGACATAATCCTCAGGCCATATTTAGTTAATAACGCAAAGTGCTCGGGAGTGCTCACGCAAGCCCCTTAAGGCACGAAAGTCCCGGAAACACCCAGAAATACTTATGAGATGAAATAATCATTATACTTCATTCCAAATGCACCATAACACTTTATTAAACATTTAAGATGAAGTCCTCATGCTAAATTCTCAATTAAACGCAAAGTGCTCGGAGGCACCCGTTGGGGGCCCATAAACCCCCGGGAATGCCCCAAAGAGGTACCGAACTGGCACGAACTCCTATATTGTAACACCCCTACCGCTAATACCGTCATTACTGTACAAATACTTATCTTCGCAGCGGATACTACATACATAACGGCGGGTGTACAATGCCGTTGGTCACCCACGTGACTAACAAGGCCAGTTACAACACTACATACTATCGGTCTGATGAATATGAACATACCGAGTACTCTACATAATACAATACTTCCCATTGCTTACTCTTCCATGATTCAATTACAACTTCAATTCATCACTATACCGAGTATACTACAATCCTTAATTTACCGATACTGATTGAACTTCCAATTTTCCAATACATTACAAGTACAAACCCTTTCATACATCTACCCATGCTTACGTAGCAGTCCCCGTCCTACTCTCTCGAACGGTGATCAGCTTCGAGTACCTGCACACTAAAAACGGTCCCCCGAGGGGGTCAGCTTACGCTGTGCATGAAATTCGCATATACCGCGTGCTAACCGCGGTACGCCGACTACTTTGGGTCGGATATACCTGGAGTTCATTTTACATGCATACACACATACAAATACTACACAATACCTTATAACGATACTTACATACATATACAGGTACAATACTTACCGAGGAAGACAATTCTATAGTCAACCGTTCGTTCGTATTAGTTACTTATTCAATACTCTTTGTGTTACTCGTTACTCCACTCGTACTCGCTCCTTACTCTTATATACTCATCACTCCATGTTTGGTATCCTACTCGTACACGATCCTTACTCCGTACTCGTTACTATACTTTTGCATACTTGCTACCCAATACTCCTTACTTACTCACACGTACTCACTGCTCAATACTTACTCACTCATACTCAATACTCGGTACTCACTACATATTCATACTCACTTCTTACTCAGTACTCATTACTTTACTCATACATACGCAATACTCCTTACTCATTACTTTGGCCTCTGGGCGGAGTCATACGCAAGACTCGCCACCGGACCTACAATACGAGGGCTATACGCTTAGCTCCTCAAATACTCAAATGTCCGTTTTGCCGGACTACTCAAATTCCCAACACTCTTCTCTCAGAGTATTATACAATCTCATGGATTAGCCTAGAAGTATCTCTCTCGATAACCTCTGCTAGCTTAGGGAATTACCACCGTCTAGTATCCTCAGATTTAAGGGTTTCCCCAACATATCGAATACTCTCTCGTTCGGGGCATACTTACATCAGTCGGGTCCTCTCATAATGGGTCGACTAATTGCTAAGGGTTTGGAGATCCCTCATCATTCTTTACTACACTCATGGTTCATGTCTTGCACCAAGATTAATTCCTCTATTAGAGGTTACTTATATACTTCCACTACTTATTAATTGTGGATTTTCATTTCGGTTCTCCTACCGTTATCGGGAGGTTACTACTCCCGTACACTCTCTCACATTCTAGTGAGTTCATTGGGTTGCGTTATCGTTTGTTGGTTCGATAGTTTAGTGCGTTGCTACGTTTCCATTAGTTCACAACGTGACTCTTACTACGAGTCACTACACTACAAGACTCATCTATGAGTCGTACTACGCACCAAATGAAGCCACACAATCAATGAAGGGTTAGCTCACACAACATACAGCAAGACATATAATGAAAGGAAATAAACCGTTTTCATGCTTTAGTCTTGATTAGCCGGCATACAGCACACAAATCAACGTAACTCGGTTAGCATACGGGGCATGAGAAATCATACCTTTCACCAGGGTTAGCTTTACCATGTGTTCCCTTGTTCCTTGGTTCACACTTGTTCCACTGATAATGTTTCCAACACTATTATTAATACTATGCTCATACGATATACAAGTAATTACTACTCCCTTACTTACCCCGTTATCCCGGTACACTTAATGTTCTTATACTTACAACTTCCTTAACTTGTTTCCTTACTCACATGTGCATTTCCTCATCCTTTCTTTCCATTAATGATGTATTACTACATTTACATATACCTATGTGTATAGGCATATACTTATATACATATGATAACTCTAATCATATATATATTTATTTCTTTTTTTCTTTTTTTTTTGTTTTGACTCGACTGACCTTACCCAGGGTCGGTCCCAAGGTCGGTCGAAGTCAGTAAGGAATTACGCTGGAAAATTACAGGGCCGACTGACCTTGCAAGTCCGGTCCCAAGGTCGGTCCATTCTAGTGAGTTACTTAACGGAAAATTTTAGCCCGACCGACCTTGCAAGTCCGGTCGCAAGGTCGGTCCATTCCAGTAGCTTACAAGACGGAGAATTTTTGAGTCGACCGACCTTGCAAGCGGTCGCAAGGTCGGTCCATTCCAGTAGGTTGCATTACGGGAAATTCTTCTGGCCGACCGACCTTGCATGTCCGGTCCCAAGGTCGGTCCATTCCAGAAGGTTTCCGTCCTTTGCAAATCTGGGCTCGACCGACCTTGCAAGTTCGGTCCCAAGGTCGGTCCGGCCCAGTATTTCAGTTTTCATTTCTGTTTTCCTCTCCTTTACCCATTACTTCCCCATTGTTCCTACACTTAATCCCACATATTTTAACACTACTTAGGCCCTCAAAGTTGCCTTGGTTCATCCACCGAATCCATTACTAAATTCATCAAACAACTTACACAATTTCCTTACTTCTTCTTCAACCCATGTAACAGTTTTTGTTACACTTATGCTACAGATTTACCATTCAATTCTCCCATCCAATACTTCCTCAATCATTGCCATTCCAAGCATTCTAAATCTCTCACCATGCCAATTCATTCCCTAGCCATTACACTACCTAGACCCAAGTTCCAACACTCATCTTACAAAATCCTGCACACCAATTTCTTCCTAGTTCCACAATGCATCTTGGTACCTCTCTTGCTACAGATTTCACATCCTAATACTCTCATACCACAATTACCATCCCATGGTCATTAAACACCTTTACAAATCCATTACTCACCTTGGTTCTCCCATTCACCAAGTCATTCTTAATACACAATTCCTACTAAAATTTCGCCATAGTTCACCTACTTTCCTTACATCCTCAAATACACATTCTCTCATCAAATTCAACCTAGAGCTAGCCACACCAACAAGGGTCCTACCAGCACACAAGGTTCATACAAAACTCAATACACCAACATTCTTCAGCCACAATACCACTACATCATTATTTCCTCAAATAGCAATACTAATACACATACACCATTCATTTGGCTCTAAGGCCTACAAATCCACACATTTGCTCACCAATACTCAAACATCCACAACTACAATACTAATACAATGGTTTAGGTTCTTTTATTTGTTTACCCATTCCCATTACACTAATACATTAAATTAGGCATTAAGAAGGAGCTCTTACCTTGAGCTTTTGATTCCTTCATTTCTTTTCCATTTCTCTTCTTCCTCTCTTGCTTGCATCAATCGGTCAAATGGGTATGGAGTTGTCAAACTCCATCCCAACACCCAAGAACACAAAAATGCATTTTAATTATCCTTCTAAACCCTTAGAGAATTCTAATTCATTGGAAAGGGCTTAGAGCACAAGTTAGGGTTTTACCTTTGGAGGTCTTTGAGAGGGATTCTCACCCTTGAATCAAGGAGGGGGTTACTCCACCATTGGAGGGTTGAAACAATGCTCCAAAAAAAGAGGAAAAACAAGGTAAGAGAGGGAGGCAAAAATCAGCCATACCAAGGAGATGGAGAAGAGTGAGGACTTTCATGGAGATTTTTACCTTGCTTGAAAGAGGGGACTCCAAGCTTCACAATGGTGTGCTTTTCTCTTCAAATGGGGAAAACCCATGGAGATGAAGTTGCTCGTTTTCGGATTTTGAAAAGATAGAAATGTAGAGCTTGAAGAGAGGAGTTCAACTATGTATTTTATTTTACATTTGGAGCTCTAATGGAGCTAGAGCTTGGAGAGAAAGAAGAGAAGCCATGAGAGGTGTTGGAGCTTCTCAAAAATTGCCAGCCCCATGGAGAAGGAGAGAGAAATCGATGGGGGAAGGAGAAAGAAGAAAGAGAAGGGAGAAATGGGGAAGTGAGGTGAGAGAAAAGGTTAAAGTACCTTTTCTACTTTTGCTTTTGACTCTCCTAATTTAATTAGCCAGTTACATGTGTGCGTGAGAGTGAGCTGTTTATACCAGTAAAAAAAGGCCCCCACTGTTATACTAGCTGGAGCGTTTTTTTCGTCTTTTACAGAAAATGCTCGTTATTTTACCCGGTTTTGATACTATTCACTAACCGGGACCGTTTTCCGGAATTTTCTCGTTTGATTATTTTTATTGATTATTAAGCTTCCATAAATGCTTAATAATATTATTATTTATGATTTATAATTTTTACGGGTCTGTTTGACCACTTAAAGTCACGTTTTCGGGTTTCCTTGAAAAACGTGCGCTAAAGCTCTTTTAGCGTTTTAATACATTTCTTGGATCCGTTTCCTTTGGGAATCGCTCCCGTATACTAATTAGGCATGAAAAAGCCTTAGGAATACTTACGATACTATAACCGAGGTCTCGTACCTCTTATGGTTATTTAACGCTTATTTTAGCGTTTTCCGCTTTCCAAGCGTTTTTCTCATTTCTTTTGGATTTATTTTCCTTACCAAAATTACTTAGGCACTCTTAGGCCCTTAAATACTATATTAAAATATTCTAATCACCATATTTAAGTTCGGGGTATTTCAATCTACCCCCCTTAAAGAACTTTGCCCTCAAAGTTGGTGAATCTAATACTGTTACTCGTACATATACTCTATGCTAAGGTTATGACCTCTACATATAACTCGTCAAACTCCAAGTGTCTGACATGATGCATACTACGCGTCTAAACAGCATGTCACTGCATGCATAGCAATCAAAAATATCCGTTTTACTTCTCTCCAAGGGGGTCCATCCGCAGACAATTAGGTACAATCCTCCCCCAATGGCGAGTGATCCCTCAGGTACCGGTCACGTTTGAACACTTACGCTTTCTGGTTCATGGCCGTCATGACTTGAGCACTTACACTTTCTGGCTCCACGGTCCTTTGGTTCTGATCAAATTCATTTGCACATATAGAGATCCTCAGGCACTTACTCATACTTACTTACTCATACTTTACTCATACTTACTCATACTTACTCGGGACTACGCTGCCCCAGTGCCCTTGGAAAAATACAAAACACACACTGTTACCGTAGAACCGGTGTAGTGGTTTCAAAACTAATCAACACTCCCACCGACTCACAACTAGCTTCTCCTCCTATGGTTTCGACCGGATACCCGTGCCTAGGCATGGAAGATCCACTAGCGCCCGTGGGAGCGGTTTCAAAACCGATCCTCATTCTCAAGTTTGAAGAAAACATTGTACCAAATTAGTTTTGAAATTCATTTTGAAAACTTGCATACATCTCCCAATTTCAATTTATGATGATCATTCCCATTACTAGTGTTATTATTGTGGCCACTTAAGGGAGCTTCCAGAGTCCTTCAACCCCAATGTGATCAGCATTGGTGTTGAATTATCCTTCAACTCCAATTTGTGTTTGGCTTCCCTTGATCGCTAGCAAATCAAGTTCCACTTCCCACCTCAATACAAACAGACAGCTCGTCAAACATCATTCCGTTTTCTATCTTTTTAATCTTGCTACTCATAATCATACACATACATTTTCCAATTTATATGATTCACTTACTTACTTACTAATCATCTCATCAAATATTACTACATCATCTCCAACTACTATACTCACGAAATTCATGGGTATAATGTCCCATTAATTTACTATACTCCAATTTATACTCATTAAAATACATCGGTTGTACACCGATTCGTACTCATTACATACGTCGGTTCCGTACCGATTTATACTCCTCAAGTCTCCCATACATACTCATTCCTCATACTATTACCAATCGGGGTACTCATTCCCCTGGAGTTTCTCTACTCCTTTCTTATTCTTATTTCTCAAATAACTACAATTACACGATGAGTGAATACAAATGTTTATGTAACATAAGTATCAGTCATTAAAACGAATTCTTTTGCGCTATGCGCATTGTAGTTTACGCACCTATCACGTAAAACATACATTTCGTGGTTTTCGCTCTACCCCCCTTAAAAGGGATTACACCCACGTAATCTACCGTGTGTCAACATTGGACATTGGTCGAAGGCATTTAGCCGTCATGGAGTGGTTCAGTTTCCATGCGGTCTATTATACGATGTTCCTTGATCAACGGGTCTTAACCGTACTATCGGTTAGTCCCTGCATCAAGAATTTTCATCGGAGTTTATTTAACTCTTAACCGGGTTTGGTTCTAGGTGTATTTCTCATGGAGTTCTGGGCCCACTAGCTTCTGCTGCGCGACCCTGATAACTTGGGTTATTCGCCCTTCTTGTTATCTTAAATGTGCTATACAACACCTTTTTATCCCTCTTATTGTGGGAATAAGGTCTGTTCCATCTCGCGTGGTATTATTTTACCGTGCGTGAACTCAATGAGTTTTAGATTTCTAACCAGATCCCTGGCCATCTATATACATACTGTTGTGTTTGGTAGTGATCATTCACTTGGCTCCTCCGACTTATTGTCGGGTGAGGCTAAGTCACTACTTAGTTGTAGTGCTTCCTCTGTTGTTAGTAGCTTCTGAATTACACCAGTTTCTCTGGTTCATTACAAGTGTTCTTTACTTGTATGACCTTCCATTTTCAATGCGTCGGTCCTTGTGACTTTCTTAAGTCTCCTTTCACCTTTATTCCGATGGAATTCACATCTTGTGATTGTTGGTGTGTTTCACACTCTCCGTGTTTCTTTGGCCTTAGGCCGCACGGTTTGTTTCTAAGCCTTTGCTTAACTGGTTTATGCCATGTTTACTGGTGAAAGGAATAGTTTACCCCAATTTACATTTCCTCATATTCCTAGCTATCCCACTCGATTATTAACTACACAAGTGCAATACCAAACACTCAGTCCTACAGAGTGCAGAGGCGTAAACTCTTGGCAGTAAGTCTCTTATGAGGTCGCAATAGGGCTGATCGTTACTCTTTCAGGTGGTGCTTCATTCTTTGGTGCAGACTTCTGGCTTGTTGCCCGGTCTGTCTACCCTTTTGTATTAACCACTCCTTAGTATTGGTGATTATTCCCATACCTTGGTTGCCTATTGCGCACCCTGTTCTTATTGATTCTCTAGTATTGGTTCACATGGCATCCGCTGTTGCTAGCTTCAGCTCATGCATTTATACAATGGTTTCCCATGTATTTGGCAATACCGAATATGGTATTCCTTTATTTTTCTGAGCTCCCTGAGCATCATTGGTTTTATAACCGGTTACTCCTTTGCTGTCATCAATTGCTATTGAAGCTTATTCACATCGTTTGGCAATAATTGTATGCTCAAGCTTGACTAGATTAGTAGTTCTGAAAGGGATATATTTCCCGACAGTTACTGGTGATATCCCCTCTTTGGGGTCCATGTGTTCACCGCTCTTGCGGTCTCACATTTATGAGGGGCATCCTCAATTATTGGTTGTTACTCTTTTATCGGTGTCATCCTTGACCACTTTCCATATAGTTCACATTGGTTTAGCAACCGTTGGGTTGTTCGGTAACAGTTTCATGGCCTACTAGCCATGTTGCCTAGAGCTCTGCTCATCATAGGTCATTCCCAAGTGGTTACTTCTCAGTAAGCCATCGTTGGGCTTGGAGGTGATACTGGGCTCCCAAAGAAGATCGTCGCATCACGCTTTCGTTCGTTGGAGGCCCTTTTGTATCCTGGTATTGATCGATACCATTTATTGCTTTGGGGTATCCCCTGTCAAGTGGGATCCCTTCGGTGTTCTAACCGGATGTTCGTTCCGATTGTGGTGTTCTTACCACGACATCTCGTTCAACTGTGTTGACTGGATACCCTTTATGGATTGCTCCTGGGTATTATTGATTATGCCATTACACCTGGCCGACATTTATGGGTATATCCAGTTTGTTATCCTACCTTGCGGTTTGGATCTGAGTTATCCGTTGAGGG
The DNA here is from genome assembly GCA_023374045.1 of Limonium bicolor. Taxonomy (NCBI): domain Eukaryota; kingdom Viridiplantae; phylum Streptophyta; class Magnoliopsida; order Caryophyllales; family Plumbaginaceae; genus Limonium; species Limonium bicolor. Next base: position 266,394,727 of record CM041780.1, read on the forward strand.
TTATAACGCCTCCCGTTCTTAGGGTAGACCATTGGTGTTTTTCCTTATGTTATAACGGATTTGATATTCCTTCCGGTGATGAATGGTATTTCCGGTACCTTATAACATCACCCTGTGTGTTTGTGGTAGTTGTTCTGGGAATTCCATCCCGTTCATTGAACACTGATGTGTCCATGTCAGGCTTTTGCCTTACAGTGTTTAGACTAGGTATTCCTTCCAGTTATCATGCTTTACTTGATATCCTCGAGACATATTCAATGTCTTATTCCGTTGTTAGTGCTTCTTGCACTTTCAACTCTTAATCATCCTCCTGTAGTAGGTTCTTGACTCCTTAGCTGGTAAGCTTATCTGAGTTCCCTTTGCTCGTTCGAGGTATCCAACTATTCTGGTTGAATTTGCTTATGGTCCGTAGAACAGAGTTGACTACTTCCCGTGTTTCGTACACTACATGTATACTTACGTGGGGTACCTTCTTGGCACGTTACCACTTACCTAACTATATGTCAGGCCCGCAAGCTCCTTCGGAGTGCGGTCGTCCCACATCCCGTATTTGGGTACACTCGTAGTGTTCGTCACACGCCTAGGTGAAGTATTCTATTGTCAACTCCTCTTGTATCACTCTATGATACTCACCGTAATTCCGTCTGTTTGGTTTAAAAAAAATCCAAGGTTTAAAAGAAGAGTTTGTGATTTTGAAGAAAATTTGGGTTTTAAAATAACGGTTCGGTGTGAAAGCAATTCTTCATGGCGTTGCCATGTCTGAGGTCTTGACCAAGTCCAGCTTCTTGCTGACTGGTAAGTTCTTGATACAATGGTCGGGCCGTTAGGCCTTTCGAGATTTCATCATTTAATCCTTAGGATGGGTAATCCTATATCTGCTCCATCCGCCATAGCGGTACTTTATCAAGTATTTACGGGTTGTTAAAAGTCTTCCAACCGTCTTGTAGTTGCTGCACTTGCCCTAGGCAAGTGCGCGGGTAGGTTGTTTTTCGGTTATCGTATACCGGCTACGGTATCGTTTTCATCCATATTTGGTGGTCTTATTAGATCTTCCTTTGATCTTTTGATCTTGGTGATCGATCTCTTGAGTCGTTCCTCAGAGTACTTGACATGGTCGTCGTCCATCCGGGTGCCTCACCTTCACTGTGGTTAATGAGACTTGGCTTATCCTTAGGAACCATTTCGTGGTCCTATAGGTGTAAGTTCTATGAATACTTTCATAGCTATCCAAACCATGGTTGTTCGGTTATTATTGCCTCTTGGCTTGTAGGTTTGGTATTAATCCAACCTCGACTAGTTCCTTAGTCGGTTTGTATACCGTTGTTGGTATTATCGAACATTACAGTCCGTAGACTTTCTTGTCTCGGGCTTGCTACTCTATCTTCCTTGTTCCATTGCGCGATTGTGCTTCGCTTCTTGTTGGCTACTCATGGTTCTCGCGACTGCGAAGCATGTCGCCCCATGGTGCCATAAATTCCATCATCCTTGTGTTTAGGATCTTCATTTCTCCGCCATTAAGTGCGGTCCTTGTCATTCAACTGGAACCATCTTCGGGACTTCCAGCTCTTGGACTCTACTGTATGACAGGTTCTTTTTCTAATGAGGGTTACTTGCAACTGCCATATCGGGTGTTACCCGAGTGTGAGAGGTCTTTCCATCTCTCTGCGTTATTCTCCCAACTTATTACCGTGGGTTGCGGAGGGCGGGGTATGGTTGTTGTAGGTTTCCGATTCACACGGAAGTTCCTAACTAGTACCTCACACGCAAACACTCAACCCTTAGCCCTAAGTCTCTACTTCCTAACTCGGTATTTACCTAAACTCGGTATTTCATCCATCAGAGCGATACTTCGCTCTGATACCACTTTTTGTAACACCCCTACCGCTAATACCGTCATTACTGTACAAATACTTACCTTCGCAGCGGATACATACATAACGGGGTGTACAATGCCGTTGGTCACCCACGTGACTAACAAGGCCAGTTACAACACTACATACTATCGGTCTGATGAATATGAACATACCGAGTACTCTACATAATACAATACTTCCCATTGCTTACTCTTCCATGATTCAATTACAACTTCAATTCATCACTATACCGAGTATACTACAATCCTTAATTTACCGATACTGCTTGAACTTCCAATTTTCCAATACATTACAAGTACAAACCCTTTCATACATCTACCCATGCTTACGTAGCAGTCCCCGTCCTACTCTCTCGAACGGTGATCAGCTTCGAGTACCTGCACACTAAAAACGGTCCCCCGAGGGGGTTAGCTTACGCTGCGCATGAAATTCGCATATACCGCGTGCTAACCGCGGTACCCGACTACTTTGGGTCGGATATACATGGAGTTCATTTTACATGCATACACATATACAAATACTACACAATACCTTATAACGATACTTACATACATATACAGGGTACAATACTTACCGAGGAAGACAATTCTATAGTCAACCGTTCGTATTAGTTACTTATTCAATACTCTTTCGTTGCGTTACTCGTTACTCCACTCGTACTCGCTCCTTACTCTTATATACTCATCACTCCATGTTTGGTATCCTACTCGTACACGATCCTTACTCCGTACTCGTTACTATACTTTTGCATACTTGCTACCCAATACTCCTTACTTACTCACACGTACTCACTGCTCAATACTTACTCACTCATACTCAATACTCGGTACTCACTACATATTCATACTCACTTCTTACTCAGTACTCATTACTTTACTCATACATACGCAATACTCCTTACTCATTACTTTGGCCTCTGGGCGGAGTCATACGCAAGACTCCACCGGACCTACAATACGAGGGCTATACGCTTAGCTCCTCAAATACTCAAATGTCCGTTTTGCCGGACTACTCAAATTCCCAACACTCTTCTCTCAGAGTATTATACAATCTCATGGATTAGCCTAGAAGTATCTCTCTCGATAACTCTGCTAGCTTAGGGAATTACCACCGTCTAGTATCCTCAGATTTAAGGGTTTCCCCAACATATCGAATACTCTCTCGTTCGGGGCATACTTACATCAGTCGGGTCCTCTCATAATGGGTCGACTAATTGCTAAGGGGTTTGGAGATCCCTCATCATTCTTTACTACACTCATGGTTCATGTCTTGCACCAAGATTAATTCCTCTATTAGAGGTTACTTATATACTTCCACTACTTATTAATTGTGGATTATTCATTTCGGTTCTCCTACCGTTATCGGGAGGTTACTACTCCCGTACACTCTCTCACATTCGAGTGAGTTCATTGGGTTGCGTTATCGTTTGTTGGTTTGATAGTTTAGTGCGTTGCTACGTTTCCATTAGTTCACAACATGACTCTTACTACGAGTCACTACACTACAAGACTCATCTATGAGTCGTACTACGCACCAAATGAAGCCACACAATCAATCATGAAGGGTTAGCTCACACAACATACAGCAAGACATATAATGAAAGGCAATAAACCGTTTTCATGCTTTAGTCTTGATTAGCCGGCATACAGCACACAAATCAACGTAACTCGGTTAGCATACAGGGCATGAGAAAATCATACCTTTCACCAGGGTTAGCTTTACCATGTGTTCCCTTGTTCCTTGGTTCACACTTGTTCCACTGATAATGTTTCCAACACTGTTATTAATACTATGCTCATACGATATACAAGTAATTACTACTCCCTTATTTACCCCGTTATCCCGGTACACTTAATGTTCTTATACTTACAACTTCCTTAACTTGTTTCCTTACTCACATGTGCATTTCCTCATCCTTTCTTTCCATTAATGATGTATTACTACATTTACATATACCTATGTGTATAGGCATATACTTATATACATATGATAACTCTAATCATATATATATTTATTTTTTTTTTTACTCGACCGACCTTACCAGGGTCGGTCCCAACGTCGGTCGAAGTCAGTAAGGAATTACGCTGGAAAATTACAGGGCCGACGACCTTGCAAGTCCGGTCCCAAGGTCGGTCCATTCCAGTGAGTTACTTAACAGAAAATTTTAGCCCGACCGACCTTGCAAGTCTGGTCGCAAGGTCGGTCCATTCCAGTAGCTTACAAGACGGAGAATTTTTGAGTCGACCGACCTTGCAAGTCCAGTCGCAAGGTTGGTCCATTCCAGTAGGTTGCATTACGGGAAATTCTTCTGGCCGACCGACCTTGCATGTCCGGTCCCAAGGTCGGTCCATTCCAGAAGGTTTCCGTCCTTTGCAAATCTGGGCTCGACCGACCTTGCAAGTTCGGTCCCAAGGTCGGTCCGACCCAGTATTTCAGTTTTCATTTCTGTTTTCAGTCCTCTCCTTTACCCATTACTTCCCCATTGTTCCTACACTTAATCCCACATATTTTAACACTACTTAGGCCCTCAAAGTTGCCTTGGTTCATCCACCGAATCCATTACTAAATTCATCAAACAACTTACACAATTTCCTTACTTCTTCTTCAACCCATGTAACAGTTTTTGTTACACTTATGCTACAGATTTTACCATTCAATTCTCCCATCCAATACTTCCTCAATCATTGCCATTCCAAGCATTCTAAATACCTCTCCTCACCATGCCAATTCATTCCCTAGCCATTACACTACCTAGACCCAAGTTCCAACACTCATCTTACAAAATCCTGCACACCAATTTCTTCCTAGTTCCACAATGCATCTTGGTACCTCTCTTGCTACAGATTTCACATCCTAATACTCTCATACCACAATTACCATCCCATGGTCATTAAACACCTTTACTAAATCCATTACTCACCTTGGTTCTCCCATTCACCAAGTCATTCTTAATACACAATTCCTACTAAAATTTCGCCATAGTTCACCTACTTTCCTTACATCCTCAAATACACATTCTCTCATCAAATTCAACCTAGAGCTAGCCACACCCAACAAGGGTCCTACCAGCACACAAGGTTCATACAAAACTCAATACACCAACATTTCTTCAGCCACAATACCACTACATCATTATTTCCTCAAATAGCAATACTAATACACATACACCATTCATTTGGCTCTAAGGCCTACAAATCCACACATTTGCTCACCAATACTCAAACATCCACAACTACAATACTAATACAATGGTTTAGGTTCATTTATTTGTTTACCCATTCCCATTACACTAATACATTAAATTAGGCATTAAGAAGGAGCTCTTACCTTGAGCTTTTGATTCCTTCATTTCTTTTCCATTTCTCTTCTTCCTCTCTTGCTTGCATCAATCGGTCAAATGGGTATGGAGTTGTCAAACTCCATCCCAACACCCAAGAACACAAAAATGCATTTTAATTATCCTTCTAAACCCTTAGAGAATTCTAATTCATTGGAAAGGGCTTAGAGCACAAGTTAGGGTTTTACCTTTGGAGGTCTTTGAGAGGGATTCTCACCCTTGAATCAAGGAGGGGGTTACTCCACCATTGGAGGGTTGAAACAATGCTCCAAAACAAGAGGAAAAACAAGGTAAGAGAGGGAGGCAAAAATCGGCCATACCAAGGAGATGGAGAAGAGTGAGGACTTTCATGGAGATTTTTACCTTGTTTGAAAGAGGGGACTCCAAGCTTCACAATGGTGTGCTTTTCTCTTCAAATGGGGAAAACCCATGGAGATGAAGTTGCTCGTTTTCGGATTTTGAAAAGATAGAAATGTAGAGCTTGAAGAGAGGAGTTCAAATATGTATTTTATTTTACATTTGGAGCTCAAATGGAGCTAGAGCTTGGAGAGAAAGAAGAGAAGCCATGAGAGGTGTTGGAGCTTCTCAAAAATCACCAGCCCCATGGAGAAGGAGAGAGAAATCGATGGGGGAAGGAGAAAGAAGAAAGAGAAGGGAGAAATGGGGAAGTGAGGTGAGAGAAAAGGTTAAAGTACCTTTTCTACTTTTGCTTTTGACTCTCCTTATTTAATTAGCTAGTTACATGTGTGCGTGAGAGTGAGCTGTTTATACCAGTAAAAACCGGCCCCCACTGTTATACTAGCTGGAGCGTTTTTTGTCTTTTACAGAAAACGCTCGTTATTTTACCCTGTTTTGATACTATTCACTAACCGGGCCCGTTTTCCGGAATTTTCTCGTTTGATTATTTTTATTGATTATTAAGCTTCCATAAATGCTTAATAATTATTATTTAATGATTTATAATTTTTACGGGTCTGTTTGACCACTTAAAGTCACGTTTTCGGGTTTCCTCGAAAAACATGCGCTAAAGCTCTTTTAGCGTTTTAATACATTTCTTGGATCCGTTTCCTTCGGGAATCGCTCCCGTATACTAATTAGGCATGAACAAGCCTTAGGAATCCTTATGATACTATAACCGAGGTCTCGTACCTCTTATGGTTATTTAACGCTTATTTTAGCGTTTTCCGCTTTCCAAGCGTTTTTCTCATTTCTTTGGATTTATTTTCCTTACCAAAATTACTTAGGCACTATTAGGCCCTTAAATACTATATTAAAATATTATAATCACCATATTTAAGTTCGGGGTATTTCATATATAGTTCAATCTTAGAGTTCCTATCATCATTATTCACCATTATAAAGAGAATGCTCATGCTACATTTTCAAAAATACATAAAGTGCTTGGGGAAAATTCTTAACGCTCCGTTTTGCCCCGGGAGTGTCCCGATAGCCCGGGAATTGTGTCATGAGTTGATATAACCCCATATAACTCAATGTAACACCTTAATATATCATTATTGACCATAAAAAATGTTTATAAACACTTGGTACTCGTAGCAACTACTTATTTCCTAAATATCCTTAGAGCACAAAAACGCACCTTCGGGTGCCATAAAAACGCGTTTTACACAATTACCTTGAAGTTTTTGAGGAGCCACGAATTGGGAATCTTAAATGGGGATGTCTTTACCATCTAAATCAATCAAACAGTGCTAAATCATAAGCACAAGTGTGGTCGAAATTCTGTTCAAAAAGTAGTATAAAATCAGCATTTTACCTTAGAAACTTTCATCTTTTACCTCGGTATAAATGTACCAATAAATTTTGTAACTTATAACATGTTACAATATGGTCTTAATACAATATGTGTGACATAAATCAAATTAAAAATCAACCCCCTCTTAAAATGTAAGTGGCCGTTTTTATTATTGTATATAACATGTTATACCTTATCTTATGACATAAAAACTCATGAACCATCCCTCCACATGCTGTATAATAATAATGTCAAGTTAATACTAGTCTAATGTGACACCATGCTGCCGAAAACCTGCACAAAAAACAGGAGCATGTTAGCTTGGCAAAAGTAGAAATTTTAAATGAAAAAGATAGATCTAGATCTAGGAATTTACTTGTTAATATAAGAGACCATACCATGGCTGTCTAAAGCAGCTAATTGCCGATTGAATAGGCCTAGAATCAGACTCCAGGACCGTGTACCTACAAGGGAAAAGAGGAAGACAATTCAACATTTAAAATTCAAATGAAAACTAGACATACCTAACTTACCTTGTCCTTTAGTTTCCATGATTTATTCCACATTGTCTTGCCTCTTAACATGGCCGAAAGCAGCCTTGTTTGAAGGGCTTTTGGAGCCTGAAAATCAGAAAAAACAATTAGCAAAGCCTTACCTAACATGCCATATGATGATGTCCAAAATAAACAAATCAATTCCAACAACCTAGCTTAACTACACGGTTGCATTCCCATTCTCTTCACCCATTGCAACCGGTTGTGGTAAGCTCTCTCTTCTCCTTTCATCTTCTTCCTTTGAAGCTCTTAAGCCATTAATGAAGGTTTAAATTCTATCTTCATTTCTAAGGTAATTTCCTAGCATTTCTCATCAAATCTTGAAGCAAAAATCTTCCTAACACAACTACAAGTTTTCGGCATCAATTTATACACCAAGGAAGTTGTCTTAAATCAACATCAATCCAAGGAGCATCCAAGATCATCTTAAGGTATTTTTCATGCTTGAAAATCCTTAAGACACATTTTATGTGTATCCAAAATTCTACATCTTCTAAAGCTATTTTCTTCATCAATTTCATGAAGGAAAATTGATGCTCCATCCCTCCTAGAAGTGCCGAAAATATAAGGTAAAATACCTAAGGTAAATCCTTGGAAAAGTACTTATAAATCTACTTAAGATCTTTGTTATGATCTAACTCCTAAACCCCTTCGTCTCTTGCATAAAAACCGAAGTGGAACATCAATCTCCATTAGAGGAAGCTTGGAAATTCAAGAGGAGTTCAAGTACTTAATCATCCTTTATTAAGAGTAAGTTTATTAAGCAAATCTTTATTGTTTTATGCTTGTTTAAGCTCTTAAAAATTGTACAGAAATTATGTACACCTTCTTAAGTATTTTAAATCGAAACTATATGGTAACACATACAAAAAATATAATTTATAACATATATGGTAAGCTTATTACCTTAAGACACATTTTAGTGTTACAAGAGTTACCTAGATTAAATCATTATTCATGCCACATTGTCTAGGAAAAATATGCTCCTTTTTGAGCTAAAAATCAGTCTAAGACATTACAATAATTTTTACATGAGTTATATGACTCATAGGTATCTATGTATAATTATTATAAGTTATAAATCAAGTTCTAGAAACTATATGGTGATACATTATTATTGCCGAATTCAAATGGTGAAGAATAGTTTTTAATGAGCTATATGTATATAAATACATACTATGAATTTTGGGTAAGTTAAAAATAATTACTAGTGTTTAAATGACAAGTTTAATAAGTTATGTGGTAAAAATATAATTTTTAGAAAGTTTGGGGTAAGATATGTAATTACCGAGAATAAAATGTGTCCTTGGCATAATTATAATATAATATGGTGTGAGAATTGATATTATGAATTTGGTTGAATTAAATAAGTGTTTAGTAGTTAAAATAACAAATTATAAAGTTTTGGGGCTATTTTGTAATTTTTGGAAAGATTGGTGTAAAACCGAGAATCATATAAGTTTATGGGTATATTAATGTATTAAGTATGAAATTAGACCTTGGTCAAAGTGTTGACCGAAAACTTTGGGTTAAAATGATTTATGACATAAAATAATGAGTTTATAAAAGTTTTGGGGTGATTATGTAATTTAAGGAAGTTGAAATGCAAAACCGAATTTTATATGGGGCGAAAACATAATTTGTAGAAATATAAGTGTCCACTTGGTTATTAAGGAAATTAAATATTAAAACTATAGTTTTAGGTGGATATATAACTTATATAAAGATTTGGGAATAAAATGTAATTATAAGAAGTTATTTGTCAAAATCGAAAGGTTATGAGATTTTGGTAATTTATAAAAGTTAAGGTGTTCAAATAATAATTACCGAATTTATAGTGGTGGTTTAGTGGGTTAATTAATTAAGGAAAGGAAACTATGTAATATAATGTATTTTGGAGTATAATGTAAAGTTTATGAAATAAATGAGGTTATAATATAATAACCAAAAAGTATGATGTATTTATGGGATTAAAAATATTTGTAGGTCCTATATGGATATTTAGGAAATTTAGAAAAGAAATTATGATTTAAGGATTTATGAAATTAAAACTATATCATATACAAGTACAAGTAATTTACTTGTAAAAGAAATAATATTATTGGGGTTAGTTTGTAATTAATAAAAGATATGGGGAATAATAAGCCCATGCGTGACATGTAAATACAATTTGAGAATCTATAAAGATGTATGTCATTTAGACAATTATAATCATGTATCATAAATAATACATGTGTATAAAATATATACATTTAAGATTTTCAAATAAATAAAAAGGAAATGAATATAAGGAATTTAATGTGGGAACGCCAAATAATATTTGGAGTTATAGTATATTTAAATATAAAGTTAAGAGGAGAATTAATTAACATGTGACTAATAAATGTCATTGATAAAATTATAAATTGTTATGTCGTTTGGATAATTACAATATGTCTTGTGAATAATACTTGTTTATACAAACATACATTCAAGGAAATTAATAGAGAATTACCATACAATATAAGTCTTATAAGTAAAGACTAAGATGTTTTAAATTATATAGGTAAACCTTAAACATAAATAAGGTTAAGAGGTTAAAAGAAATTATTTAAGCGTTAAAAATAAACCAAACATGAAATAATGAATACGAGGACATTTCATGATGCCATAAAATTATTATACGAGAGTAACTTAAAATTAACACTCTCAGTTAATCCTATTCTAGGACTTTGTTTGACCAGACGTTGATCGGGAACTAAACAAGTACAGTCTACGGTGAACGGTATGGGATTCTTGCCGCCTGCTTGCTACCGGATTATACCGGCTTGTGTGCTATCTGTTGTTTGAAATAACGACCAAGATAATTGTTATAAAATGTTGTATTACTCTTGTGCACTGTTGTGTTACTTTATGTGCGTGATGCTACTAATTGTAACGTTTATGTTCCACGCATACAACACTACATTACCAGTGGATTAAATACCTGTGTTTTATTATACCGAGAACTTGTACTCAAGTTTCTCACTAACTTCACTTTATAACAAACGTCGTTGTCCTAAACGTGATAACTGACAATACACATTGTGTTCTTGTTTAACGTCCTCGTGTGACATCTAACAAATTCTATACTACGAGAAGCGAGGAGCCCATTGTATCTGCCATGCATACTACAGGAGCTGTACCTGTCTCAGGTCGTCTCCTATTCAATTTACGTCGCGACGGGAGTTTTGGGTGCACTCTATGTCCACTCACCGGGACCGTACCGGAACATTTCAAGTTGGGAGGAAGACTTCATTTCTCTCGAGGGTATGATACCCACCTCCTTTAGTACAGGAGTTAACTACGTTATCTTCTGAGGGAATTATTAACCACTTACTCGTACGAGAGTCCCATCTCGTCTAAGGGTTTATCATACCCGATCAATTTACTCTATGAAGATAGAGTTTAACGAGGTCACTATACCTACACTGCTTTGAGGTACTCTTATATACATGTTAGTCCCATTGTGAGGATCTGACTACTATTAAACAATTACAGGACATCTAACTTGACCTTCAAAGTCTTGTTCAGTGTGACATTATTATCCTTGTATGGATGTTTGTTATGATTATATTATGCTGCGTGTTTACAGCTTTACAAAAAAATGATCTGCATGTATTCGACAAAGTAGTTGGTGTGGCCCAGTAGCTTGTGGGCTGCACGCTCTCATACTAGCAATTTATTTTGCTGAGCCGTTTCATGGCTAACCATTTCCAGGTACATGAAGAAAGAAGAGATTACCCGACCGAGTGTAGGTGGGGTAGAATTAAGACAGGGGATTATTACTACCGGTATCATTTTACAGTACTGTACTTTTATTATTGACTTTTGTTGTTTTAAGCGGTTTGTATTCAGCGCTCATACCGTATTGTGGAGGGTGATTTTTTGGTATGAGGGGGGGGGGGTCTATCTAGATGTGGTCTGACTGAGAAGCCTAGATCCTAGAAACTGCAATTCTATGGAGGGTGAAAACCCGTTATTCTGGCATCCCTCAAATACCTACTAAATCGTCTGTCTTTCCCAGAAATCATAAGGGAGGGTGCAAGTGTGCACCACACCCGCTCTCAATGGGCTCCACGCGGACTTATGCCCTAAGGGCGGAATTGACTAGAGTTGCCACCTAATTTGACCTATGATAACTAGGAAGGAAGATCGGGTTCTAAGAACCATTAATTGACTTTGAGATTGTCGCCTATGGATAGGGACTTATCTGATCATACTAGAGATTCCGTGTGGGTTCGCATTGGGTTACACCCCTCAGAAGTGGCAATGACCACAACCTTGGATTGGTGCCCGAGGAAACCTCGGTCTCCAATTGTGGGGATTACCTTCTTTCAAAACCTTGTTAAAGAGATTCATTTCGAAGCCAAGGATAGGATTAGGACAGGAGGAGAGAAAACGAGTGAGTGATGTGAGCTTTTCTGCCAAGCTAGTGCTAAGAAGAAAAATTGATGAATTTGAATGAGTATAGAATGAAGGTTTGGGAAAACCAGGGGTTGAGTGGATAAACAAGACTTGGAGTTTGATGGTTTGAAGTTTGTGGAAGCCGAAGAAGGTTTGAGTGTTTTGAGAGACATAAGAGCCACCTTAGAAGGGGAAAAGGGTTTTTTGTTTGGAATGGGATCGCACCCTATATGGGCTGCCTACGTACTCAACTCCCTGTTGTGACCAGACCTTACGTAGTTCAGTTTTTGGGTTATGGAAGTTTTGAGGTTTTAAAGAGTTTTGAGATGTTTGGAGCTTCAAGAAGTTTCAGGTTTGAGGGGTTAGTCTGTGTGAAATACCCCAAACCCAAGTATGCTAAGTAAACATCAAATTATGATGTAGTAGGCTAGAATATGCCTTAGAAAGATTGGTAGACAATTTAAACCAAGGAAAACACAAAAAAGTGTCTTAAGGGCAATTAGGGCAAAAATGTGCTCTAAGCTTGGGAGACTTGGGTGAGTACCCAAATATCATGACAGACCTTAGTAATATTCTAATGGTCATTTTAAACCAATTACCAAAGAAAACCAAGCTTAAAAACAAGTTAAAACACAAAATGTGCTTTAAGAAGTCTTAAAGCACATTTTTGAGAAATTGTCTTAGAATTGAGTTTTGAGTGGCTAGATGTCCATCATTACTCTTTAATCAACATGTGTACTAATTAGTATCACATTAGGAAGTCTAAATCAATGGGAAATCAAAAATTTCACAAATTTGTGCACTAATTTGTGAATAGTGCCAAATAGTACCTAGTTTAAGCCTTTGGTCAACATAAGTCAATAAATTGGTCAACAAAGACCAAAAGTCTCTTATTATTAAGGGGGAACGGTTTTTGAAGTGGTAACACCACATGTGCTAGTAAGTAAGGAAAGAGGTGGGAAAGTGAGTAAATTCACTATTCACCTTTATAAAGCAAAATATCTTACTTTAGCTACCTCTCTCCTCCCTTCTCTTCATTTCCCTCTTCCTCCATCGTATTATTCTGCTCTCTCCCAGTGGAAACCGTTCCAAGCTACATCCATGGCACCCTCATCTTCAATTGCTCACCAAACACTCATTTTAGCTCCAAATCGAAAAGTAAGCATAGATTTCTCCTAGTTAGGCCAAGACCTATCTTTCTATCTTTTCAAATCCTTCAAAGCTCCATTTTGGTGCCAAGAGGAAACTCCATTGATGGAGGAAAATCAAGTTTGAAGAGCTCATTAGCTTCTTCATTCTCTTAAGGTAAAGAAAATGTAAGAAAAACCATGTTTCCATCATTTCTTCTACATGGCCGAAAAATTTCTTCTCATGGGGCTATGTTTTTATGCCTTGTTCTAGCTTGATTTATTCACCAAGGACTAGTGGAGGTCCTATTTCATTCAATGCCAAAGTCTATCTTGAGACTTCAAGGTAATCATCCACTTTTATGCCTTAGAACCCATTCCTAACCTAGGTTTTTATTCCTTGAGGTTAGTGTACTGTTTAGTACTCATATGAGTCATTGAATATTGATTAGAACATTGGCAAGGGGAATTTAAGTGGTGGCCGAGATTCATGCAAGAAGAAGGTCTAAGGAGGAAGTTAAGATAAGCTTGAGAAACAAGGTAAAATACTTACCTAATGGTGGTTTAAGTTTTAAAAGTAGTTAGGTGGATACCAATGTGGCTTAGAGCTTACATTGTGTATTGGGTTATATAACCTAAGAAAAGAACTTAAATAAGCTTGTGAACTTGTGACTAAGGAGCCAATGGAATAGTTAGTAATATAAGTTTAAGATGGATTTTAAGAGCATTATAACTACTATGAGATTGATGGGTGTATTTGCAGGTTGAAAGCTTTATATGTGGGAAATTCAGTGTTTTAAATTCATGTCATTTAAGGGCCTAAGAGCCATGTCATTTAAGGGCCTAAGAGCTCCTGTCATTTAAGAGCCTTAGTGCTATGCAATTTAAGATTATTGCACTATATTTTTATTATGAATGAGTTGATTTGGGTGAGAATTATGATAGAAAAAAGGTTTGATGTGCGTGAGATGATTGAATGAGAAAAACCATGCATATGGGCATGATAATTAATACGAGAGGACTATGGCAAATTTGAATGAAAATAGCTAACAACGGTGTTCTTGAGGATTAGATGACTTAGAATTGTTTAAGAGGAATTAGGTTAGGAGGGTGTATTTGTGTGCTAAGATTGTGTACTAAGGACTTGAGTGTTCTTGATTGTATTAAGGTGGAAACTAAATGTTGGTGTAGTAATATACCTAAGAAAGCCATGTCAAATTTGAGAGAAAACAAAGTGTTTAAGATGTTCTAAGGAGTTTTATGACTAAGAATGTTCTAGTAATCACTAAGGGTTGTATTGGTGAAAATGGATAAACTATGGAGTTCTTGAGTACTAGGAAGACCTAGGGATGTCTAAGAGGGACTAGGGGTTATAATGGTGAGTTTTATGCACCAAAACCATGGTTAAGGAAGCTAGGAAACTTGTCAAAGTTTGAAGGAAAAGTAAGGTATAGACTTATAAGGATGTAAGCATGTGCTAGATCTAATGGCTTTGAGAAGTTTGAGTAAAGCAAATGGGTGTGCAAAATGATGCTTGAGGAGTAGTTAGAATGGTGGTGAGAAACATAATGATTAGTTGAGGTCTTAGGCAAAGTCACAAGAGGGAAGTGTAATCAAGTGTTTTAAGTGTAAGAATTTGTAAGAAATTGAGTGTCAAGTTTGGTGATTTTTGAGGAAGGTTTAGTACATGTTTTTAAGGTGTTTAAACATGTAGGAAACTGTGGAAAGATTGTGAATGATGGGAAAGATTGGGGTGAAATTTGGAGTTCCAAATGATGAGAAAAGCACTTTGGAAAATAGGTTCTGATGTGACCGCCCTAGGGACCGCCCCTGTGGGGAGGTCCAGGCAAATCGTGCAGAAATTAGCTTCTGGTTGGGACCGCCCCTGGGACCGCCCAGAGGGGCGTGTCCAGTGCAAGAAAAAGAAAATTTTTGTTTTTGGCTTCTAATGATGGGGATTGATTGGTAATGGTAGTAGATGATGTTTAGGCCTTGTTTGGTGACAGTAAAGGCCTTAAGAGGTTTAAACAAGTATGAGGTGTCATGAGAAGTGATTAACTTATATGATTAATTAAATTACAATGACTTAGTGGTCCAACATTAGGGAGTGATGATGATTAGAAGATAAGCATATAATGACTTAAGAGATTAGGGTAAGTAAATGATATTAAGTGTTTTAAGGTTAGTTGGTAAGAATTTAAGAAGAGCTAGATGGATATTGATATTAATGATAATATAAGGTTGTTTAAGACATGTTTGGTGAGTGACAATGATAATTACGTGGTGAATAGGTAATAAGGAACTGAGGAAAGTGATTCACTTAAGATTAAGTTTATAAACTTAAGTGGTATTTAGTTTGGAATCATTAGTGATTAAGTAAGCTAGTTAATTAAAGTAATTAACCACCAAATTCGATGAATGTTTTAGGGTTTTGCGAATTTTGGCCCAGAGGAGAGTAGCAACCGAACGACCAGCGTGAACGGTACAGTTCTCTTGTGAACCTGCTTGCTAACGAGGTTGTCCCTCGGCTTGTGTGCTATTTGTTTTGTGTGCTCACAAACAAGATAAAGCATGCAACCGGAATATATTATATTTATTGTATTGTTGTGTGATGTTTGAAAACTACACAACATACCGTAGAACTTACTAACCAATGTTTAGTAAGGAATTGGTGAGACTACGGAACACCCCCTAAGAAGGGACTATATGAACCGAAAGAGGTTAACCAACAAACAGGTCTTGAGATTACTACTAACTGGAACTTGAGTGAGGAACCCGGACCAATCTCCGGTCATGCATGCTAATAAAGGGGGTCGGTATCTATAGCACATTCGACTTCCGCTTAAGACTTGTCTTCGGACTTGTCCTAGGGCCGGTTGCCGGCTCAGCTACGCTGGACTCCCGTCCAGAAGTAGGTGATTAATGGTGTGGTGGGATCACCTAAATCCCAGTTCGAATTAAGCTACAACCATTCCCTTCCGGAACGGTTTGTATATTGAGATTAAGTTAAGATTAAGATTAAGGTAAGGTTTAAGATAAGTTGCAACCGTTCCTTTTTAAAGGATGGTTTGTATTATTAATTAAATAAGCTACATCCACTCCTTATTAAAGGATGGTTGTTTTCTCAGATTAAGATAAGACTAAGATTGATGTGAGATAAGGATGGACTAAGTTATAGAGAACATTACTTTAAGGAGTTAAATAACTAACTCTCTAATTAAGGAACGCATTTAAGTCGTTCATTGTTGTGTGAACTTTGATTGTTCATATATGGATTGTTGTTTACAGCATTTACTATTATGTTGTGCCTTTAATCACCTCCAATGCTATCGACAATTAGTCGTCGTAGCCACGTTAGCTTGGGCCATGAGGGATCGTACCAGCATTCGTGTTGACCCCTTTTGGGGGCTGTTTTTACTACACAGGTACATCAGGAAGCGTCGTGCGAGAGTAAGAAGGGGTACAAAGTGTTTACGGGTTAAGTGTGGCCTACGAGTTTGTGCATGTACACTCGTATGGCAATTTGAGTTAGTAAGATTATAGGACTGAGGGGGTTGTAAGAGGGATATGTAATTGGTTAAGGTTTTGTACTAATGTTCGGTATATTCTGTAGTCAGACCGTGGCAAGGTCCTGGATTGTAAAGAATTCCGCTGTGACATGTTTATATATATACTGTTAAGTTGTGAGACCACATCTGGATTGAGTTGGGGTGTTACACTGTGAGACTCTCGGGTCTGTGAACTCTCGGGTCTGTGAGATGTTTGAAACCTTGAGATGTCGAAGTCTGTGAGACGCTTGAGTCTGTGAGCTCTCTGTCTGTGATACGCTAAGATCTTTGAGACATTCGAATCATTGGAATGACAAAGTCTGTGAGACGCCCAGGTCTGTGAGACATTTAAAGTGTAGGGGAAATTGGAATGAAATTGAAATTGAATTGGAGTTGAATGAATTTTGATTTGAATTGGAATTGAATTGAAAATTTAATAAGTTTTGATTTGAAATTGGAATTGAATTGAAGTTGAATGAAATTTTGATTTGAATTGGAATTGAAGTTGATGAAATTTTGATTGAATTGGAATTGAAGTTGATTGAATTGGATTGATTTTGAATTTTGAATTTGAATGAGGATGAACTTGAATTGAAGTTAATGAATTTTGATTTGAATCGGAAGTTGAAATGAATTTGGATTTGAATGGTTTGGCTTGAATTGACTTTATTGATGACTTTGAAATTGAATTAGTTTGAATTGCATTGAGTTTGGACTTGAATGATTTTAGAATTGAATGACTTTGAATGTATGGAGATTTGGTTTGAATTGAATTGGGGTTGGGGTGGAAAACAGGTCGGTCAAAATTTGGGTTGGTCAAAGTTAGGTTTGGTCAAAGTTCAGGTCAAGGTCAAAGTTGGACCGGTAAAAGTTGGTCAAAGTCAAAGTTCGGATTGGTCAAAGTTAACCAAGTCAAAGTTCAGTTTTGGCATAATTGGACCGGTCAAAGTTGGACCGGTTGGGCCGTGGTTGGGCTTTTCTATTTGGGTTCAAGTTTGTTTTTGGGCTGAATTGGGCCTTGGGCTTTTTTATTTGGGCTGAAGTGTTGGGCCAGAATGGATATGGGCCATGGAAGAAAATTTGAGCCAAAATGGATATGAGCCTTGGAAAAAGATTCGGGCCAAAATGGATGGGGCCTAATTTGGGCTGATTTGAGATTGGGTGAGTTCGGGCCTTATGTGGGCCTTGGGATTTGATTTGGATTAACCGGGCTTGGATTTGGACCTTGGACTTTTGATTTGAAATGATTTGGGCTTTTCAACTTGGGGTTTGAATGAGCTTTTAGAAATGGGCCAAAAATGGGCCTTATCTGGGTCAGGTCCGTATTGGACTTGAGGGCTGGAAATATATTTTTGGGCTGCATTACGGTTATTGGGCCTAATATGCTATAGGCTTTTTTTATTTGAAATGAAGTGGATTTCTGGTTGTTGGCCTGATTTGGGCCTTTGATTTTTGACAAGATTGTGAGATATTAACAAGTAAGATGGATTAATTTATTGATTTATTAACTCTTGATTATGGGTGTGTTAAAGGCAAAGGAGGATTCCACCCACATAAAACGAATGAGAGACCCACTAGGCATGGGGTGGTTTCGCATCCTAAGCCCTCCTAAGATAGCCTTAAGGGCTTTTTTTTTGAAGTTTTTGTTCTTATAAATATAAGGGTGGTTGTGGTATTTTCTGAAGCTATAGGAGACTATTGCCCTACAAAACGAATGAGAGACACATTAGGTGTGGGGCGATAGTTCATCCAAAGCTTTTCTGTTAGTGAAGGAGTGCTAGAGGGTAATAACTATGGCTTAGCAATAATGGAAGCAAAAGCGAGATTATCAGCTTGTAATGAAAGTTAAAACAATACATGTACAATGATGAAATAAATACACGGTGCGAATAACCATGGTGAATAGCAAATAAAGATTGACAGAAACAATTAACCGAAAAGGAATTCACATTTGTTTTGAACATCTGGAGGGTTTAAGACCCAAAATTACTAAAGTTAAAGATTAAACAAACATAAACTAAATTGCTTGTCATTTTTTTGTTATGAAGACATTTTTTTAAAAAAAACAGCAGATTAACTCACAATATTTCCACTTTCTTCTTCTTTTTTTTTTTTTTACAAAATGGAACGTTAGTGTATCCTTATTTGGAAAGAAGGTAGCCAAATTAGTGAACGTATTGATTAACCCAAATCTCTAAATTATGAACGAATTGTTTAAGCCAAAACCATTTATTCCTAATAATCCACGAGCTGATAAACCCCTCTTATTATCACTATTTTTTCATCTCTCTCTGTTGTCAATTTTGAGCCTAAAAAATAGGAAATTTGACAAAATATTGCACCTAGGGCTTGATTATGTAATCGTTATCCTAAGTCAAAAAAGAAAGAAAAAATATATATAAAATGACTAACCCAAACAACTCGATTGGTTAATGTCTCCCCTTTTTTTTTGTGGAAGGGTAAAATCAGAACTTAACACAGTCTAACCATATACAAATATAGTACATATAAAGGAAAACAAAGCATCAATAGGCTGCGTATATATCTATGGAACATGGAGAAGAAGTACATGAAATAACCTTCAACCATTAGACTATACAAACAGAGATTAGAATATCGGTAATATACTCACAATTTGTCAAAAGTAGAAGATGAAGTAGAAGATAATGTGACATGTGTCATCCTTTTGGATTGGAGTATTTTAATTTTTGGGCCCACAAAAAGACACATGGCCTTAACTAATAGGATAACCATAGAGAGATTAAACAAAAAGCTTGTAAACCAAGCTTTTTGAGTAGAAGTCCGAACGCTTAGGTCCCGTTCGTTCTTGACATTCAGAAGATTAATCTCCTTTTTTTTTAATTCAGTAAACCAGCTGTCAGTTTATTAGTGGTTGTAACTGAAACCACACAACACATGTCAAGTTACCGTAAGTTAACCATATGAAGCTTATTTTTTTCGCAGCTTTACCTGCGTTTCAGTGATAAGTTCGAACGGCCCCTAAATATTTCAATTCCTGCGATTTTATTAATGTACCTATGGTTAACTAGAGTTAACCAGTTATATTAAGACAGGTATGTTTTTGTGGGTCCACAACAAATGTATGGTCCAATATCTGAAGAACGCGTGTGAGCTTTATTCCAGTAAAACACGAAACGTGAGCAACGAACGAGCTGGCTAAATACCGATTTTGCAGCCTCGATGTGGAGTAGAGGCATGTTCATTTCCGCTTGCACTGTGAGGAGAATGAAAGAAAACTTGGGCTCTGGAGTTATATGCTCTTCGTTTTCCAGTTAGGCTGCAATGACACCATCGTGAGAACAAAGAAAGGAGTTGGAGCCGTATGTTCCTGTTCGTCCGGTGCAGAAAAGGAAAAGAGGTGGAGCTGTTGACAGATGAGGAGCACGGGGCGCAGGAGCTCATATTCCTTATTCGTCGAGTGAAGAGGATAGGGATGAACAGCATTGTATGCTCCTCGTTTCGTCGGTGAGAAGAGAGTGAAGATGGAGGAGCGGTGCTCTTTGTTTCGCCAGTGGAGAGAATGAAAGCCGCAGAGCTTGTACGCTCCTGTTGACTGCTGGGTTTGTAAGATTTAGGAGATGAAGGAGAAGACGGAGGTGGAGCCTGCTTCTTGTTCGTCGGGGATTGCAAGGCTACCAGCGTGACGAAAACATGAAGGGTGGAGCAGGCTTACTTCCCGTTCGCCAGTTGGATTTATAAGATTACTGTTGTGGAGAGAACAAACAGACGAGGAACAGTATGTTCCTATTTCGACAGAACTTGACGGGAATGAAAAATGGAAGAATGTGTATGTTCTTTGCTTGCCAGTTGGGTCAATGGAGAAGAGAATGAGGAACGGAGTATCTATGTTCAATTTTTCACTGGTGGTGTTGCAAAATTAACGGAGGTGAAGGAGGGAAGGAGGCGTAGAACAGATATGCTCCGGTTTTGCAAAATTACCGTCGATGGACAGGATGAAGAGTTTGTCCTTGTCTCCGGTTGGGTTGCTAATTACCATGAGTAAGAGAATGAAGAGGGAACTGTATGTTCCATGTATTCAAGTGCAGAGAATGAGGATGTATGTGTAGAGCTGTGTATATCATATTCCTCAGTTGGGTGCCAGTTACCGTGAAGAAGAGAATGTAGCAGGCGCAGAGCAGGGCTTCCTTGCTCCCAGTTTGTTGCAGAAAACGTGTGAGGATTAAGAAGACAGTATGCTGCTCCTTCGCCAGTGCTTGCAAATCTCCGTGAGGAAGGAAGGAGAATGAAGGCACAGAGCACGTGTTTCCTCGTTCCACCAATGGGTTGCACAGACGCCATGAGTGATCGAAAAGAAAGAATAATGAAGGTGCAGAGCATGTGTCATGGGTTCGCCAGTCTGAGTGTGAATTACCGATGAAAAGAGCTGAAACGATGCTTCTTGTTCGTCAGGTAGGTTACAAAATCACCGCGTTGAAGAGAATAAAGAGAGCAAATCATATTGGTTCTCTTTTTACCAGATGAGCTTGCGGAGATCGTGAAGAGAACGAGAAAAATGGAGCTGGGCAGAGTATGTATGTTCTCGTGAGTGCAGAGAATAATGGAGGCGCAGCATGTGTTTCCTTGTATGCAGAGAAAAGAATGAAGATGGTGTAAAGCTTTGTACGCTCGACGGAGAAGAGAATGAAAATGGCATCGAGCAGGTATGCTCCTATTTACCCGTAAAGTTATTTTTGGATCAGAGATTTTAGAAGAAGAAGAGAATCCCGAAAATATCGGCGGCGATGTCAATCCCCAGGTTTATTGTTGCTTTTATAGGACACTTGTCGGATGACTTTGGACTAGGGTTTCTCTGATTTGTCATGGGCTTTGTTTGACTGGGTTTCAGTGGGCTGAATTCTGCTAGTGGAACATAAATAAAATGTTCAAGGATGGTTTGCCATTCAAAACGAAAAGCTCTAGGAATGCTTGTACTTAAGTTGAACTAGCACGCTATACAACATCTTATATGATCACTCTAACCGCTATGCTAACAACAAAACTCAGTAAATAAATGAGTGAAACCATACTTAAACTCTAATTTGAATTGGATGAATTCTTTAATCACCTAGCATTTCAAATGAAAATATACGGTAAGATGAAAGCGTTGTAACTAATAAAATGAATTGCTTTATTCTTCAATATACATGAAGTAATGGAATGCAGATAAACTAAAATATAATAAATAAAAACGAAAACATCATAAAGTATTAAATAAATGAAATAAAGAATAGTAATTAAGTACATGAAATAAAGAAATACTATTAAAATGATGATTGAGAAATTATAAACAAATGCAATAAAATTGGAAATTGATTTAAATACGTGCAAGCAACAACAAATAAAATGAAATAAACAAAATAGTAATAATACTAATAATATAGTGCTAATAATAATACGTACATAAAAAACAAAATAGTACTAATAATGGAGAAAAAATACAAGAAAGAAAAAAAATACGAGTGAATCTAATAAAAAAATAGGAACTGAATTAGATATGTACGAGTAGCGGTAGATAAGATAGAGAAAACAAGTAATAAGGTAAAAATAAGGTGAGAGGAAGTTTAATCGTGACAAAACGAATTATGCTAGTATGAAATATGACAGTGAAAAGCGTATGAAATGATAGAAGTAACAATGAAAATAATTATGATAAACTAAAAAGTAAAAGCTAGAAGAAAATTAAAAGTAGCATTGGCTAGGTAAATAAGTAACAAATGAAAATGAAAGAAAATGAATAGATAAAAAAAGCAATAAAAATAGAATATATAAAAATTAATAAGATAAGTAATAAAAGAAAAGGGAAGAGTTTGAAAATGGATGCCTTGAGAATTGATTTTAAAAAATTTGTCATAAAATGACAGTTTTGTTTTGGTATGGACATGGATAAGTTTTGAAAAGAAAGGTGACGACCCTCTTATTTTATTTAGATGTTTGAATTTAGATTTTTTGGGGTGAGAATTTTTGGTGTCTACACGTATCGTTTGTAAGTTACATTGGAGTTAGCCTTGTTAGTCACATTGGGTGACTGGCGGTGTTGTAGCACCACCTGTTTTATGTATTTATTCTGCTGCATTTCCAGTTGAAGTTGGGAGCTATCATCGTTCAGGTTGTGGAGTTTAGGGTTGGGGTGTTACAAAAAGTGGTATCACAGCGTAGTTACGCTCTGGGAACCGAATACAAACCAAAATTAGCCTTGGGATACAGGGTGTGAGATAGTACAGTGAGGAATAGTAAGTTATTTTTTGCTTGGTCCGCCGAAGGGCATTATCAACTGTCCAAACTTACAGTAACTACAAATTATGACCTGCCTAAATGACGAGCATATGTCATGAAAAGGAATACATTAATTAATATAAAATACTTAAGACTACATGAATTGTCAAAAGGGTTTGTTGAAGACCGTACGACGCCAACTGTCATCCACACGGGAAGCTGACGACGAATAACAGTGACGTCATACCAATGATAACCAGAAAGGCTGACAAGACCGCCAAGTATACAGTGATGATGGAGTAAATATATATCTCAATGGACATACACTGCATGATGATCCAACCTGCATGGCGCACTTGCTACAACAAGTGCTGCTCCAGTAAACCAAATAAAGGTGGAAACCATAAAGACCTACAAGCTGTGGCTAACTATAAGGACGTCAGATCGTATCTTCCAAGACGACGATGAAATAATATGTAGAGTCGAGTAAAGACAGCATACCCTAATAATACTTGAAGAAAAATGCATGAGTTAAGGCAACAGAAAGGCGAATGAAGACCTCATCGGAGAAAGCAAATATTGAATTTTATGGGATACCGAGGCACTGAGCTTGCCGCCCAGTGCGGGACTGGAAGATTTTACAATCCCTTACTAACTTCGAGAGAAGATCGTGCGAAACCTTGAAATATGACTATCAGTATAGTAAAAATAACTAATGACAATATCAAGAAAAGCAGAACATAATCTCACTATATATAACTAAACATCAAGCAAAGGTAAAAACAGGATGTGATACCTGCTCAAATACCAAGGGTCTCAGCTAGTATCATTATAGTGACAATGCTGGACTCCTAATAAACAGTGAGCAGAGAACAAACTTTGAATCCATATATCCTGAAGTCAGGAGAACTATCAAATTAGCAATACTAAATGCTATATATATGTATATAAACACATATAATTGGGAGGTTATGAACCTATAACTTTTGGGGAGTATTGATATATTTCAGAGGGTTAAGTATCAGAAAATATACCTACCCTGTTGTGAGGCATATGTCCTACACTATCCTTATGGATCTATACCTATGACAGCTCAATTTGTGAATGTGAGTAAAGAAAGCATGAAAGCAAATAAGTTAACCCCCTATGTAATATAAATTTTAATACGAACATGGTAACGAATAACTCTCCTTGACACTAGCAACGGAGGCAGTGTAAGTTATATTAAGAGTTTGAATTTATATATACACTATAAATGAGTGGAAGTTAAACTTAAAGGTAAGAAATCATATCCCTTGGCTTGTAACAAGTGTTTTACACGTGAACTTTCCTAACGTTATATACCAATCTCTATGATTTTAAATCCTCTATTTAATACACCTAATCGACCTATTTTTGGAAGCCATTAAGTTTGTGGATTAACCACGTTTCTAAGCGGTAGAAACAAACAATAAGCTTTAATTGTCTTGTCATCAAACCGTAGGATTCAAACTGGAAACCCTTAGTTGAAATGGTACTAATATTAAAAGATACTTAAGCTAGGTTGAACATATGTTTCACTTGATTCATGGAGTTTAAATGGAGTAAGAAAAAGCCAAGTTTTAAGGCCGAGGGAATAATACTTATGAGACCGTAATTGTTGAACGAGTTATAAAAACTTTTCCTTGGAGTCTTATCCCAACTTTAGTGATAACTATGACTGTCTTTTGTTCCAAGTAATGATAACCAAAGTGTAGGCAATAATCAAGCCCTGATAAGTTAAATACTAGAAAAGCCTTTTAAAGTGAAGAGTGTATTCCAAGGTATCCAAGTCCATAACTGAATTTATTGCTTGTATTATGGGTTTAAGAGTCAAATGATTGATGAAATAATTGTTAAGCAGTAAGTGTCTGGATGTTTTAATTGGAATTTATCTTTTATGCCAAGAGGAAAAACTGGCTTCCCCGCTAAATGATTTGATCAAAGGAACTTAGTTCCGGGGATTAAGGAATGCACTAATTTCGAGTATAGGTTATAACAGATATTGGATTAGTTGTATAACAGTCAAAGGGAAATGTGGAACTCACCACGTCACAAAGTCCTGATAAGATAAAATTTGGAAATTGATAATTATGTGGTTGCTTGATATTTGACATGGGAAGTCGAACTTGATCCTGGTCAGATCAAGGGAAAACCAAACACAAAATGGTGTGGAAGGATAGTTCAACACTGACGCTGACCCCGTCAGGGTTGGATGATTCCTGAGACTCCCTACAAGTGGTCGCAAATATTTCTGTGAGAAGTAGGTATTATCCTTAATTCTAGTATAAAGTTCGACTAATAAGTATATGATGTAGAAGATATAAGATAAGAGTTAAATTGTCCAGGTTATCCTGTAGAGATTAAATAGTTAAAACAGCTCCGCGTTTGTCGGAAAAATAGTCGACTGTGAGGGAAATACTACTATTACTATACCATGGACCAGGATAATAAGTTAAATATGAGATCAAGAGACAATTACCTATAATAAGAGTATTCTCAAGCTACCTTCTAAGTTATGGCCATATTGCCATCTAAAGGGAAAGATCGACTTCCAGTCTTTCTTTATGAATTCAAACCCAATATATTAAATGGGAACCTACCTATAAGCATGGTAGAATATAAAGAGTAGAAACATTATACTAATACTCACATGAGATGATTCATATACCGTGAAAACATGTGGAATTGTGAGGAAACTGTACCTTGTTAGAAACCTTAACGGGAACCCTACTGTGGTATACTTGATGAACAGACAATAAAAGATTGTGCATGTACTACCGACAATTGGTGAATCAATAATAACAGGAAATCTTTCTATATTATATACAAGATGCACGGCTCGACCGTAGCTCATACTATACATTGAAAAGTAAAAACCGAATATGGTGACAGTAAACTCAAATACCATAAACACAAGATGATGATCTGAATATCAAAGAGACGAACTTTAATATGCCCCAGTATTATACAAGACCCGAACGCCGACGGTTACAACTACAGGAGGCGATGAATAGAAGACAAATTTAAAACCAACAAGAATATTGCAACCTTACAGCTACAACAACTGAACCACTGAATACATTAGCAACACCGACAAAGATGATGAACCCCACTATCAGGACGCTACCACTATCAATGGAGAATTTATACAGTAAACCAATCGGGTAAGGACCCATGGAAGGAAGAATGCTTCAACTAAACGTGCGAGAGCTTATGGACTTGACAAGAAATAATCCTATATGGGACAGGTAAGTAGTAATATATCAAGAAGGTACCCCACATGCGAAGGCAACTAGCGTGAAGAACGGGAAATAACCAACACTGTAACTAAAAAGAGTAATGGAAACTCTGATAAAGAGCAAGACGTTACCGCAGTAATGCTGACGAGAAAGACCTTAATGGAGACCGTCATAAGCAGCCATCAGAAATAAGTATACAGGCGAGTGAAACTTGGGAGGAATTCAAAGTTGGAGAATCAAAATAAAGGGCGAACTATACTACAGTATATGCCACGTAGAGAAGAACCTCATAGTATATTTATCCATAAGAATACGGGACAATGCATGTCATACACATGAGCATCACAAGCAGGGCAAACCTTACAATATTATTGGCAGCCCGACATACAACAATAGAATATACAATGAAGAATACTACCTCTGTCCCGTCATAAGTGTCCTGTTTGCTTTTTGGCACGTTTTTCCACTTCAATATTAAACATATAAAATAAAATAATTTTTTAAAATTAAATTATATAATATATAGTTTTTCACATAAAGATTATGTTATAAAACATAGATTTATAAAAATATTTATCTTATATGTTAAATATTGAAGTCAAACGACACATCCAAATAGTATACTGGACGGTCAAGGTGGGACGGAGGGAGTAACAAGCAATGCTGCAACTAACAGTTACTTAGAAACAAGAGAATCTGGAGCAGTGGCATAATGCGGCATATCAATGAATGCAGAAAAGACAAGGAAGAAACTGGAAGGGTGTTACACACGTATATGAATCAGAATCCATAGACCTTATGGTCGACACGACAGTTTAAACAAGCCATGAGATAATATTGGCAACAACAAGATGGAAGATCACCTTCACCCATACATACGGGATTCAAATATAAAAACATAATAATGCAAAATAGAACATGTCAGAGAATGCATAGATTTTTTGGGGTAATACCCCGTAAACGGACAGAAGTCCAGACAAGATCAACAATGATAACCAAACAAAGGAATGGTGAACACAACTCATCAACCATACATATGTACATAAACAAACTTAAACATACCTCCTACGAAGCGCATTTAAGACTATTCCAGAATGATTAGACATTATTTAATCAGAGTTGCGCAGCAAAAGCGTGGTGGTCCCATCAGTTAGAATTATCTACTGAGTTCAAGGGGAATGCACAACGTATTTCACGTATCTTAACCAAAATTATAAGTCTTACAGCCGAGAGGCTATCTTTAAAACTAATCATGTGTTCGAAATAAGAGTGAAGATTCCTTCACTATTTACCGACTAGTTATACTAGTCTAGGGTACGTGGGCGTACCCCTCTTTTAAGGGGAGGAGAGCCTACCCGTTTTAGCATTTTTAGCATGGAAATACACTTTCGTTGTACTGTTGCGCTGTGATTTGTATGTTTACATGTGTGACTTTGTGATTCTATGAATTTTACTTACTAATGTGTACTACGTTACCTTGGCATGAATGGATTATGTGTACTACGTTACACTATATTGAAGTTACTTTGGTACTACGAGATTATGTGTACTACATTACACTATATTGAAGTTACCCTGTGAATGTATGCACTTGTCAATATGTATTGTGCTACACTACTATGAATGTATTACCTGCACTATGTTGCACTACATTGAAGCTATTATAGGTGATAACCTTTCATGATCATTACACTATATATATGTTGAATATATGCTACGAACTTAAAGGTAGTGGAACTTAGGACTTGATCCCTAAAATAGAATTGAGTTGTGGATGCTTAAAGAAACTTGTTTCCCCACAACCATTCGAACTTAGATATGAGACTTCGGGGTGAAGTCCTTTAAAGGGGGGTAGATTGAAATACCCCAAATCTAATTAATACCTTAAAACTATTAAATAATGAAGAATTGATCTAGAAACAGATCATTTTAGTTACACATGCTAATTTATACATGCAAACGTTACGTAAATTAATATTACTACGCGTGCGCATGCAAACTCACGCATGCAATCGTCACGCAAAAAAATAGTCGTTTTACCATAAACGCTAACGAGCGTAAATTTACTAAACGTGTTAACATACTCGTACAAAAGTTTATGTATGATTATTAACAAGGATTAAACTCCTTACATAACTAGCTCGATAGAGAGAGCTTCAGCAAGGAAAGATTAATACGAACGTGTATACAAACGAGCAACGTAAATATTTTATGGATGCCTAAGCATTTATAAATGCTAAAATAAATTGATATACACATCCAAATAAATATAACAATTTATGTTACACCTAATGCATATATTATGAAGACATAATAACTCATCAAAGGTCTAAGATACGCACTATACATCTTAACAAGAAGAACGTTCGTAAAACGCCTTAAACGTACAATTACGCGTGACCTTGTAATACATGGGTCCTATGACCTTTTAAACTCAAACCAAATGGTCATACCACCATTATATGGCTATACTGATATAATCCTCAGGCCATATTTAGTTAATAACGCAAAGTGCCCGGGAGTGCTCACGCAAGCCCCTTAAGGCACGAAAGTCCCGAAAACACCCGAAAATACTTTATGAGATGAAATAAATCATTATACTTCATTCCAAATTCACCATAACACTTTATTAAACATTTAAGATGAATTCCTCATGCTAAATTCTCAATTAAACGCAAAGTGCTCGGAGGCACCCGTTGGGGGCCCCATAAACCCCCGGGAATGCCCCAGAGAGGTACCGAAGTGGCATGAACTCCTATATAATTCAATCTTAGAGTTCCTATCATCATTATTCACCATTATAAAGAGAATGCTTGAGCTACTTTTTCAAAAATACATAAAGTGCTCGGGGGAAATTCTTAACGCTCAGTTTTGCCCCGAGAGTGTCCTGATAGCCCGGGAATTGTGTCATGAGTTGATATAACCCCATATAACTCAATTTAACACCTTAATATATCATTATTGACCATAAAAAATGTTTATAACAACTTGGAACTCGTAGCGACTACTTATTTTCCAAAATATCCTTAGAGCACAAAAACGCACCTTCGGGTGCCATAAAAACGCGTTTTACGCAATTACCTTGAAGTTTTTAAGGAGCCACGAATTGGGAATATTAAATGGGGATGTCTTGACCATCTAAATCAATCAAAGACAGTGCTAAATAATAAGCACAAGTGTGGCCGAAATTCTGTTCAAAAAGTAGTATAAAATCAGCATTTTACCTTAGAAACTTTCATCTTTTACCTTGGTATAAATGTAACAAATAAATGTTGTAACTTATAACATGTTACAATATGATCTTAATACAATATAGTGTGACAGAAATCAAATTAAAAATCAACCCCCTCTTAAAATGTAAGTGGGCGTTTTTATTATGGTATATAACATGTTATACCTTATCTTATGACATAAAAACTCATGAACCATCCCTCCACATGCTGTATAATAATAATGTAAAGTTAATACTAGTATAATATGACACCATGCTGCCGAAAACCTGCACAAAAAACAGGAGCATGTTAGCTTGGCAAAAGTAGAAAATTTAAATGAAAAAGCTAGATCTAGATCTAGGAATTTACTTGTTAATATAAGAGACCATACCATGGCTGTCTAAAGCAGCTAATTGCCGATTGAAGAGGCCTATAATCAGACTCCAGGACCGTGTACCTACAAGGTAAAAGAGGAAGACAATTCAACATTTAAAATTCAAAAGAAAACTAGACATACCTAACTTACCTTGTCCTTTAGTTTCCATGATTTATTCCATATTGTCTTGCCTCTTAACATGGCCGAAAGCAGCCTTGTTTGAAGGGCTTTTTGAGCCTGAAAATCAGAAGAAAAACAATTAACAAAGCCTTACCTAACATGCCACATGATGATGTCCAAAAATAAACAAATAATTCCAAACAAACCTAGATTAACTACACGGTTGCACTCCCATTCTCTTCACCCATTGCAACCGGTTGTGGTAAGCTATCTCTTCTCCTTTCATCTTCTTCCTTTGAAGCTCTTAAGTCCATTAATGAAGGTGTAACTTCTATCTTCATTTCTAAGGTAATTTCCTAGCATTTCTCATCAAATCTTGAAGCAAAAATCTTCCTAACACAACTACAAGTTTTCGGCATCAATTTATACACCAAGGAAGTTGTCTTAAATCAACATCAATCCAAGGATCATCCAAGATCATCTTAAGGTATTTTTCATGCTTGAAAATCCTTAAGACACATTTTATGTGTATCCGAAATTCTACATCTTCTAAAGCTATTTTCTTCATCAATTTCATGAAGGAAAATTGATGCTCCATACCTCCTAGAAGTGCCAAAATATAAGGTAAAATACCTAAGGTAAATCCTTGGGAAACTACTTATAAATCTACTTAAGATCTTTGTTAAGATCTAACTCCTAAACCCCTTCCTCTCTTGCATAAAAACTGAAGTGGAACATCAATCTCCATTGGAGGAAGCTTGGAAATTCAAGAGGAGTTCAAGTACTTAATCATCCTTTATTAAAAGTAAGTTTACTAAGCAAATCTTTATTGTTTTAAGCTCTTAAAAATTGTACAAAAATTATGTACACCTTCTTAAGTATTTTAAATCGAAACTATATGGTAACACATACCAAAAATATAATTTATAACATATATGGTAAGCTTATTACCTTAAGACATATTTTAGTGTTACAAGAGTTACCTAGATTAAATCATTATTCATGCCGAATTGTCTAGGGAAAATATGCTCCTTTTTGAGCTAAAAATCAGTCTAAGACATTACAATAATTTTTACATGAGTTATATGACTCATAGGTATCTATGTATAATTATTATAAGTTATAAATCAAGTTCAATAACTATATGGTGATTTATTATTATTGCCAAATTCAAATGGTGAAGAATAGTTTTTAATGAGCTATATGTGTATATAAATACATACTATGAATTTTGGGTAAGTTAAAAATAATTACTAGTGTTTAAATGACTAGTTTAATAAGTTATGTGGTAAAAATATAATTTTTAGAAAGTTTGGGGTAAGATATGTAATTACCGAGAATAAAATGTGTCCTTGGCATAATATAATATAATATGGTGTGAGAATTGATATTATGAAATTGGTTGAATTAAATAAGTGTTTAGTAGTTAAAATAACAAATTATAAAGTTTTGGGGCTATTTTGTAATTTTTGGAAAGATTGGTGTAAAATTGAGAATCATATAAGTTTATGGGTATATTAATGTATTAAGTATGAAATTAGACCTTGGTCGAAGTGTTGACCGAAAACTTTGGGTAAAAATGATTTATGACATAAAATAATGAGTTTATAAAAGTTTTGGGGTGATTATGTAATTTAAGGAAGTTTAAATGCAAAACCGAATATTATATGGGGCGAAAACATAATTTGTAGAAATATAAGTGTCCACTTGGTTATTAAGGAAATTAAATTGTAACACCCCTACTACGCACTTAACAATAATCGAAATCGCAGCGGAAATAACAACTAAACAATAACTAAACGGTTCGGTGCTACAACGCCGTTAACCACCCACGTGGTTAACAAGGCAGAATAAATACAAGCGTATCGGTCTGATGATCAAACTCCCGAGCATAGAATTAATAACCTTTAATACATAAACATAATACCGAGTTTGTAACTACATCCATAACTGTAACTGTACACTACAAACTGTCACTATGAATTGTCAACGACTGTCACTGTACTACAACGGTACCAAAATATATCGCCACGGGAGCACAGGCGCATCCCGGGCTTAACATCCAAAACTAACCAAAAGTAGCCCTGCAGCCTAGAATCTATAGCCATTCCGCTTCCTCGATCCTCATCCTGCAGTAAAAATATGGAGCCCCCGAGGGGGTCAGCAACCCTTGGCTGGTATGGTTAACGTACAGCCCATCGGCTACCGGGATACGCGTAACTAATTGTCATGATGACATGGCATTCATTTTTAACATACAACATATATATCACAACAAGAATATTGCACAACAACTTCACACATAACATACAAGAACGAATCCTTTTAGGAAACGAACCAACACAATTAGATCCCATGAAGAGCCTAGAGAATGTTGCCAAACTCATGCTAAGCTCGTTACATAACTCATTACTGTCCTGTTAGATTGAACGGATAACTTAACACAAGGTACCTCGGATATAGTGATCCAAGCACACCGAACAAAACATAGTATGCCCCTGTGGCCCGACGTGAGTCAGTAAAGTAGCCTTGGTTAAGCTAAAGGGAAGGTTGGAAACCAAATTGGAAAACAACCATAACATACAAAGAGAATCGAACTGGTTATGACATCGACTCCCATACTCACACGCGTGGCCGGAACAGACCGGACTCCTCACTTCCCCGTTAGCACTTGTTAGAAGTTCAACATTGAACTCAGTAAACAAATCACAAACAATTGGTTAAATCTTGTTAGACACACACAAGGGAAGAGAGAGTCACACTTAACAATACAATAATATTTAACAACTGTAAACTCATTACATGACTTAAGTCTTACAAGGTCATAAACACACAGAAAAACAAACAACAAACAAGCCGGTGTAAACCGGTAGGCAACAGACTGCAAGAAAACCATACCTTGGTCCTTGCTTCGACTGGTTTCCACCGTAGGTCACTCCTATACATGATTTAAGAATGTCGGTTAATTAACTTACTTAACTTCAAATTTACTAAGTGTTTAACATGGTTATATGACATGTTTTAATGTCCAAACTTATCCTTGATTACCTACATCATACCCCCCTAGGGTTAACTACTTAAGCAACTCTTTGTTTGTTTTTTTTTTATATAAGTTTTGGTCCGACTGACCTTACCGACCGACCTTACACCAAGTCGGTCCATTCCATAACATATTACCGTCAAAAATTCTACTCCGACTGACCTTGCAAGTTCGGTCGCAGGTTCGGTCTATTCCCGAGAGTTTCTTTCCTTTGAAAATTCAGGCCCGACCGATCTTGGCAAGTCCGGTCGCAAGATCGGTCGAGTCCCGAGACTCACTTACGTACAAAAATTTAGGCATGACCGACCTTGTAGGTCCGGTCCCAAGGTCGGTCTATTCCAGAAACTCAATCCGTACTAAAAATCCATGCCCGACCGACCTTGCAAGTACGGTCCCCAAGGTCGGTCCATTCCAGAGACCATTTCTCGCAGGGTAAACTGGGCTCGACCGACCTTGCAGGTCCGGTCCCCAAGGTCGGTCTGCTCCAGACCCTTGTTATTAATTGCCCATTTAACTCCAAACTTCACCTCATATATCCTAGTATGTTCTAACCTTATTTGGGCACTTCAAACACACCTTAAGACCTCCATTAAACTCCTTAAATCATTCATCAAAATCCTCCTCAAGCATTACACAAATTCTTATAAAAAGGTTTACATTTGTAATGTTTTTCACTAAGTTTCTATGTGGTGTTTCATACATATAACCTCCACTATTCCCAAATGTTTCCTCACCACTACAACATCCTCTCCTAAACATCTTTTCTTCCTAAACCACTACTTCTAGTTGATGTCTAAGTCCTTTTTGTTTCCTAGAACACCTAAGACATTACTTCTCCTCTAGTAAAACACCTAAACATTTCTAACACTTCCTACTTCATAAAAACTTGTTTAAACACTTAGAACTTCTTGTACATTACCTAAATTTTGACAAGAACTCTCCTAGAACATTACTAAGCCAAAACACATTGTTTTCACCATCAAACAATCAAGAACACTAAAATCCATCAAGAACATTCTTGTACACAAAACTTCACTCATTTAACACTACATCACAATATAGTGCATAACTTAAATTGCTTGGCACTTAGGCCCTTAAATAACATGGCTCTTAGGCCCTTAAGATGCATAAACCTTAAACACTGAATTTCCACAATATATTTGCCTTTGACCTGCAAATACACTCAACAATACATATGCCTTTTACTAAGCCCTTGAGAGCATTTTTCTAGGTCATTCACCATTGGCTCCTTAGATCATTTCAATAAGCAACATAAGCTCATTTCTCCTAAGACTTTAAACTACATTAGGTTAGCATATTTACCTCTTTTCCTCACAACTTCTTCTTGTTTCCTTGTTTAAAAATCAGTAAGGGTGTTTGGTTTCTTGTCAACTTCTAAACAATATACAAATAATGAAATGAGTATACAAGCTTTATGCTTCATCTCATTGTAAACCCTAGATATATATATATATATATATATATATATATATATATATATATATGTCTTAGAACATTTAGATTATTGTTTTACCTTGGGTATGAAAGAGAGTTTGGATATGTAGCAAGAGAGGACTCCACTAAGCCCTTGGAAGATTCAAATGAAGCTAAAACACGCAAGGTAAAGGGAACCATTAATGGTGTTTTTCGGACAACATATAAACATGAAGGAAATGTTATTTTCTTTGAGTTTCCTTACCTAGAAGCAAAGGAGAACAATAATATGTGAAAAGATGAGCTCAAGCTCCTCCCATGGAGATTCCTCTTGGCACCGAAATGGAGCTCTTGGAATTTTGAGAAGATAGGAATGAAGAGCTTGGCAAGACAAAGAGAATGGTGGTCTTTGTTTTTGATTTGGCAAAGTGAGCTAGGAGATAATGACAATGGAAGTTGGTGTTGGTGTTGGTACTATTGCAAAACCGTGAATGGAGAGCAAGAAGGAGATAGAAGAGAGGTTGGAGCCGTGGGAAATGAAGAGGGAAAGAAGAGAATGAAGATAAGTAACTAGTTTTTGATATTTAAAGTAAAAAGTAAATAGTGATTTGCTTTATTAATTTTACTTACTTGATAAACTAACAAGGGGGAGATGACTCACCCTTATAAAAACCGGCCCCCATTAAGTAGTAAGGGGTGTTTAGTCTTTGTTGACCAATTGTCACACTTATATTGACATATGTTATAAACTTGCTTATTTTAGTTACTATTCACTAAAACAAGACACATAGTTGTGAAATTTTTGATTTCCCATTGATTTAGACTTCCTAATGTGATACTAAGTAGTACACATATTAATTAAAGAGTAATGATGGACATTTAGCCATTCAAAACTCATTTACAAGACAATTTTTCAAAAACGTGCTTTAAGACTCCTTAAAGCACATTTTGTGTTTTAACTTGTTTTCAAGCTTGGTTTTCTTTGGTAATTGATTTAATATGTTCATTAATGTATAAATGAGGTCTTGGTAAGCTCATTAGGTCTTAACCAAGCTTATCCAAAGCTTAGAGCACATTTTAGCCTTTATTGACCTTAAGGTATTTACTTGTGTTTTCTATGGTTTAAATTGTTTACTAATGTTTCTAAGACTCTTTTTAGTCTTAATATACCATATTTTAGTGTTTAAACAACATACCTAGGTTTGGGGTATTTCATAAATATTAAAACTATAGTTTATAGGTGGATATATAACTTATATAAAGATTTGGGAATAAAATGTAATTATAAGAAGTTATTTGTCAAAACTGAAAGGTTATGAGTTGATTTGGTAATTTATAAAAGTTAAGGTGTTCAAATAATAATTACCGAATTTATAGTGGTGGTTTAGTGGGTTAATTAATTAAGGAAATGAAACTATGTAATATAATGTATTTTGGAGTATAATGTAAAGTTTATGAAATAAATGAGGTTATAATATACTAACCAAAAAGTATGATGTATTTATGGGATTAAAAATAGTTGTAGGTCCTATATGGATATTTAGGAAATTTAGAAAAGAAAATTATGATTTAAGGATTTATGAAATTAAAACTATATGATATACAAGTACAAGTAATTTACTTGTAAAAGAAATAATATTATTGGGGTTAGTTTGTAATTAATAAAAGATATGGGGAATAATAAGCCCATGCGTGACATGTAAATACAATTTGAGAATCTATAAAGATGAATGTCATTTAGACAATTATAATCATGTATCATAAATAATACATGTGTATAAAATATATACATTTAAGATTTTCAAATAAATTAAAAGGAAATGAATATAAGGAATTTAATGTGGGAACGCCAAATAATATTTGGAGTTATAGTGTAACACCCCTCTCCTTAAACACGTAATAATCTCTCTCGTAGCAATAAATAAAACGTCTTACAGCGGAAGAAATAATAACAACAATACTCACTCGGGTGTCACCGGCCATTACTCGCCCATGCAAGTAACGAAGCCAAACTATATCCAACAACCAACAAAAACAAACTGTTAACCGCTGTGATAACGAGATAACTCCTATACATCATACTAAGTCCATACTCCATAAACGTCGACAAGTGAGCATCTACCCAATCCCGAATAAATACAACCGTACCATAATACAATTCCCAGTCTGACATCGTTATACAAATAAACTCCATGTGTGGTAATTAAAATAAACTCTAACTACCCTGATCCCTCACTTCGGCTTCGACAATGATCATCAACCTGCACAATAAGTGTAGTCTCAGCGATAAACGCTGAGTATGCCGGGCCTGGACCCTAATGGTCACTTAGTCATTTTAACCATCTTATTATTAGATTGGTTTCATGCTTTACCATTTTACAGTTATAATCTGAAATACCCCGAACTTAAATATAGTGATTAAGATTATTCTAATCCTTATTTAAGAGCCTAATAATGATTAAGAAATATTGGTAAGGGAAAATAAATCCAAAAGAAATAAAGAAACGCTTAAAAAGCGAAAAATGCTAAATAAGCGTTAAATAACCATAGGTATGAGACCAGTCGTTAGCATACTATATGGATTCTAACGCTTAATAAGGCCTAAATATATATGGGAACAACTCTGAAGAAACGATCCAAATAATGTATTAAAACGCTAATAGAGCTTTACGCACGTTTTCGAGAAAACGCGAAACGTGACTTTAAGTGGTCAAACGAACCCGTAAAAATTATAAATCATTAAATAACAATTATTAAGCATTTATGGAAGCTTAAGTCAATAAAACTAATTAAACGAGAAAATTCCGGAAAACGGGCCCGATTAGTGAATAGTACCGAAACCGGGTAAATAACGAGCGTTTTCTGTAAAGACGAAAAACCTCCAACTAGTATAACTGTAGGGAGGTCCGGTTTTTAACAGTCAATAACTCCCTCACACACACATGTAACTAGCTAATTAAATAAGAGAGCCAAAAGCAAAAGCAATAAAGTAAAAACTACTTTATCCCTTCTCTCTCCTCCACTCACTTCTTCTCTACTCTCTCACCTCCCTCCTCCCCTCACCATCCGATTTCTCCTCCCTCCTCTCTCTTCTGGAATGGACGATTTGGAGCTCCAAGGAGAAGCTTCAATGGCTTCTCATCTTTCCATCCATGCTCCACCATCATTTGAACTCCAAAGGTAAAAATAACTACATATTTGTACTCCCCTCATCCTCCTCTACACTTCTCTCTTTTCAAAATCCAAAAATGAGGAAGTTCATTTTCGTGGGTATACCCCATTCAAAGAGAAAATAGCACCAATGGGTAGCTTGGAGTCTCCTCTCTCCATTAAGGTAAAAATCTCCATGAAGAACTCATATTTCTCCATCCTTGCTTATAACCGATTTTTACCTCCTTGTAACACTCCATTTTCTCTCTCTCCTTTGAGCACAATATCAACCTTGCAATGGTGGTGGATTCACCTTCTTGAACCAAGGGCTAAAAACCCTCCTAAGACACTCCAAAGGTAAACCCTAGAAATCTTGCTTTAAACATTTCAATGAATTAGCACTAATTTAAGGGTTAGTATATTAATTGCAATTGTTTTGTGTGCTTGGATGATAGGAATGGAGTTTGGCAACTCCATTCCCCATATGGCCGATTTGGGTAAGAAAGAGAGAAGAGAAAAAGTGGAAAAGAAAAGAGGATATAAAGCTTAGGTAAGAGCTCTTTCTTGAATGTAAATTTAATGCATTAGAGTAATGGGAATGGGTAAACCAATTTAAAGAACCCAAAATATTGAATTGGTATTGTAGTATTGGAATTTTGGATATTTGTGAACTAGTATATGAATTATAGGCCTTAGGGCCAAGTGTATTGTATATGTGTATTAGTATTGTGATTGAGGAAGTATTGATGAATTGGCATTGTATTGGTTGCTGGTAGGACCCTTGTATGTGTGTGGCTAGATTAGGAATGAATTTGATGAAAGTATGTGTGTGGAGAAGTAAGAAAGTAGATGAACTATGACAAAAATTTTGGTAGGAATTGTGCATTTAGGGGTGACTTGGTGAATGGGAGAACCAAGGTGTGTATTGGAGTTAATAGAGGTTTAGTAATGGAATGGTAGTTGTAGTATGAGGATATGAGAGTGCAAAATCTGTAGCAAAGAGTATTTAAATGCATTGTGGAAAGTAGGAGGAAAGAGTGTACAAGATTTGGTGAAATGGAGATTTGACTTGGGTATAGGTAGTACATATGTCTAGGATGTAAAGTAATGGATTTAAGATGCTAGGAGTAGCATTGGTAGAGGGAGTATTGAATGGTAAAAGTTAAAATGAAATCTATAGCATAGGAGGAATGAAAACTATTGTAAGAGTTGAAAAAAAGTGAGGAGAAATTGTGTATGTGGATTTAGAAATGAGTAAGGAATTTGGTGATGAACTAAGGCAATTTGGAGGGCCTAAATAGTGTTTAAACTGTGGGATTACATGTAGGAAGATTGGGGAAACCATGGGCAAAGTATAGAGCTAAAAACAGATTTTTAAAACTGAAATACTGGGCCGGACCGACCTTGGGACCGAACTTGCAAGGTCGGTCGAGCCTTAAAATACAAGACGGGAAACCTACTCTACTGGAATGGACCGACCTTGGGACCGGACTTGCAAGGTCGGTCGGCCTGAAATTTTCCCGTAGTGTGACCTACTGGAATGGACCGACCTTCGGACCGGACTTGCAAGGTCGGTCGCCTAAAATTTTCCCGTAATGTAACTCACTAGAATGGACTGACCTTGGGACCGGACTTGCAAGGTCCGGCCCGAATTTTCCAGCGTATTACCCTACTGACTTCGACCGACCTTGGGACCGACCCTGGGTAAGGTCGGTCGAGTCAAAACAAAAAAAAATTGAAATGATTATAGTAATCATATATATATATATATATAAAATGCTTATACCCATATGTCTATATATATATAGTAGTAGTACACCAATGATGAAGTAGTAAATGCAAGAAAGTATGTACATAAGTAAGAAAGTTGTGTAATTAAGAATATTAAGTTAAACCGAAGTAACGGGATAACGGGGTAAGTACGGGTGTAGTAATTATGTAAGTACTGTAATGCTTAGAATTAATCGAATCATTTGGCATGTAGTCACTGGTTCGAGAATAAGAGTCGAGGAACAAGTGTGAACCAAGGAACAAGGGAACACCCGGTAAAGTAAATCCCAGTGAAAGGTATGATTTCTTCATGCCCTGTATCCTAATCTGGTTACCCCGATTTTGTGCTTATTTGATCACCTAAATAAGATAAATGCATGAATCGGACTATATTGCATTTACTTGTGCTTGACTTTGTTGTTCTTGATATTGATTGTCTTGAACAATAGTTTGTATAATTCATGAAATGATTGGATGAAGATAAATGTGTATGTACCTTGTATTGTACTTGTGTAATGTACTGCACCTTGTATGTATGTGGATGTGTATTGTATCATTGTGGCTTGGATGTGTGACTTCTACTAATTCCTAACTACCTAACTCCTAACGTAAGTACGGAATAAATTGGAATGAGTAGAAGTCCGATATAGTTTCGGCCACGCGTGAGGATGAGGAGACACAAGAGGTTGGATCCGATTCCTGGTTCTTAAACTGGCCCACGGCCCAAACCCCTTAAATGGGTAGCATCCTGGATTGGTGAACCAAGTAAATCCAAGTGGTGGGACAGAGTAGTCTCCGGGCCGGAGGTCCCGACAACTTGACTTGAGTAAGTAAGTAAATAAAGTATGAGTATGTATGCGTAAGTATTGTGTAACGAGTAAAAGAGTAATCTCCACCCGATTAACCCGGGTGGACAAATGAAGCTAACAAGTATTGGGCATTGTATATGTATGGTGTATGGATTGAGTATGTAATGAGTATGTATTGTGCATGTATTGTGAATGTGTATTTTGGAAGAAGGTAAGTAAGTATTGTTGGACTTGTGTAATCTCTTTGTATGTGTTGGAGTGTATACGTGTATTTCCTTGCGTAAAAGTATTATAGTATTGTGGATAAGAGCATGTATGTATGTATGTATGTATGTATGTATGTATGTATGTGTTTGAATGAAATCAATCGCATGTATTCGACCAAGTGGTCAGCGTACCCTCACTAGTACGCGGAGTATGCGGTTATCATATGTAGCAGAAGCTGACCCCCTAGGGGAAACGTTTTTAGTGTGCAGGTACCCGAAGCAGACATGGTCGCAGTAAGAGACCGGTGGCAGTGTAGATTGTAGAGAATAGTGTTGAACTTGTAGTCTTGAAGTAGTAGTGTACCGAAGGGGTACACCATGTGCATTGTAAGTATGTAGATGCGAGGAATGGGTAGATGTAGACTCTTAATGAGTAGGAATGGAATTGAAAGGGATATTGTATTTGTATAAGGAACTTAGTAAACTCGGTTATGTACATTGTATTGAATGGTATTGTAAAGGAGCAAAGTGTTGAATGGAGCAATATAGTATTTAGTTGGTTAATGGGGTATGTAATGTGAATGTGTAGGACTCGGGATTCCGGTCCATCAGACCGATGCTGTATGTAGTAGTTGTAGCTTTGTTAGTCACGTGGGTGACTAACGGCATTGTATCACCCACCGTATGTAAGTATGTACCACTGCGTGAATCTGGTAGTACGAGGAGATTGGACGGTAATGACAGTATTAACGGTAGGGGTGTTACAAAAAGTGGTATCAGAGTGAAGTATTGCTCTGATGACTGGAAATACCAAGTTTAGGAAATACCGAGTTAGGAATTAGAAACTTAGGGCTAAGGGCTAGGTGATAGCATTAGAGAGATGCTAGTTAGGAACTCCCGGTGAGTACCGGATACCTACAATACCAGTCCCGCCCACCGCATCCCCATTGTATAACTTGGGAAAGGACGCCAGAGAGAGGAAAAGCCCTCTCATACTCGGGAAAACCCGATCTGGCAGTAATGAGATATTCCTACAAGAGGAAAGAACCTGACATATAGTAGATTCCAAGAAATGGAAGACCCGGAGATGGATCCCGGTTGAACAACAATACCCGTACTTAATAGCGGTGGAATAAGAACTCCAACCACAAGGAGGCTACAACTTACAACAGTATGGGGTGACATGCTTAGCAGTCGCGAAACCTAGCTAAACAACCAGCAGCAGGAAAAGAAGCACTAACCGTGCAACGAAATGGAAAAGGAGCAGTAATGGAACCCGAGACACAAGTCTGTGGGACAACAGTAATAGCCAAGCAACACCACCAACGGTATGCTAGCTGGCTAAGGACATAGTCGGGAGTGATTGAATCCAAAACTACAACGCCAAAAAGGTTACAAACCTGGCCAACATAGCTCAGACAGCTACAAGAACATTCACAAGATATAATCTGATGCAACTACAACCGTAGTGCCTAAACCAACTCAGGCTCAGTAACCACAACAAACGTGTGGGAACAAGCAACAAGGAAAGACACAACCAAATCAAAAGGGGAACCTCCAAGGGTTGGAGAGGTACCCTGATCAATGACAGCCATGTCAAATTTACTGAGAAGTCACTCAGGAGACTAATTAACCTAAGTAAATGATCGATAAGATCCAAGGAAGAGTCAACAAGACTATCAAGTACCAGTGAAAACCATACCGTGACCGATATTGGTTTACCCAAAAACCACCAGTACCACGCACTTGCCACGACAAGTGCAGTAATAACGGGAGCATTCAGGAGGACTTTTAACATACCACAGGTACATAGTAATGTACCGTGACAGCGATGAAGCGACTACAGGAATAAACATCCTAAAACTGGAGGAATGAAACCATGGAAAGGCCTGACGGCCTGACCACTACATTTAGAACACACCAGTCAGCGGGAAGCTGGACTTGGTCAAGATTTTGAACATGGCTATGCCATGAAGAACTTCTTTTAACACCGTACCATGATTTTAAAACCAAACCAACAGAATTACGGTGAGTGTTATCCCCAAAATCTTTACCCTCTTTTACACGTGAGCAAGGTTTTTCTAGGGTTGGTGCATAGCTAAGGGAAAAATTGTCATTTTTTCACCTAATGGATATTTCTCCTGTTTTGGTGAAAATAGGGGCTTCAAGGTAGTATGGGATAAATGGTAATAACGTGAAAACAGAGACATGTGGTATGTTTGACATGAAATCATATTGGCATAGTGGTGAAGAGTATGTTGGAGATACAAAAGGTTAATGGTTCAAGGCTAATGACAAACAACTTTTGTAGTTTTCGTTTTTATTTAGTTCTTCTTCGTTTTTATTTAGTTCTTCTTTATTTCACTTTTTGTTTATATATGTAGCTAGTTTTCAAAATAAGATTTTATTTATTAAGTAAAAAGCCAAAAAAAAATGTTTATTAGTTGTTTATTCCCTTTCCAAGAAAAATAAAAAAAAATCTTTTGAAACGAGATTTTCGAAAAAAAGCCAAAACAAAAATTTTAAGTCATATTATTTCCCTTAGTTATCATCTATTTTTTTTCTATTTTCTAGATTGTTTGTTCATTCTTATCTCTTTAATTCTGTTCATGTTTATTTTCAAAATTCAAAAAAAAAAGAAAACAAAAAAATCCTTTCTATTTGTTTATTTTCTTAACAAAAATGTTTTCTGAAATGTAACACCCCAACCCGAAATCCAATAAACTGAACGACGATCACTCCCAAATAAAATACAACTGCAGCGGAAATAAATACAACAACCTGTAGACACCAAAAATTCTCACCCTATAAAGAAAAATCCAAAAGATAAATAAAATAAGAGGGTTGTCGCCTTTCTTTACAAAACTTGTTCATGTTCATACCAAAATGAAACCATCATTTTATGACAAAATTTTTGAATAAATTTCAAAGCATTTCAGAAAAATACAGTTCTTCGAAAATGAATTTCCACCGACAATACGGTTTCAAACCCGTCCCTTTTGTTTTATTCACTGATCTTCTTATTGCTTATTTATTCATTTATTAAGCTATTGCTACTTTCATTGTTTTCCAGCATCTACTTTTCATTGTTATTTATATCATTTTTATACACTTGTTCACTATTACTTTTCGTATTAGTATACTTTGTTTTTTGTTTATTGGATTAGATTACATCTTAATCATTTTATTATTCGTTCATTTCATCATGTTTACCATCACTTGCACATATCTAATTCAATTTCCCTTTTTACGACATTCGCTTGTATGCTATCATACTAGTATTATTTCATTATTTCATGTACTTATTATATTATTTAGTTCATGTTATACTTTATAATGTTTTTTGTATTTGATTATCTACATTCTTTTATTTTCATGACTTTTGAGAAGAAAATATTTCTGTAGATAAAACCGTTTCGTCTTACTGTATACTTTCCTTAGAACGCTAGTGTTTTTCAAAGGATTATTGAGTTTAGGAGAGTTCCAATATTATTTTTCACATTTTGATAATGAGTTCTCTTATAGCTTAGTTTGTTAGTATATGGGTAAAAGAGTTGTAAGTCTTGAGTTCGAATCCTAGTTTGAACATCTTGGCGTTTTATTTTCAATCTTCTCTACTCCTGCTGCTTCTGGGCGGACCCAAACCCAGATCCGGTGGCCCATCTCCTGTTGACCCACCCATATCTGAGCACAACCCAAATTGGTTTAGCAAACCCTGGCCGCCACGTTCCCTCTAACTCTCTATTATAAAGCAATTTTGACACTACAAATCCCAAGGGCAGCCAACGACATTCTCAGTCTCCAGTTTTCCATGAATTCGAAATAACCAGACAAGAACAACCAATTTCTTCTGGCTTTGCAACCCTAATCTAGCAGTCAAGCAACCGCCGCTACCCTCACCATCTTCAATCTCGATCGAACGACCCCCGTTCATTATCTTCACCGATCTCCATACCTGAACTCAAAACCTTCTCCACGCCTCGTCACAGCCATCTCCACGATCCAACCATCTTCAATCTCAAAACAAAAAAAACCATCCCTGAATACTTTTAGTCTCACCCGAAAACATCCGAAATCCTATCCGACATTCTCCCAACATCTGCAAACCAAAAACTCTAAAATCAGGCAGAGCAGAAGAGTGTCACCTACATCCTCTTTTCATTCGTTTCTCTTCGAGCGGTAATCTTTGAAACCCATTCTGGCTCTGCGCCTCGTTCCTTCTCTTATTCTCGGAAATTTTGTAAACCCTAATAGTCGAACAAGGAACATCTGCTCTGCTCCTCTTCTATCTATTCACGGACACTGGAGAACGAGAGATCAATTCTCGCTCTGCACTTTCTGTAATCTCTTCAAATCACGGGCGAACGAGGAACATTAGTACTCCGCCCCTGTCATTCTTCTTCACATGGGTGATTTTGCAAACCTACTGGTGAACCGAGAGCACACAAGTTTTGTGCATTTTCCATTCCGATCATGCCAGATTTTGCAAGCGACTGGCGAAACAAGAAACGTGCACTTCTGCTCTTTCTTCATTCTTTCAACCGGTGAACGAAGAACATACATGCTCTACCTTCCTTCTGTCTCTCTCTCTCTCTCCTGGTAATTTCGTAACCCACCGCCGAACGGAGCATACAAACTCCAGCTCTCTTTCATTCTCTTCACACGCTGCATCTGAATTCGGTGTGTAAGCTATTTTGGGATACTCTACATTCTACCCTGGTTTCAATTCACTACAGGTTGAT
Organism: Limonium bicolor; assembly: GCA_023374045.1. Lineage (NCBI taxonomy): Eukaryota > Viridiplantae > Streptophyta > Magnoliopsida > Caryophyllales > Plumbaginaceae > Limonium > Limonium bicolor. Next base: position 266,439,701 of record CM041780.1, read on the forward strand.
GAGCCGTTCGATTACTTCGTGATTAGCTTAGCTTTCTTTCGTTAACACATGTCGCTGTTGCTAATCTCTATTGATTTGTTGATGAATGCGTTTTGTTTTGAGGTGAACTATGGTGCTTTCAAAAAAAAAAAAATGGTAGCCAGCAACTGCAGTTTAACGAGTGAAGTTTGGATTCTTAAGCCATCCATTGTATTATGAATCACGGTTCTGTTCTTCTTCCGCTAACGGTAGCTTGCGTGCTTGTCTTTGACTCTTTGTTACAATCTGTTGTATCTTATTTTGCATAAAAATCCCATCTCAAACCTTTGGTGCTTATTTCCTAATTCTCATTTGCCTTTGATTTAGACTGATGGCGTGATTCAGGCTCACTACAAATGACGATGTGTGTGTGTGTTAAACGAGCAAGGACTTGTACTCTTTGGTTCTCTGTTTGATGCGGTCGTTTGTGACCAAACTAACTCAATTTGTCTGTGTATTTATTACTTTGTCTGAGGTACACACGTAGCTGCTTAAACTTGACTGAGGCGAGTATCTGTGGGTTTGTTGGCTGGGATTTCTCTTGGATGTACTTTCCCTTCGAGATGCGGGACTAGACCTGGATCGAGCTTGGTACACATGGATCTGTTGATTCGGATATTGAGCTAAGCATTTATTCTAGCTCATACCCATAAGTTTGACCTCTGTTTATTACCGCCCTGATGTAATTTTAATGATGCTTACCAAAGTTGTTACGTATTTGTCCATGATTATTCTCTAAACTGATGGATTTGAATAATTTGTTACTATGTGAAACTGGACTGATGTTGTACTTATACATTGTGCAACTGAAACGATTTATTTATAATTTGTTACCATGATTGCTTGTGTGTTTCACGATTTCCATTTGGGTTTTGTTGTATATTTCTTTATTTATCAAGCACAAGTTCCCATCGTATTATTATTGTTAGTTTTTGGGTCAGGCCCATTCAAATTCAAGTGTTCTGGTCATGGGGGCCAACTTTAGGGTTTGGTCTATCTGTAGTCCATTTTGGGCTTGCATATGAAACCCTAGAAGCCCATAGGTCACCCCCTCTTTTGAGAACCGATTCATGGGTTCAGGCCTACAATTTTCTGTAGACCTCTTTAGAAATGCCCTAGGATCATTCATAGGTGTTGTTCACATTAAGGTCGTAGTACCCGAGGGTCGTAGTACCTGTTTGTGAGGAACCTCTCTCCTACCAAAAAAAAAACTTTCCAAACATCCATCAATAAAATTCACAATCAACATTGTTCCAAAAATAAATCATCAATCAAACCTTTAGAAGGGCCAAGAAAAAAGGACATCACAAAGCCCAAAAAAAAAATCAATCCGATTTCAAGCCCAAACCAATTCAATTTGAAGCCCAAAATTCATTCCAATTTTAGAAACCCAACCATGTCAAATTCGACCCACATTTCAAGGCCATTCTAGCCCAATTTCATTCTGGCCCAAAAGTTTAAGGCCCAATTCAGCCCAAATTCCAAGGCTCAATTTGAAGCTCTGATCAAAACCCAATTTAAGGCCCAAATCAAAAGGCCTAAATCCAGCCCATTTTCAAACCTGACCTAGTTCGATCTCAAAAATCAGTCTGGCCTAATTCCATTTCAAAATCAGCCCTTCCTAATTCCACATCAAAATTCATCCCGACTCAATTCAAATCCAATTTCGATTCAAATCCAAATCAACTCAATTTCCAAATCAAATTCAAATCCAAATCAACTCAATTTCCAATCAAATTCAAATCCAAATCAACTCAAATCTGATTCATTCAAATTCAATTCAATTCCAAACTCATTCAAATTCTTTTCAATTCTGATTCAAACCAATATTCATTCCACCCGATTCAATTTTGATTTCAATTCAATTTCGATTCCGTTCCAATTTCTCCCACACTCTAAATGTCTCATAGACCCGAGTGTCTCACAGACTTTGTCATTCCAATGATTCGAACGTCTCACAGACCTGTGCGTTTCACAGACCCGAGCGTCTCACAGACCCAAGCGTCTCACAGACTTCGACATCTCAAGGTTTCAAATGTCTCACAGACCCGAGTGTCTCACAGACTAGCATCCCAAACCCGAAACTTCTCGAAACTTTAAACCCTCCTAATTCTCAAACACTTCAATGTCTTCAAACTCCATAAACATCTAACTTCCAAAACCCAAATACAGTGAACTACGTAAGGTCTGATCTCAATAGGGTTGAGTACGTAGGCAACCCACACAGGGTGCGACCCCACATCAATCAAAATACCCTTTTGCACTCAACTATCTCCCCTCCAAACAACCACTTCCAACCCTCAATTACCTCAAAAAACTCAACCATCCTAAAGACCTGAACTACGTAGGTCTGATCTCAACAGGGAGTTGAGTACGTAGGCAGCCCATCTAGGGCGCGACCCCATTCCAAACAAAAATCCTTCTCTCCCTCTAAGGTGTTCTTCATACCTCTCAAAACACTTAAACCTTCTTCGGCTCTCACCAACTTCAAACCATCAGACTCCTAGTCTTTCATTCTATACTCATCCGAATTCATCAATTCTTCTTCTTGGCGCTAGCTTGGCAGAAAAGCTCGCCTCATCCACTCGTTTTCTCTCCTCCTGTCCTAGTCCTATCCTTTGCTTTAACTGAATCTCTCTAATATGGTTTTGAAAGAAGGCAATCCTGACGATTGGAGACCGAGGTTTCCTCGGGCACCAATCCGAAGTCGTGGTCGTTGCCACTTCTAAGGGGTGTAACCCAGTGCGAACCCACACAGATTCTCTGGTATGATCAGATAAGTCCTATCCATAGGCAACAAATCATCAGAGTCAATTAACGGTTCTTAGACCCTCCTTCCTTTTCCTTCCTAGTTCCTTAGGTCAAACTAGGTGGCGACTCTAGTCCTCCGCCTTATAGAGGCATAAGTCCGCGTGGGCCCATTGAGAGCGGGTGTAGTGCACACTTGCACTCCCCTTTATGCTTTCTGGAAAGACGGACGATTTAGTAGGTATTTGAGGGATGCCATGAATAACGGGTTTTCACCCTCCACAGAATAGCAAATTCCTAGGATCTAGACTTCTTAGTTAGACCATGTTAGATAGACCCCCCCCTCATACCGAAAAATCACCCTCCACAGAATGGCGACTCTGCTGGGGAAAACTTGAGTAAGTTTTTCTCAAACTCAAGGAAGACTGAACTCCATTCAAAATTGTCAGGATTTCCCCACTTCTTTCAAAACCTTCAAGAGATTCATTTCGAAAGCCTTTAGGATTACTCTACTCCACACTTAGAGTGTGATTGGTGAGGATAGTTAGGATGAGAGTGTGTAGCTTATACTTGACTTTGCTTGCCATCTACGCTTTGCTTGCTACATAATTGCGTGATTATGCTAGACTAACTTGCAGGAACTTCAGGTAGGTGGGCCCATTAGGGGTCTAACTTCTTCCCTCTCTTTGCCTGCGCATTTATTTACCGCTTTTTGGTTGTGATATTGAACTGTTAGGAATAGTCCTGAGGTGGGTGCATAGGGTAGCTTAGGACATGCATTCCTCTGTGTCACCCTTGATATTTGCGGTCGGGATATATATTGGTCCACAATTGATTCCCCATGAGCAGATGCCCTTCGTAGTAAGGACTATGCATACGAGGCAGTATGATCGTAGTATCTATGCCTTGAAAAACTCATGATCCTTCAACACTTACCTTTTCGAGTCAAAGCCAGCATATAGTGAACTCTGAGCCTTCAGTGTCCAGCTGCCTGGTCCTGTGTCTAAGATGGGTTTATGGGTAGTCACCTCCTTGTATGCCGCCTATCTGACCACCCTTTGCATTACCCTGAAGATTGCATGGGCTCAGCTCTCCAAGTGTCCTCTGCACCACGGGTGTCTCTAAAGCCTGATGTCACGCTACACGTCCATAGAGGATCCCGTATTTACCGGATACCCATACATGGCACAACGTAGTTAGTGAATAATTTGGACTTTAGACACACCTGACCATGCAGACGACGGGAAACCCGACCCCATGCAGTACTTCCCCAAGTTTTCCGGAAAGTGAGTATGTTGTGATAATCACCGCCGTGGCTCGTGTGGCTGTATCATTTCGGGTATCCTGACCTTTCGAACTTAAGCACTCCGGACTTTCTTGATGACGCGCCCCATAAGGCGTAACAGAGATAAAACCCGAGAGATGAACAGTGAAGGGACGATGGTTCCCCCGGTGGTATGGAGGCATTGATTGACCTGGAAGGTGATTATCCCAATCATTCGCACTCAGCTCCACATAAAATCAGCCACGATTTTTATTTTACACTTACATCTATGTGTGATCACGTTTCAAAAATGAATCATGTCGAACGCTCTAATGAAATATCTTCAAAGTCGTTCATCTCTAATGATTTCAAAATTGTTATTTCCAGAACAGTTTTCAAGATCGGTTTCAATCAAAGTTTTCCAAAAAATAAACTTTGTCAAGCGGTTTACAAAGAATAAATTTCAAAAATCTACTGTTTATAAATGATTTTTCAAACAATACTTCTCTTAAATTTCATTTCAAAAACGGATTTCAAAAACATGCTTTTTACAAACAAATTTTAAGCAACATTTTTCACGAATATTATCTCAAACTTGTTTTTCAAAACAATTTCCAAAGTTGATTTTCATAAACATATTTCAAAATAAATGATTTAGTCCCCATGTTGCGACCCGCTATTTTTGAAGTTCAACCCACCTTCAAGAGCAGCGGTCATTACCGTGGAGCGTACTAGTCATTCGTGTTTTCATATAAGTGGTGGATTTTCACAAAGAACTTGTGCTCGATCATTCATCTTTCCTTTCTCAAAAAACGCCCCTTATTTCCCTCGTCGGAGCAGATGGAGCGCATGAAGATCAACAACTGCAGTCTGAACCGAAAATCAGAGGTGCACCGACCCGAATCGAGCGACATGAAGACCAGAAACAACCGTTCGAGTTTGAAGCTGCTGAGGGTCAGAAGAGTACCAACCAGTTTCTCTTGATCATAGTGTCACCTTGTTGCCCGAAGATGAACGAACGAGCAATCAGGAGCCCGAAGACGAATGAGTAGTCAGTCAGAAGCCCGAAGACGAAGTAGAAGAATTCGGGAGAAGTTTTAAGCTCAAACTCCCCCATTTAATGACTTTTAGAATTGATGTATAGGTTTTCCTCTAGCATTCTTTTCTCTCTTGTCAATTTCTGAATAGACTTTGTGTATAGGTTGTACATTCCCTTTGAATTTATTTAGATCAATGTGTATAGGGTCCCCCACTCCCTATTTTATTTGCGAATGACCGAGCGTCAAAATTCCTACTGCGAAAATCCACCACTTCGGAAACACGTTTTTTTCAAAACCGTTTTTCTAAAATGTAGCTTCTTTTGGGAACAAGCTAATAAAACAACCAACAAACAAAAGCATGCAACACATTCATGGCAGAAAGGAAAAGAGTTATCTTAGGAAAATGCATAATCACATGTTACATTTCCAACACACCTCACAAGAGCATCCATCCCATTTTTCAAGCATACTAACATTTGTCAGATTATTCTTTCTACAATAATGGTCGTGTTTGCAGGTGAATAACTGTCTTTGCCTATGAGTGGCGACATGATCTTCGAAGTGATAGCAAGAAATACCGAGCATTCAAGCTTTTTTTTCCCATTCAGCATACCATGTACATAGAGACCAACAACCACAAAAAAGCATACACAAAAAAAAATTCCAAAAAAATCACACATCCAAAAATAAAAAAAAGTCATACATCCAAAAAATCCCAAAATAAAAAACATACCTTCAAAAATCCCAAAAAATGCAGTCACTGTCATATCATGGGATCACCATGCGGGAGTTTTCACTCCCTAAAATTCCAAAATCCCAGGAGCCAATCATCGACCAAATACCATTTTGAAACAACTTCTCTCACATCACATCCAACAACTTGACCTTCTTCAGGGCTTACAATGATGGGATGAGCTTCATGAACCGCAAGCTGAGTTCGGCTCAAGCGAGACTAGTCATAACCTTACCACTCATGCATTGCATCATAAAAAAAAACAAGCAAATAAAAAATCGAATCAAAATCCAAATAAGTAATTTCATTCTCATCATTTCATGCATCCTATACATAGTAATTCCATATTACCACATCATATTGCATTGTAGATAATTGCATTTGCCTCCCCATATCGAAACGATGTCTACGGTGAAAAGCTTGATTGATGTTTGTGAACATAGTGTTTGAATCACTAAACTCTTGACCCGTCAATGAACTCAAGGGTCCAATCAAAATCAGCACCACAAACCAAAGTGAGTAGTGTGCAAAGGGCGGTATTTCCTTCGAATTTCAAATGAGTGTTTTGGACAATCCATTGAGTGATGAGGGAAAGTAAAGAGTTCCAATTGAGGTAAAACCACGAGCGACATGTGCATTCCTTCAGCACATGGAGAGAGGCACAAATCATAGTGAGAGCAATGTCGATAAACATGATACGAACTGTGATTCATGCAAAGATTTGAGAAGAGTAAGAAAACAATCATTGAATAATGAGAATGACGAGGCACTTAGGATCAAAATCCCCACAAACCAAAAAGCTTTGACTGCCCTGTACATAATCCCTTAGTGAGCCCCGCTGAGCCTTTCACGATAAACCTTTTTCTGTGAACTCCACAACATGCCAACCACGTACATATATTACTTGCCCTTGCATAAAGGATCTCAAAGGAGCCGGAGCCATGGTCCCTCCCCACCATCTTTCACAAAAGCAACAAACAAAATGCTTGAGGAAAGCAGAAATCAGTGAGTCGATGCAACTCCAAAACCAAACACCAAAAAAGAACACCGAAAATGTTCAAGAAGATCGATGAGTCAATGCCACTCCAAAGCTGAAAGCCAAATACAAAGCAGAAAACGCTTGAGAAGTTGATGAGCCAAATGCAGTTTCAAAAAACAAAATGAGAAGAAAGTTCAAATCGAACACCAGAAGAGGCAAAAGGAGAAATCAAAATCAGAAGGACCAATGATGTCCCATAGAAACCAATAAAAGGTTATCAAAACCCGTCCAATCATTCCACCCATGGCAAAGGCGAAACACGTCCTCTATTGCACAAAAGCTCCACATTCCCAAATAAATCCTCCAGTCCCATGTGACATACATCATACCCATTAACCCCGTTATAACCCAATAAAGACCTCTGACTCGTTAGTTGATGAGCGTTGACCGAAAGTATCGGATCTGAAACATGAATCATAAGTTTCGTACTTGTTATCAACATGTCCCGTCATACCAAAGGGACCGTTAGCGAATGAGTGTGACCTAATCTCACAAGGTCTTTAGAGTGCGTGACTCTTCAACTGAACCACCAAATCATAATCGGCCTACCCCATTGCAGGTGAGGAATTTGTGAGGAACAGAAAGTTCATAACCTCGAAAGAAATTCTAAGGAAAATACTACTCCGAGCATCGAGAGCATCATCACACCATTAGCACACAACCACACTCACAAGAGATTGACCCATATCCCTCCGTGAGAGGAAAGTGATTCACGCATTCCAGTTGAACAATCACTCAAGATCGAACCAAAGATGTCTTATATTCGTAAACCTCATATTAATAAGATAAGGCCATACCTTCTCTCCAAAAATTGCATATGCATTTTGCATTGTATCCGACATTTAATATCTGCATGCATCATAACCAATTCATCATCAGCATCCGATTTGTAAGTACTCGCCTAGTCTCGCTGAAAGTCGACTTCAGTTGCAGTTGTTGAAGCTCAATTCCCGATCAAAAGAAGTCAAACCCGGAGCCATCCCAAGGCCATACCGAGATCGTACAAGAGCCATTCGAAAGCCATGTAGAAACCATTCCAGAGCATTCCTGGAGCCATGCGGGAGCCTCCCCAACAGTTCGAGAAAAATACGGGAGCCATTCTCAGACATTGGAACCATTCCTAGAGCTATCCGAAGCCATCCCAAGAGCCAGAGAGCCATACGGGAACCACCTCTGAACCATACTGGAGCCGATTCATCATCAAAGCCTCGCCCACAGAGGATCGACTACGTATGGTCTGATCTCAATATGGAATTGAGTACGTAGGCAGCCCATCCAGGGTGCGACCACCTCAAAGGAAAAAAAAACTCCCCCTTCTTCCCCTCGGAGTCACATTGAAGCTATTCCGGAGTCACACCAAAGCCATTCATCACCACAAAAACATCAACCACATCAAAATCCACTAATCACATCAACCCACCATTCGACTCAAAATCCAATCCAAATCGAATCCCACCATTCGACTCAAATCCAATCCAAATCGAATCCCACCATTCGACTCAAATCCAATCAAAATCGAAACCCACCTACCATCCCGATAATCTTCACTCAAATCGAGACCTACCGACCATCCCAGAGCCGTACTCACAATGGGGTCATGAATTATGACGATCCATCCCGGAGCCATGATCAGAACTACACCGAAGACATCCAACCATGTTTGGTAATTCAGTATGATAACAAGTTCACCCACAGTAAATCCATCAGATGGAGCCAACCGACCAGTCACCTCGAACTTCAACAACCGCATCAAGACCATCGACCATTCTCAAGTTCACTGTCTTATCAAAACCCACCAACCACCCCGGACCGTTGGCCACACCGGAGCCATCAGTGCATACCAGAGCTATCGGCGTAACCCGGAGCGACCAATGCATGCTAGAGCCACCAATACATGCCAAAGTCATCTCAAAGTTTTGAAGCAACTGTGGAGCCATCAACTCACACGAAAATCTACATCCACAAATAGAGAGTTTAATTCGATTAATACATTGGTTAATCACCACACATCACATATCATCAGCATATACCCACAAAATTTACTCACTATCTGACGCATCTTCACACCCGCTAGGCAGCTATTGTGCTACTAGTGTGGTCGAATTTTTCATTTTACACCTGCTAGACAGCTATTGCGCTACTAGTACGGTCGCCTTTCGTTTTACACCCGCTAGGCAGCTATTGCGCTACTAGTGCGGTCACATTTCATTTACACCCACTAGACAGCTATTGCGCTACTAGTGCGGTCACATTTCATTTTACACCCGCTAGACAGCTATTGCGCTACTAGTGCGGTCGAATTTTTCGTTTTACACCTGCTAGACAGCTATTGCGCTACTAGTGCGGTCACATTCATTTTACACCTGCTAGACAGCTATTGTGCTACTAGTACGGTCGCCTTTCGTTTTACACCTGCTAGACAGCTATTGCGCTACTAGTACGGTCGCCTTTCATTTTACACCCGCTAGACAGCTATTGCGCTACTAGTGCGGTCGAATTTTTCGTTTTACACCTGCTAGACAGCTATTGCGCTACTAGTACGGTCGCCTTTCTTTTTACACCCGCTAGGCAGCTATTGCGCTACTAGTGCGGTCACATTTCATTTTACACCCGCTAGACAGCTATTGCGCTACTAGTGCGGTCGAATTTTTCGTTTTACACCTGCTAGACAGCTATTGCGCTACTAGTGCGGTCACATTTCATTTTACACCCGCTAGACAGCTATTGCGCTACTAGTGCGGTCGAATTTTTCGTCTTACACCTGCTAGACAGCTATTGCGCTACTAGTACGGTCGCCTTTCTTTTTACACCCGCTAGGCAGCTATTGCGCTACTAGTGCGGTCACATTTCATTTTACACCCGCTAGACAGCTATTGCGCTACTAGTGCGGTCGAATTTTTCGTCTTACACCTGCTAGACAGCTATTGCGCTACTAGTACGGTCGCCTTTCGTTTTACACCCGCTAGGCAGCTATTGCGCTACTAGTGCGGTCACATTTCATTTTACACCCACTAGACAGCTATTGCGCTACTAGTGCGGTCACATTTCATTTTACCCGCTAGACAGCTATTGCGCTACTAGTGCGGTCGAATTTTTCGTTTTACACCTGCTAGACAGCTATTGCGCTACTAGTACGGTCGCCTTTCGTTTTACACCTGCTAGACAGCTATTGCGCTACTAGTACGGTCGCCTTTCGTTTTGCACCTGCTAGACAGCTATTGCGCTACTAGTACGGTCGCCTTTCATTTTATACCCGCTAGGCAGCTATTACGCTACTAGTGCGGTCCCGCCGTTTTTCCTCCACTAGGCAGCTATTACGCTACTAGTGCGAGATCGTCCATTTCATAACCCACTAGGCAGCTATTACGCTACTAGTGCGGTCCCGCCATTTTTCCTCCACTAGGCAGCTATTACGCTACTAGTGCGAGATCGTCCATTTCATAACCCACTAGGCAGCTATTACGCTACTAGTGCGGTCCCGCCGTTTTTCCTCCACTAGGCAGCTATTACGCTACTAGTGCGAGATCGTCCATTTCATAACCCACTAGGCAGCTATTACGCTACTAGTGCGGTCCCGCCGTTTTTCCTCCACTAGGCAGCTATTACGCTACTAGTGCGAGATCGTTCACTTCATAACCCACTAGGCAGCTATTACGCTACTAGTACGGTCCCAAAATTTTTCCTCCGCTAGGCAGCTATTACGCTACTAGTGCGAGATCGTTTCACATCCGCCTGCTAGACAGCTATTACGCTACTAGTACGGTACACATCCAAAGTATTATAGGCTCGTCATAAGTCCTATAGCTAGATGTCAAGAGGTCAAGTTGAGGCTCTCCTAAGTCCTCGTACTTTCAATTGCATTCTAGGCTCGTCATAAGTCCTAGGACTGGATGTCAAGAGGTCCAGTTAAGGCTCTCCTAAGTCCTCGTGCACCCCGAACCAATCTATTGTTAGCATTCTATGCTCGTCATAAGCCCTCATGCACCAAACCCAACAATTGTTCATGTTCAAAATTTGTTTAACAAATCCAACCATTGTGTTCAGGGCTTGTCCCCTCACCCATCAAAATCTTTGTATTCTGGACTAATTGTAAATATTTTTGCATTCAATCTTTACGTCATATGCTGGTCATGCACCTCCTATCCTTTCGCAATCGTAGTTGCATCTCATAAACCGCAGTGAGAATTTTTGGCGCCCTTTCAACCTTGATTCAATTCTGCAAGTCTTCCCTTGCAGAATTGAATCAAGGGGAGCCATCTGTAGACACCAAAAATTCTCACCCTATAAAGAAAAATCCAAAAGATAAATAAAATAAGAGGGTTGTCGCCTTTCTTTACAAAACTTGTTCATGTTCATACCAAAATGAAACCATCATTTTATGACAAAATTTTGAATAAATTTCAAAGCATTTCAGAAAAATACAGTTCTTCGAAAATGAATTTCCACCGACAATACGGTTTCAAACCCGTCCCTTTTGTTTTATTCACTGATCTTCTTATTGCTTATTTATTCATTTATTAAGCTATTGCTACTTTCATTGTTTTCCAGCATCTTTTCATTGTTATTTATATCATTTTATACACTTGTTCACTATTACTTTTCGTATTAGTATACTTTGTTTTGTTGTTTATTGGATTAGATTACATCTTAATCATTTTATTATTCGTTCATTTCATCATGTTTACCATCACTTGCACATATCTAATTCAATTTCCCTTTTTACGACATTTGCTTGTATGCTATCATACTAGTATTATTTCATTATTTCATGTACTTATTATATTTAGTTCATGTTATACTTTATAATGTTTTTTGTATTTGATTATCTACATCTTTTATTTTCATGACTTTTGAGAAGAAAATATTTCTGTAGATAAAACCGTTTCGTCTTACTGTATACTTTCCTTAGAACGCTAGTGTTTTCAAAGGATTATTGAGTTTAGGAGAGAGTTCCAATATTATTTTTCACATTTTGATAATGAGTTCTCTTATAGCTTAGTTTGTTAGTATATGGGTAAAAGATGTTGTAAGTCTTGAGTTCGAATCCTAGTTTGAACATCTTGGCGTTTTATTTTCAATCTTCTCTACTCCTGTTGCTTCTGGGCGGACCCAAACCCAGATCCGGTGGCCCATCTCCTGTTGACCCACCCATATCTGAGCACAACCCAAATTGGTTTAGCAAACCCTGGCCGCCACGTTCCCTCTAACTCTCTATTATAAAGCAATTTTGACACTAAATCCCAAGGGGCAGCCAACATTCTCAGTCTCCAGTTTTCCATGAATTCGAAATAACCAGACAAGAACAACCAATTTCTTCTCGCTTTGCAACCCTAATCTAGCAGTCAAGCAACCGCCGCTACCCTCACCATCTTCAATCTCGATCGAACGACCCCCGTTCATTATCTTCACCGATCTCCATACCTGAACTCAAAACCTTCTCCACGCCTCGTCACAGCCATCTCCACGATCCAACCATCTTCAATCTCAAAAAAAAACCATCCCTGAATACTTTCAGTCTCACCCGAAAACATCCGAAATCCTATCCGACATTCTCCCAACATCTGCAAACCCAAAAACTCTAAAATCAGGCAGAGCAGAAGAGTGTCACCTACATCCTCTTTTCATTCGTTTCTCTTCGAGCGGTAATCTTTGAAACCCATTCTGGCTCTGCGCCTCGTTCCTTCTCTTATTCTCGGAAATTTTGTAAACCCTAATAGTCGAACAAGGAACATCTGCTCTGCTCCTTTCTATCTATTCACGGACACTGGAGACCGAGAGATCAATTCTCGCTCTGCACTTTCTGTAATCTCTTCAAATCACGGGCGAACGAGGAACACTAGTACTCCGCCCCTGTCATTCTTCTTCACATGGGTGATTTTGCAACCTACTGGTGAACCGAGAGCACACAAGTTTTGTGCATTTTCCATTCCGATCATGCCAGATTTTGCAAGCGACTGGCGAAACAAGAAACGTGCAACCTGCTCTTTCTTCATTCTTTCAACCGGTGAACAAAGAACATACATGCTCTACCTTCCTTCTGTCTCTCTCTCTCTCTCCTGGTAATTTCGTAACCCAACCGCCGAACAAGGAGCATACAAACTCCAGCTCTCTTCATTCTCTTCACACGCTGCATCTGAATTCGGTGTGTAAGCTTTTGGGATACTCTACATTCTACCCTGGTTTCAATTCACTACAGGTTGATGAGCCGTTCGATTACTTCTGTGATTAGCTTAGCTTTCTTTCGTTAACACATGTCACTGTTGCTAATCTCTATTGATTTGTTGATGAATGCGTTTTGTTTTGAGGTGAACTATGGTGCTTTCAAAAAAAAAAATGGTAGCCAGCAACTGCAGTTTAACGAGTGAAGTTTGGATTCTTAAGCCATCCATTGTATTATGATATCACGGTTCTGTTCTTCGTTCCGCTAACGGTAGCTTGCGTGCTTGTCTTTGACTCTTTGTTACAATCTGTTGTATCTTATTTTGCATAAAAATCCCATCTCAAACCTTTTGGTGCTTATTTCATAATTCTCATTTGCCTTTGATTTAGACTGATGGCGTGATTCAGGCTCACTACAAATGACGATGGTGTGTGTGTGTTAAACGAGCAAGGACTTGTACTCTTGGTTCTCTGTTTGATGCGGTCGTTTGTGACCAAACTAACTCAATTTGTCTGTGTATTTTATTACTTTGTCTGAGGTACACACGTAGCTGCTTAAACTTGACTGAGGCGAGTATCTGTGGGTTTGTTTGGCTGGGATTTCTCTTGGATGTACTTTCCCTTCGAGATGCGGGACTAGACCTGGATCGAGCTTGGTACACATGGATCTGTTGATTCGGATATGAGCTAAGCAATTTATTCTAGCTCATACCCATAAGTTGACCTCTGTTTATTACCGCCCTGATGTAATTTTAATGATGCTTACCAAAGTTGTTACGTATTTGTCCATGATTATTCTCTAAACTGATGGATTTGAATAATTTGTTACTATGTGAAACTGGACTGATGTTGTACTTATACATTGTGCAACTGAAACGATTTATTTATAATTTGTTACCATGATTGCTTGTGTATGTTTCACGATTTCCATTTGGGTTTTGTTGTATATTCTTTATTTATCAGCACAAGTTCCCATCGTATGATTATTATTGTTAGTTTTTTGGTCAGGCCCATTCAAATTCAAGTGTTCTGGTCATGGGGGCCAACTTTAGGGTTTGGTCTATCTTAGTCCATTTTGGGCTTGCATATGAAACCCTAGAAGCCCATAGGTCACCCCCTCTTTAGAACCGATTCATGGGTTCAGGCCTACAATTTTCTGTAGACCTCTTTAGAAATGCCCTAGGATCATTCATAGGTGTTGTTCACATTAAGGTCGTAGTACCCGAGGGTCGTAGTACCTGTTGTGAGGAACATCTCTCCTACCAAAAAAAAAAACTTTCCAAACAATCCATAATCAATAAATTCACAATCAACATTGTTCCAAAAATAAAATCATCAATCAAACCTTTGGAAAGGGCCAAGAAAAAGGACCACAAAAGCCCAAAAAAAAAAATCAATCCGATTTCAAGCCCAAACCAATTCAATTTGAAGCCCAAAATTCATTCCAATTTTAGAAACCCAACCATGTCAAATTCGACCCCATTTCAAGGCCATTCTAGCCCAATTTCATTCTGGCCCAAAAGTTTAAGGCCCAATTCAGCCCAAATTCCAAGACTCAATTTGAAGCTCTGATCAAAACCCAATTTAAGGCCCAAATCAAAAGGCCTAAATCCAGCCCATTTTCAAACCTGACCTAGTTCGATCTCAAAAATCAGTCTGGCCTAATTCCATTTCAAAATCAGCCCTTCCTAATTCCACATCAAAATTCATCCACTCAATTCAAATCCAATTTCGATTCAAATCCAAATCAACTCAATTTCCAAATCAAATTCAAATCCAAATCAACTCAATTTCCAAATCAAATTCAAATCCAAATCAACTCAAATCTGATTCATTCATTCAAATTCAATTCCAAACTCATTCAAATTCTTTTCAATTCTGATTCAACCAATATTCATTCCACCCGATTCAATTTTGATTTCAATTCAATTCGATTCCGTTCCAATTTCTCCCACACTCTAAATGTCTCATAGACCCGAGTGTCTCACAGCTTTGTCATTCCAATGATTCGAACGTCTCACAGACCTGTGCGTTTCACAGACCCGAGCGTCTCACAGACCCAAGCGTCTCACAGACTTCGACATCTCAAGGTTTCAAATGTCTCACAGACCCGAGTGTCTCACAGACTAGCATCCCAAACCCGAAACTTCTCGAAACTTTAAACCCTCCTAATTCTCAAACACTTCAATGTCTTCAAACTCCATAAACATCTAACTTCCAAAACCCAAATACAGTGAACTACGTAAGGTCTGATCTCAAGGGAGTTGAGTACGTAGGCAACCCACACAGGGTGCGACCCCACATCAATCAAATACCCTTTTGCACTCAACTATCTCCCCTCCAAACAACCACTTCCAACCCTCAATTACCTCAAAAAACTCAACCATCCTAAAGACCTGAACTACGTAAGGTCTGATTCAACAGGGAGTTGAGTACGTAGGCAGCCCATCTAGGGCCGACCCCATTCCAAACAAAAAATCCTTCTCTCCCTAAGGTGTTCTTCATACCTCTCAAAACACTTAAACCTTCTTCGGCTCTCACCAACTTCAAACCATCAGACTCCTAGTCTTTCATTCTATACTCATCCGAATTCATCAATTCTTCTTCTTGGCGCTAGCTTGGCAGAAAAGCTCGCCTCATCCCTCGTTTTCTCTCCTCCTGTCTAGTCCTATCCTTTGGCTTTAACTGAATCTCTCTAATATGGTTTTGAAAGAAGGCAATCCTGACGATTGGAGACCGAGGTTTCCTCGGGCACCAATCCGAAGTCGTGGTCGTTGCCACTTCTAAGGGGTGTAACCCAGTGCGAACCCACACAGATTCTCTGGTATGATCAGATAAGTCCTATCCATAGGCAACAAATCATCAGAGTCAATTAACGGTTCTTAGACCCTCCTTCCTTTTCCTTCCTAGTTCCTTAGGTCAAACTAGGTGGCGACTCTAGTCACTCCGCCTTATAGAGGCATAAGTCCGCGTGGGGCCCATTGAGAGCGGGTGTAGTGCACACTTGCACTCCCCTTTATGCTTTCTGGGAAAGACGGACGATTTAGTAGGTATTTGAGGGATGCCATGAATAACGGGTTTTCACCCTCCACAGAATAGCAAATTCCTAGGATCTAGACTTCTTAGTTAGACCATGTTAGATAGACCCCCCCTCATACCGAAAAATCACCCTCCACACAACCGGGCGGTATTACAATGCCGTTGGCCACCCTTGTGACCAACAAGGCTAAGTCCAAATACAATCTCCAAAAGTCACGGTCTGAATACGAATACAATCCGAGATACTAGGAATCAAACTCAAATGTAAAATACTTAATAAAACAAATGTCTAGAAGGACTCCCATAGCTTGAATCTACCCCACCTACACTCGGTGTGGTAATCTTCTTAACTTCAGGTACCTGAAAAATGGGGGTGCCCCCAAAGGGGCTCAGCAAACAATGCTGGTATGGAAAACGTGCAGCCCATCGTCTACCGGGCCACACCAACTACTTTCGAACACATGCAGTTCATTTTTATAAAGCTGTAAACAAGCATAGTCTGATAATAACAAGTATCCATACAAGGACAATAATGTCACATAGAACAAGACTCAGAAGGTCGTTAGCTGAACTGAAATCTTTAGATGTCGGTCCACACAGGGACTGACAGGTATAAAATATATCAATAGTGGAGGTATAGTGACCTCGTTAAGATTGAAAGGTTGGGTATAAAAACCCCAGGAGATAACGTAGTTAAACCCTGAACTGAGAGGCGTGGGAAATAGAATCCCACTAGAGGAATGAAGTCTTCCTCAAACTGAAGGGCATTAGAAACCCGAAAGGAATAGAGTCTTCCTCCCAACTGAAAGTTCCGTCGCGACGTAGATAGGAGACGACCTGAGACAGGTACAGCTCCTGTAGCATGCATGGCCAGATCCAACTGGGCTCCTCGTTCTCGTAGTATAGAGTTGTTAAGTGTCATATAAAGACGTTAAACAAGAACACAATGTGTATTGTCAATTATCACGTTTAGGATAATGACGTTTGTTATAAAGTGAAGTTAGTGAGAGACTTGAGTACAAGTCCTCGGTATACTGAAGCGCAGGTATTTAATCCACTGGTATAGTAGTGTTTGTATGCGTGGGACATACACGTAGTAGTCAGCATCATTCACGCACATAAAATAATACAACAGCGCACAAGAGTAAACAACATTTTACATTAATTATCTTGGTCGTTATTCAAACAACAGATAGCACACAAGCCGGTGTAATCCGGTAGAAAACAGGTTGCAAGAATCCCATACCGTTCACCGTAGACTGTACTTGTTTAATTCCCGGTCAACGTCTGGTCAAACAAAGTCCTAGAATAGGATTAACTGAGAGGGTTAATTTATGTTACCCTTATATAATAATTCTATTGGATCTTTCAACAAATCTCGTATTTGTTATTTCATGTGAGGTTTATTTCTTTTAATTACCTCATGATTTAATGTATAACTTATTTGTTATTCCTTTTTGATTTATTTATAAATCCTTTAATGTACATATATGTATTCATATATTCATGTACTATATTTGTTGTTTATTTTAATTGTCTAAGTGACATAACAACTTATAATTTTCTTAACTATATTTAAATGTCTTACAATGACATAATATTCTTATAATCTCATTATTCTCCTTTTAGTCATAATAATATTATTGTTTTCCTTTAACTTCCTTATAACTATATAAGCCATAGTTCTAATTCCATAATTCCTTTAATTAAAATTCTTTCTTCTAATTCCTCAAATATCCATATAGGACCTATATTTATTTAAATCTAAATTATTACCCTTATATTTCGGTTATTTATAAATCAACCACATTAATTCATAAACTTTATATTTAAATTCTAATCTCATTATATTATAGAGTTTTAACTTCTTATTTAGCTAAATTACATAGTCACACTAATATTTTGGTATATAGCTTTTAAGTACTATAACTTTCAAAAATAACAACTTAGCCCCTTAAATTCTCGGCAATAATATTTTATTTCCCATAATTACAATTTAACCACAAAACCTTATAAACTTTGCATAATGCCTTATAAACTATAGTTTTAATTTTAATTCTCCATAAATGCCGAATATATATATATAAATTCTTAAATTACCAAACTAACCCCAAATAATTCGGCTTTGGTCTTGAACTCTCCATTAATTACATTTTCACCCCAAAACTTTATAATAACTTCTTAATGACTTATAAACTAAAGTCTAAATATATAATTCCTCAAAATTTCAAAGGTGAGCCTAATAAATCTCTTAATTATGAATTCGCCCCTTTTTATGTTCTAAACTTTCATAACAACTTTTATAAATTACATAATAGCCCAAAACTTATAAAATGTTATTTTAACACTTGTTTAAATTATCTAAAATTCATAAACTTAATTCCTAACCTTATATTATATTATAATTTCACCAAATACCCCTTTAGCTCTCGGCTTTCACAATAATACACTAAATTTTGTAAAAATTACATTTAAGCCACTTAACTTAATTAATTAGCCATTTAAGCACTAATGAAATATTTTTAGCTCACCAAACTTTGTGATATAAGTTTATATACCTAAGTAGGTCATTAATACCTATTTATCAATTAGTACATTCGGCCATATTTATTTGGTGACCATATAGTATATAAAAGTGGATTATATGTCATAATAATTATACATAAATTCATAGGAGTTATATAACTCATGTAAAAATTATTGTAATGTCTTATATAAATTCTTAGCTCAAAAAACATTTTTGCCCTTGATAATTCGGCTTGAATTAATATGTACATAACTAAATTTTGTGACACAAAAATGTGTCTTAAGGTAAATATTTTCTATATAAGTTATAGATTGTATTTTTGGCATATAATACCATATAGTTTCGGTCTTAATAAACCTAGGAGATGTACATAATTTTTGTATAATTTTTAGAAGCTTAACAAAGCTTATAACATAAAGATTTACTTAGTAAACTTACTTCTTAACAAAGGTGGTTAAGTGCTTGAACTCCTCTTGAATCTCCAAGCTTTCTCCAAGGAAATTTTGATGCTCCACTTCGGTTATATGCAAGTGGTGTAGGAGTTTTAGGAGTTAGATCTTGAATAAAGATCTTAAGTAGATTTGTAAGTAGTTTTACAAGGATTTACCTTAGACTTTTCTCCTTATGAATTCGGCACTCCTAAGGTGGATGAAGAACAAATTTTCCTTCATCAAAATGAAGAAAAAGAACCTTAGAAGAAGTAGAACTTGGTTACACATAAAAATGTGCTTTAAGGATTTTCAAGCATTAAAACTACCTTAAGATAACCTTGAGATGCTCCTTGGATTAATGTTGGTTTGAACAACCTCCTTGGAGAACTAATGATGCCGAACACTCTTGTTATGCTAGGAAGAGTTTTGCTTCAAGGTTGACAAGAAATGCTAGGAAATTACCTTAAAGATGAAGATAGAAGTTAAAACTCCATTAATGGACTTAAGAGCTTCAAAGGAAGAAGATGAAGCAAAAGAGAGCTTAGAACCTTACCAATTCGTGAATGAAGAGTGCAAGGAGGAAATGAGACTAACTTACGTATAAGGTAAGAATGCTTTGGAATTGATTTTTGTTTTGTCAATTTTTAATGTCATGACTATTCTTTTCCTTAGTTTATTACATGATTATTGGCTCAATAAAAGCCCTTCTTTACTGCATAAAACGGCCATGTGGTGTGACTAAGCAAGAGTTGGAAAGAAAATAATGTTGGCTAGAAGACAAGGTAAGAAAAGGTAAGGTATCTTCTTTTGATTTTTCTAAGTTTTGCTTGTCTTCTCCTCTTGTAGCTGGACGAATTCAAGCTCAATGGGAGGTCTCCGGTCATGAAGAGCCAAGGAAGAGCTAAGGAAGGTCACATGCTTAAGAAATCAAAAGGCAAAAAGAAAAGGAATCTACTTTTTGCTTTTATTTGTTTTGTATCTAGCTCACATGGCCTTATTCCATGACCTAATTTCGACAGCTCTCTGGTCAAATGAGACCTACATACTTTGGCATTAAGTAATATAACACATGGGAAGGTGAGTCACATGTTTAAGCCTTTTAAAACTTTTAAAGCAATTTTATACTAGTTTTTGCTCTCAAAATCGGCCCCTATAGAGCCTTGTTGACTAGTCACACCAACTGATTTAGAAGGTCATTTTAACCCTATTTAAGATTACCAATTCGTGGCATGTCAAAAACTACAAGGCAATTGCGTAAAACGCATTTTCGTGACACCCGAAGGTGTGTTTTTGTGCTCTAAGGAAATTTTGGGAAACAATTGTTTTTATGAGTTCCAAGTGTTTGTAAACACTTATTATAGTAAATAAACATATACTAAGATGTTACATTGGGTTATATGGGGTTACATCCACCCGTGACATAATTTACGGGCCATCGGGACACACCCGGGCAAAAAGGAGCGCTAAGAAATCCTCCTGTTTTTTGCTGAATTTTGAGAAACCACTTCGTGGGTTCTCTTTATAATGGTTAATAATGATGTTAGGAACTCAAGGAATTAATTTTATAGGAGTTCGTGCCACCTCGGCACTCCTCCGGACTTTTCGTGCTTTAAGGGCGGGCGTGAGCACTCCCGAGCGTTTTGCGTTTTTGACTGAATATAGCTTAGGGAATATATTTATATATTCATATAATAATTGTATGACCATTTGGTTTGAATATTAGAGGGTCATACAAGGTCATGTTTGACCATATGCTTCTAAGGCGTTTTAGCGTTTATGGAGAAACGACTGTTTTTACGTAACGTTCTCATGCATGGGTTTGCATGCGTACGTGAAATGATTTATATAGGATTATTTATTAAATAATGGTTTAATAATATTAATTAGATTTGGGGTATTTCAATCTACCCCCCTTAAAAAGGACTTCGCCCCGAAGTCTCATATCTAAATTATAAGGTTGTGGGGAATCAAGTTCCACTAAGTATCCACAACTCAATCTAGTTTTTAGGGATCAAGTCCCAAGTCTCTATATTCCTAAGTTCACAGTGTACATCAAACACAACAGGAATACTTTGGAACAATATAGTGTATGTAATAACACAGTCACTTTTCATCAAATAGTGCAGTGTAATGCACATAACTTTCATTGTAGTGTAACAAGTACACACAAAGTAGAAGTACAAAGTACATTCATACAGTGTTACACAAGAACACATACAAGACAAAGTGTCACTGATATACTGAACAGTGTTACAAAGAACACATACAACAGTGTCACTGAAATGCACAAAGTGCAACAAAATGCATACTAAATTCACAAACGAAAAAGGCTCTACCCCCCAAAAAAAGGGGTACGCCCCCGTACCCTAGACTAAAGTGTCTAGTCGGTAATAATGAGGGAAACTTCGCTCGCATATCAGCTTCTAGTTCCCATGTGGCCTCTTCCACATCGTGGTTCGACCAAAGAACCTTTACTAGGCTCACAGATTTGTTTCGAGTGTCTTTCTGTCTAAGATTCTTTGCGGTGTTTCCACATACCGCATTGTTGGTTCTAATGAGAGTGTCTCTGGTTGTAGAACATGAAAGGATGAGGCATGTATTTCTTAAGCTGAGACACATGAAAAACATTGTGTACTTTGCCCAACTCGCTGGCAAATCAAGTCGATATGCCACAAGGCCCACCCGCTCTATGATAGCGTAGGGTCCTACAAATTTCGGGCTTAGCTTGCCCTTTTGCCCAAATCTGAATACACCCTTCATGGGTGATACTCGTAGAAATACCTGGTCGCCAACTGCGAACTCAAGGTCTCGTCGCCTCTCATCAGCATATGATTTCTGTCTGTCTTGTGCTGCTTTCATGTTACTTCTGATTTGTTGTACTTCTGCCTGGACTTGCTCTAAGTACTCAGGCCCAATGATGACGGTCTCACTAGACTCGTCCCAGCACAATGGTGTGCGACATGGTCTGCCATATAAGGCTTGGAAAGGTGACATCTGTATAGAGGCGTGATAGCTGTTATTGTATGCAAACTCGATGAGATGTAGTCTATCTATCCAGCTGCCCTGGAAATCCAAGGCACATGCTCGTAGCATGTCCTCTAAGGTCTGAATAGTCCTCTCTGACTGACCATCTGTCTGAGGATGAAATGCTGTGCTAAGCTTCAACTCAGTGCCAAGTGCCTCGCGAGTAGCTCGCCAGTATCGTGAGAGAAATCTAGTGTCTCGATCTGAAACAATAGTCTTAGGTACTCCATGATGTCTGATAATCTCCTGCTCAAATAGTTCTGCTAACTTTGGCACTTTCCAAGTGTCTTTCATCGGAATAAACCTAGCAACCTTAGTCAGTCGATCAACAACAACCCAAATCATATTAAGGCCTCCTCTCGTAGGTGGTAGTCCCACCACGAAGTCCATGGAGATATCATAAAACTTCCACTCTGGAACTGGCATAGACTGTACCATACCTCCTGGTCGTCTATGTTCGAATTTCACTTTCTGACAAGTGAGACATCGAATCACATATTCTGTCACGTCGCCCTTCATACCACTCCACCAGAAATACCTCTTTAGATCTTTGTACATCTTAGAAGCTCCTGGATGGACAGATGTGGAAGAAGTGTGGGACTCTCGAAGAATATGCTCCTTTATATCTGTGCTGTCTCTGGGAATACACAATCTGCCCTTCAATCTGATGAGTCCATCATCATGTAACTGAACTCATATTTCCACCCTCAAATGTACCGTCAGACAACTTCTGACTGATCTCCATCATTCGCTGATCACTCTGCTGTGCTCTACGTATGTCGTCCATAAGACTCGAGCTAGCCACAATGGCATTTAGGAATGTGCTCGTCGACTCAGTGCGTCTGCTACAACATTAGCTTTCCCTTCTTTGTACTGCAAATCAATGTCATAGTCCTTAAGAATTCAACCCATCTTCTTTGTCTCATGTTTAACTCCTTCTGGGTGAATACATACTTCAAACTCTTGTGATCCGAATATACGGTCATCTGGACACCATACAGGTAGTGGCGCCAGATCTTCAGTGCAAAAACAATAGCTCCAAGCTCCAAGTCATGTGTGGGATAGTTTTCCTCATGTTTCTTCAACTGTCGGGAAGCGTAGGCGACTACCTTCCCATTCTGCATGAGTACACACCCTAATCCCTGCCTGATGCATCACAGTAAACTTCATAACCCTCTGTGCCTTCAGGTATAGTCAAAACTGGTGCTGATGTCAAAGCATTCTTCAAAAGCTCGAATGAGGTCTCACATTCAGTAGTCCATGTGAAAGGTGCGTCCTTCTTCATTAAGCTGGTCATAGGTTTGGCTATTTTGGAGAAGTCTCTGACAAACCTTCTGTAGTATCCTGCTAAACCAAGGAAACTCCTGATGTCCGTAACTGTCTTTGGCCTAGGCCAAGTGCGAACTGCTTCTATCTTTGCTGGATCCACTGCGATCCCAGCATCAGAGATAACATGTCCTAAAAAGGAAACTCTGTCTAACCAAAACTCACATTTGGAGAACTTAGCATAAAGCTGGTTCTCCCTTAAGATCTCAAGTACATGTCGGAGGTGACTCTCATGCTCTTCCTTAGACTTTGAATAGATGAGGATGTCATCGATGAATACAACCACGGTCTTATCCAACTGCTCTCTGAATAATCTGTTCATCAAATCCATGAAGACTGCAGGTGCATTTGACAAGCCAAAAGGCATAACTGTAAACTCATAGTGGCCATACCGTGTTCTGAATGCTGTCTTTTCTATGTCTTGCTCCCTGATGGGTATCTGATGGTAGCCTGATCTCAAATCGATCTTCGAAAAACTTTTGCTCCTCTCAACTGATCAAACAAATCATCAATCCGTGGTAGTGGATATTTGTTCTTCACCGATACTGCATTAAGCTCTCTGTAATCAATACATAAACGAAGGCTTCCATCCTTCTTCTTCACAAATAGGACTGGTGCTCCCCAAGGAGATACGCTAGGTCGTATGTATCCCTTGTCCAATAAATCTTTCAGCTGCTCCTTCAGCTCAGCCATCTCTGCTGGTGCCATACGGTACGGTGCCTTAGCTATGGGACCGGTACCTGGTAGTAATTCGATGGAGAACTCTACCTCTCTGGATGGCGGTAAGCCTGGAAGTTCCTTTGGAAAAATATCTGGAAATTCCGACACCACTGGCATAGCTGGATCAAAGTCAGGGTCGTGCTCTACATTCTGAACATAGCATAGGTATACTTCCTCTGCTTCCTGACGTGCTTGTACATGGACATAGCAGATATAACTTTTATAGACGGTGCTCTAGGGCTCTGACGGTAAGATACTGTCACTCCTGATGGGCTCTTAAGTAACAGCCTGCGCTCTGCACAAAGAATGCGGCCTCTGTGCCGCCCCAGCCAGTCCATCCCGGCTATAACATCGAATCCTAGACCTCTGAACTCAATAAGGTCAATAGGAAATCCTCCTCCTTAATGCTGATAGTGGCTCCTCTATAAAGACGAGTGCAACTGATCTTCTCCTTAGACGGGAGTGCCACCTTAAAATCAGGTAACTCTACAGCGTCTAGCCCCAACTTCCCCGCAAGCGAAGGCGAAACGAAAGTATGTGAGGCTCCGGAGTCAACAGTACTAGTGCATCCACTCCATTAACAAAGGTACCAGTGAGGATCGCGCCCCCCTTGCTGGCCTCCTCCTCAGTAAGAATACTTAAGGCACCTTCCGTCTCCTTAGTACAACCTAATAACAGAATCTGAGTAAGTACTTTGATATATGATGGGGCTAAAGACATTCACTTTCATAACAATAATGCTTCATTGATGAGATGATCTCCTTTCAGATGTCCAAACAATTACAATACTAGTACTTTCTAAAAGTCAAACTTAATCTTCCTGGTTTCATGTGAGTGGTGTTTATCACTGTCGAAGGTGCTGTGTTTAATTTAATCCTTTTAATTCCATGGTATAGCAACCTTGACTTTCCACCCATTACTAAAACATCTCCTGAACTCAATATGATTTTCTTTGCAAGGTCCACACGCTTCTGCTCGCCATAAAGGAACTCTGCGTCATCTCCAATTGACAAAGACAATACTGGTATCCCCTGTTCAAGGGACCCTTTTGTTTCATCATTGTCCTGGTGTAGTCCTAAGCGGCCTCCTTCTTCATAGAAGTTGATGATACATAGATCAGCCCTTAAGTTGGGAACTGGATCTTCTTCTAGTTGCTGAGCTGTATTAACTGCTTGTTCCACAATTTGTAAAAATTCTTCTGGGATTTTTGGCACTTGTGCTCCATCTCCATTTCTTGTATCCTGGTAGGTCTTTGAGTAAGGATTCCAATCCTTTCCTAAGCACATCATTTTCAGCTTCATCTTTGATCCTCCTGGAAATTCTGGAGTGTAGAACCCTCCTGGTCCTGCTCCCAATTCGTGACATTTTCTAATGATTGCAATTTGTGTCTCCGGTGTTAGGTATCCTTTGAGTAGTATCAAACCTGGTTGGATAACCTTACATTGTTCGTTCCCTGGTTCTTGTACTTTGATAATGTTTTCCCCAGGGAGGGCGGTGAGGGGATAGGAAAGCATATCTTATAGCTTCCTACGTGGTTTAAATTTTACTAGTGAGTTTACTAATTCTTTCCTACTCAATTAGGCAATCAAGGCATGCAAGCACTCATTCACATCATCCATTGCTCAATAACAGGTTCACATGGTTTAGAAATACCTGGGTTGGTAGAAGGACCAGCCTCATCTGAGCGGTCCATGACATGTAGGGCGGGTCCCGATGCTGGGCCTTTGCCCTTATACCCCTGAGCTGGTTTGTTGGTGGAGGGCGAGTATCGCTAGCTCCATTCTTTTGGCCTGGTTTGGCTTTGCTCCCGGGCGGTAGTTCCTGCTCTCCGGGTTTCGGATACACTCGAAGGCACGATGTCCGAGTATCTGACAGTAGCGGCACTGGACTTTCTCCCCTTGGCAGTCTACGCCGGGGTGATCCTTTCCACACTGCTTACAGTTGAAACGGCGGACATACTTCTGGCCCGTGTTTGAGCCATGTCCAGAACCCTTAGATGGGTAGGTTTTCTGTGAAGTTGCTGCTCCATGGGTTCCTGTCTGGGGGTTCCCAGTAGTTTGGTTCCCCTTCCCTTGATAGGACCCCTGTCCTTTCTGATAGGGCTTGTTCCTTTTGTTGGAGTTCCCCTGCTTGGCATCTTCGCCACCAGGTCCGTCCTTCCTCTTTTGGGAGCTCAAAGCATCCCTTCTCTTACAAGTGATCTCTACCACGGAGGCAGCATGATAGCATTCCTGAAATCTCAAGGTATCAATCTCCAAATCTCCCATGACGGGGTATACTATGTAATAAAATTTTCAACTGTTTGTGTCTCTCCTGTTTTACCTGTAAACTGGTGGGGATGATTGGTCCCATCCCAAACTGAAGTCGAGGGCTCAGTCCCCCGTAGAACCGGTCGACCAACACCTGGTCCGAGTATCCTATACCGGGTAGTAGCCGGAGTAGTGAAGTAAACTTGGCATAATACTCATCCACTGACATCTTTCCCGTCTGCTCCAGGGCATCAAACTCTCTCGTCTTCACCATCCTGGTGTGGGCCGGGTAGTATTTGCCCCTAAGTAGTGCAGTGTAGTGTCCCCAAGTAAATGCTGGGTCGTCCAGGTGGTCGGCTTTCACCATGTTCCACCAATCTCTCGCTGCATCCTTCAGATAAAAGGCAGCAAGCCTTACTTTTTCCCTAGCTGGGACTGCAAGCGTCTCGAACGCTGTCTCCATCTCCATGATGTATGTCTCCAAGTGAGCAGGGTCAGTCTGCCCCTTGAATGCAGTTGGCCTCAGATCAGCCAAACTCTTCACCCAATCTCTCTCCCTGGGTGGTGGTGGTGGAGGTAGCTGCTGCTGCTGTCCAACCCCCGCCTGTGCAAATGCCTGAGCAATTAAGGTGGCAATGTCTGCCAGCCTGATGGATGGCTCCTCATCGGCCTGTCCACGTCGTCCTCCTCTTCCTGACATCTGCAGGATGTTGAGGTATATTAGATACTGTGGTCACAATCTCGGTCTTGGATAGTAGTCTAAGTAAAACTAACTTAAACTCCTTTCAATACTATCACTCAACCCGTAACCTAAAGTCTTAGATATCCTAATCTCGGTGTATCCTTGTATCCAGAGCGTAACTACGCTCTGATACCACTTTTTTTGTAACACCCCAACCCGAAATCCAATAAACTGAACGGCGATCACTCCCAAATAAAATACAACTGCAGCGGAAATAAATACAACAACCGGGCGGTATTACAATGCCGTTGGCCACCCTTGTGACCAACAAGGCTAAGTCCAAATACAATCTCCAAAAGTCACGGTCTGAATACGAATACAATCCGAGATACTAGGAATCAGCTGAAATGTAAAATACTTAAATAAAAACAATGTCTAGGAAAGGACTCCCATAGCTTGAATCTACCCCACCTACACTCGGTGTGGTAATCTTCTTAACTTCAGGTACCTGAAAAATGGGGGTGCCCCCAAAGGGGCTCAGCAAACAATGCTGGTATGGAAAACGTGCAGCCCATCGTCTACCGGGCCACACCAACTACTTTGTCGAACACATGCAGTTCATTTTTATAAAGCTGTAAACAAGCATAGTCTGATAATAACAAGTATCCATACAAGGACAATAATGTCACATAGAACAAGACTCAGAAGGTCGAGTTAGCTGAACTGAATTATCTGATAGCTGTCGGGTCCACACAGTGGGACTGACAGATGTATAAAAGTATATCAATATAGTGGAGGTATAGTGACCTCGTTAAGATTGAAAGGTTGGGTATAAAAACCCCAGGAGATAACGTAGTTAAACCCTGAACTGAGAGGTGTGGGGAATAGAATCCCACTAGAGGAATGAAGTCTCCCTCAAACTGAACTGATGGGCCTTAGAAACCCGAGAGGAATAGAGTCTTCCTCAAACTGAAATGTTCCGTCGCGACGTAGATAGGAGACGACCTGAGACAGGTACAGCTCCTGTAGCATGCATGGCCAGATCAAACTGGGCTCCTCGTTCTCGTAGTATAGAGTTGTTAAGTGTCATATAAAGACGTTAAACAAGAACACAATGTGTATTGTCAGTTATCACGTTTAGGATAATGACGTTTGTTATAAAGTGAAGTTAGTGAGAGACTTGAGTACAAGTCCTCGGTATACTGAAGCGCAGGTATTTAATCCACTGGTATAGTAGTGTTTGTATGCGTGGGACACACACGTAGTAGTCAGCATCATTCACGCACATAAAATAATACAACAGCGCACAAGAGTAAACAACATTTTACATTAATTGTCTTGGTCGTTAATTCAAACAACAGATAGCACACAAGCCGGTGTAATCCGGTAGAAAACAGGTTGCAAGAATCCCATACCGTTCACCGTAGACTGTACTTGTTTAATTCCCGGTCAACGTCTGGTCAAACAAAGTCCTAGAATAGGATTAACTGAGAGGGTTAATTTATGTTACCCTTATATAATAATTCTATTGGATCTTTCAACAAATCTCGTATTTGTTATTTCATGTGAGATTTATTTCTTTTAATTACCTCATGATTTAATGTATAACTTATTTGTTATTCCTTTTTGATTTATTTATAAATCCTTTAATGTACATATATGTATTCATATATTCATGTACTATATTTGTTGTTTATTTTAATTGTCTAAGTGACATAACAACTTATAATTTTCTTAACTATATTTAAATGTCTTACAATGACATGATATTCTTATAATCTCATTATTCTCCTTTTTGTCATGAATAATATTTATTGTTTTCCTTTAACTTCCTTATAACTATATAAGCCATAGTTCTAATTCCATACACTGGTAGAAAAAATATCAAAATGACGGCTTATAAGAGACGGTTCTACACAAAACCGTCTTAAATATTAATTTTTGGTGCGCGCGGTTAAGTTTTAAAGACGGCTATTATAAACCGTCGTTTTAAACGTCTAATAAACGACGGTTTTGGGTCGACCGTCGTTTAAACGTGTGAAACTTTCGGCGGTAATAGATGTTAAACGACGGTTTTGTATAAACCGTCTTTTAAAACAGATAATAAACGACGGTTTTGGGTCGACCGTCGTTTAAAAGTGTGAAGTGTTCCGCGGTAGTAGATCTTAAACGACGGTTTTGGAAAAACCGTCTTTTAAATAGCATATTAAACGACGGTTCTGTGACAAAACCGTCTTTTAAAACGCCTAAGACTAAATTAATTTAGCTCGCCCTAATTAATTTCCTCAGTCGAACCCCCGCACCGTAGCTCTCTCTCAGTCGAATCTTCACCTCCCTAGCTCTCTGTTCCAGATTTCCGCCATTGTTGCTGGTGCCCTAATTAATTTCACCACCGTCGCTGCCTACTCCGTCTCCACCGTCGCTGCCTACTCCGTCTCCACTCTAGCCGCTGCGCCCAACACCACCGCGCGCGTCGCCCCCTCCCTTTCTCTGCTCGCTGTCTTCCGCCATTGTTGCTCACTGAACCGGTAACATACTCGTCGCCCCCTCTCTTTCTCTGCCATTGTTGCTCACTGAACCGCCATTGTTGCTCACTGAACCGATCTGGGCTAAAATTGTCCCTTGTTGATGCGTCTGTCCCTTGTTGATGCGTCTGTCTTCAAATAAAATTGTCCCTCACTGAACCGATCAGGGCTAAAACTTTCGGTGAACTCGTATTTTACTGAAGAGAGTTTATCAGTTCCATTTCAGTCTACATGTTGTGATCAATTCCTGTTCCTGTTGCAATTCGGTAGCTAAACCATGATTGTGTTGGGTCTGTTTCGAGAATTTGAAAGAAAACCAGATAATACATTTAGCCAGGTGGGTTGTCCAATAGAGGGAAAATTCAAAGACAGATTTTTGAATATACAGAAGGAATCTGATGTATATAACAGAAAAGAGCTTATATCAGTTTCAGTCCTAGTTTGGATTTCTTGTTTCAGTATATGAGACATAGCAGTGGGTTAAATCGGATTGTGTGGATTGTTTTAAGTTAGATCTTAATCAAACACCTAACTAACCAGCGTCACTAAGTTGGGGAAACTAGAAAGAAAAGAATCAAGTTCAGTAACAGGAAAGAAAGCCAAAGAAAACAACAGGTTTGGAAGTTTCTGTTTCTGTAAGAAACGTACAGAGAGTTTGCCTAGTGGTTTTGGGGTCTGTGTCGAAGTTAAAAGCTGGTAATACATTTAACTAGGTGGGCTATCAAGTTGAGGAAAAATTTAAGGGCAGATTCAGGAATCAACAGAGAGATAGAAGAAGGTAAATCAGTTTTAGCGTTTCAGTTCTGTTTTTCAGTGTCTGGAGTTGTTGTTTCAGTATAGGGTGGTTTTGTAACATTGGCAGAGTTGCTTGAGGTTTATAATCTTGATTAAACACTCAACTAAGAAGCTAAACCATTAGGGGAGATTGGTAGTCAGTCTGTAAACAAAGAAATCAAAAGAGAGCATATCAGTTTTGTTTCGGTTTTACTGCAGCCTTCACGTTTCTGTATAAATGAGTTCAGAAAATTTAACAGAGTTATAATGGTGTGTTCAAGATCTTAAAACCTTACTAAGACACCTAACTAAGTGGCTAGACAATATGGGGGAACCTAGGAAGCAGATTAGTGAACAAAGAAAAGAGGATAGAAGAAAATATATCGGTTTCATGTTTCAGTTTTTCTGCAGAATTAGGTTCTGTAAAATGAACTTTCGAATGGGTTAACAGTGTTGTTTTGAGTTGGGTTTGAGTTCAAAACCTTCCTAATAAAACTATCTAGTTGAGTAAGAATTTTGGGAAGATTTGAAAGCTGGTTAATGAACTAAAAACGAGAGGAAAAAGGTGATGTACAGTTTCGGTTTTCTGTTTTCCAGAATCTGCTATCTTTTGTATAGCTATGGTACAGTCGATATGAGAGGGTTGTGTAGGTCTGGGAATTTACTCATAATCTTACTAACATATTTACCTAAGAGGGTAAACAATTTGGGAGGAATTAGAAAGCAATTTAATACATTAAAAGGGGAGGTTTAGTGGAAGTTTGCACAAGTTGATGCTTCAGTTTTCAGAAACTTATTTCTCTGAAGCAATGACCCTAATTGATAAGGAGAAAGAAAAATAACAGAACCACAATTTGATAAGGAAAATGATCGATGAAAGAACCACTATATAGATTTGGTATCCATACGAGATTTGAATGATGGGAAGAGAATTTTGAGCATGGTAGTGGTGTACGAGAGAAAAGGAATTAGAGGCCTGGTGTGGCCGTGTGGGGAAGAAAGTTTGATTTGTTGAAGGAGAGAGGTTTTATTTTTTTTAGTCAGATGGCAACACTAATAAAATGAGGAATAATTTTGAAGAATATAATTATTTTATTAAAACTGTTGTGATTTTTGTTTTATATTTGAGGATTATGTAGATAATAAATTGTAATTATTGTTAATATTTTACGAGTTGTAGTATCATTTTATTCTATATGCACTTTTGCTATTATTTTATTTAATATAAATTGTTTTTAGTAATTTTAATAATCATTTACATATTCTAATTAAATTTAAGTGGTTGTATAAATTGTTTTACAGTTTGAATATTGCACACACATGAGTAATAGATTATATTATAGTGTATAAAAATTTTTTTTTAAATTTCAACAATATATATTATCCTGTTTTGTTGAAGGTATTTATATATATAGTAAATGTGTCTTCCGTTTCATTACTATCGTCTCGCTCGTATTGATACTCCCGTACTTCGTATTATGATGGGTCCGTATTGAAGCCCCGTACCGTTTTTCGCAACCTTGATTATAATGCATCTGAAGTTGTATGATGGTGGGAGACTAACTTTGACAAAACAGAAAACAAGGTGATTAATTTAGTCTTGGTATTAGTTCACCGAAAGTTTTAGTGTAGTGAATTAAGTGCTTAGCGTTTATATTCAGCAATTAAGAACATTTAAGTAATTAAAGAAAGTTTTATGGTACATGTGGACATTCTTGGTAATTTTGCATTTGTATTAATGTAAACAGAATTTGAATGATCATATTGACATGGTTGTTAAAATGTTTGTTAAAATGTTTATACGGGAAGATAGGAGGTATAGTTCAACAGCTTATTAACCCTTGTTGTTAATGGGTTAATATATTGATGTTTAGGGGAAACAATAAATGGGTTGTCGGGTGATCATATTATTGTAGTTTTATGGTTTTATGAATAGTTGAAGAGTATTAATCCACGTTTTATAAAATATGTCCTTCACTAATTACACTTACTCTACAGTGATAATAATCACCGGGCTGCTGCATCTTCTCTGTGGCATATATTCTCACCGGGCTGCTGAATAAGGTACATTTAATGTTGCATTATGGAAGATACCGGAAGCTCGTGCGCCCAATTTTGATCCTTGAATGCCTAAGCTACTAGATTATTTGGTTGCAATTGCTAGTGATGCGCTTGATGAGTTGAATGGTATCCTATTGAGAGAAGTTGTGGAGGTTCTTAGAACCGGGAAAACAAAGAAAAACAGGGGAGACCATGCTGAAATTTTCTTGTGAAATTTTCTATCTTTTGAATTTTACCTGCACTTGATGATTTGTTAATGCTATTCTTATTTGTTGCTGATTTGCTCCTAATTAACTGTTGATGAAGAACTGCTGTTGGAAAACATTAAGATAGGAGGTATAATTCAACTGCTTATTAACCCGAGTTGTTAATGGGTTAATATATTGATGTTTAGGGGAAACAATAAATGGGTTGTCGGGTGATCATATTATGTAGTTATATGGTTTTATGAATAGTTAAAGATTATTAATCCACGTTTTAAAATATGTCCTTCACTAATTACACTTAATCAACCGAATCCATCAAGTGGATGTAAGTATCCTTTTTTATTATGAAAGATAAACTTTACATTCAATCTCACTATCAAACATCAAGAAAGTACATACAGAACATACCTCCTACTCATCTTGATTGGTGCTTATTAATCTACAAGTTGATGATACATGATGGACTAAATAGTAATACGGCTTATGACTTGTTTTGTATACGGTAATGCAGCATTCAGGTACGATTAACCAGTCAAGTATGTGAGCGATCAGATATGTGTTCGTAGCAACCATTGGTAATTTTTCCAGTCCTTTTCAGTTTCAGTTAAGAATACACACAAGCTCTGCAATCTCATTCTCTTATTTTGACCGCTCCTCTACAGTGATAATAATCACCGGGCTGCTGCATCTTCTCTGTGGCATATATTCTCACCGGGCTGCTGAATAAGGTACATTTAATGTTGCATTATGGAAGATACAGGAAGATCGTGCGCCCAATTTTGATCCTTAATTGCCTAAGCTACTAGATTATTTGGTTGCAATTGCTAGTGATGCGCTTGATGAGTTGAATGGTATCCTATTGAGAGAAGTTGTGGAGGTTCTTAGAACCGGGAAAACAAAGAAAACAGGGGAGACCATGCCGAAATTTTCTTGTGAAATTTTCTTGTGAAATTTTCTATCTTTTGATTGTTACCTGCACTTGATGATTTGTTAATGCTATTCTTATTTGTTGCTGATTTGCTCCTAATTTACTGTTGATGAAGAACTGCTGCTGGAAAACTGCTGCCACTTTTCACTTTTGAAAATTTGACCATTGTACTCCTGCATTTTTAAGGTATGTTACAATAATTTTTACCTTCTTAAAACGCACTACTTCGCCTCTGTTTTTGCTGTTTGCATTATTATGTTTTGACTATCACATTTGCACTACAATAATTTGTACTGTTACTTTCTATTTTCTTAAACAGAGTTAATCTGATTGGATTTCTGACAATTGTTCATCACCAAACTATTACGCTTATCATCTGCATCGAATAAGGTACATTTAAAATGTTTTCCTTAAGTAATATATGCTTATGCAACATATATAGTTAATTACCCGTCCAGGATATACCCAATAGGGTAAAATCTTCGACGGTCCCAATAAGGGCTGAAAACTGTTCATTCTATACTTTTATACACTCGAAATATATATCTTTTTACTATTTAGTATTATAGGGCATAGCTTGCAAATATAACATTTTATCTTCTCTCCTTTAGTTTCTATCATTCAAAGAATAGCTTGTAAATATAACATTTTATCTTCCCACCTTCCATTGAACGCCTTATTCCCCTCCACAATGAAGTAGACTTCCTTTTGTTCATCCTCGTCGTGACTGACAAAGATGCAAAGTCAACAAACTTAACAGTCCATATCATCGTCTTCATCACAACAATTCTTTTGCCGTGATTATTGGTTTATTAATTCTTCAACTTGCCCTTGGTTTTTCACATGTGGCGCTAAACAATATTTTAAAGGATATCAGATGGCAAACTCATGGATGTACAGCGGAAAATTGGATAACAAGTTTCTTGAGGGAGTTGACAAATTTTGCAATGTTCTGGTCGATAATCTGACTCCTGCTAATAAGGGATACATATTTTGTCCTTGCGTGGAAAGATGCCGGTTTGCTCACAAAAAAGAATGACGATGGCGTTGAAGTTCCCATCGACACTGTGTATGAAGCCAACCGAGCTCAGCTCTACGTTTTGGGTCACTCAAAAGTAGATAAGGATGGGAAGGTAGTACACCCGAGACCAGAGACAGCCGAGTTGGCTGCTAAGATTGTAAGTGTTTAACTTGTTCAATAATAACAGTTTTGTTTAAAAGTTTTTTTTTATAAATTAATAACTTTATTGCTTATTTTGTGGATAATCTTACTAGGCTGAAGCCTCTCAGCGAGGGGAGATAGATATTTGCTCCACCGAGTCAAAATGATCCGCTGAATCAACTTCTTGGATTAAAGGATCATCCTGGAAGGGTTAGAGGTTTCGGGGGACAAGTGCGTCAGAAATTTGTATTTCAAAAGTCCACCTCAAAAATTCTGACGGAGCATGAGGTGTCTGCAATTGTAGATCGAAGAGTGAATGCTCTTGTTTCTAAGGGTTTGGTTGGACAAAACCAACAAACTGATCTAACCCGACCGACTTCTTCAGCTAGTTGTACCGCCCCTTCTGATCCGTATCCGTTTGCTAATCTGAAGGTTAGTATGTCTCTAATAATCTTGTTCGTCATGGTAAATGTATAACTGTAAAAATACTAGCCTTATTCACATTTAAATTGTAACTTTACTTATTTAAGGAACAAAAAACATGTCGTCTACAAATCACGCTTGATGGTTATCCTGTGGATGCTGCATACGGTACTGTGCTACAGTCATCACAAACTACATTGTTTAATCTCAAGCGTCTTCCCCCATTCTATGCTAGAGTAATCCTGCAGACCATCATTGATGGATTTGAGAATGCTTTTCTTCCCATGGATATTGATGGCAAAGTCACACTAATTGATGGGAAGGGTGCTATTGTACCATGGCCAGTCGCTTTTATTGTCATCACTGATGAGGTATGTCTAAATCTTTTATGAATTGTTTTCCCTTTAATGTATACATTGATTTAACTTCTTTGTTCTTTGTATTAAATATGATTGGTTAGATCCCTGATCAAACGAGAAGATTGGGAAACCGTGATGAAGAGATCAACCAATCAATGAATGTTGATCAAAGAACACACAGTTGGCTAAGGGCAACCAGCAATCCAAGGGGAAAGAACCTATGCAGACAGAGGTAACTACTGAAGCTCAGCGAAAGAAGTTTGAGTGTCCCTCCTTTGTGATCAATCATTTCGCGAAGTATGAGAAGATAGTGTATGAAATGATATTGCAAAAGGGTATGCATATGACTCACATGTCAGTGTTGTTACCTGAGTGGCTTTTCCATTACGAAGGGGATCAAAGAACAATAATAAATTTTGAGGACATCAAAGAGATGTTGTGCAGAGATTTGTTGAATATATCTATCATCCAAGCATATTCCCTGTAAGTGTTACTTTTTGTTTCTTGCATTCGAAAATACATTTGAATAAAATAAGTTATAATTTAATGACTTCCTTGTTATTTTTTGTTTTGTTATTCCACCTTTAATTGTTATTATTTTTGTTGAAGGTATCTGAAAGCTAGATTGCGTCATCAAAAACTTGGAGATGTTGTGACATTCTTATGCCCTGAAACAACATCGCTAGATGCTGCAAACAGAGACCCGATAGGATACAAGAACTATGTGTCTCATGGTATAACGAAGGCTGTTCAAAACAGTAGTAGATACGTGATGATACCTTTCCATCAGACGTGCGTATTACTCTCCCTCTTGCATTTAATTCGTTTTGTTAAGTTTGTGACTTTTTGTATTATTATATGATAACTCTTTTCAAAATTACAATCGTAGCAACCATTGGGTACTCCTTCTGTTCTCCATCGCAACATCACAATTACTTGTGCTTGACCCATTACGAATGTATCGTGACTTGCAAATCGACGACTTGTTCAAAGCGTAAGTGTTAGTTAATTAATGCAACTTAGTTTTTGTCTATATAATATGATGAACCAGAATTAATGATTAATTTTGAACTTAACAGTGCTTATATGAAGACGGTTCTTCATCAGTTTGACAACCTTTCAATTGTTCATCTTGAGGTACAGTTATTAATCACTATTGTGTTAGTCGTAATTTGCTATTTTTGACTTTTTGTTTTTTGTTTTCTATATACTTGTCAGTGTCCAAAGCAAAAGGACTCTAAGAGTTGTGGTTACTATGTAATGCGATACATGTTTGAAATTGTCTTTAACATAGAGAAGCTCACAAAAGATGATGAGGTATATTAATATACTTTCCATTACATATACATTTTCTAAATCTGTCTATCATTTTTGTTTAAAACGAATACATATGTGTCTTTACATCATATTTGTTATCTTGTTCTCTACAGGTTCGAGAACATTTCAAGAACTCGGGCAAAACTTACGCGGTCAAAGATCTGCAATTTGTTAGAGAGCAGCTGTGTTTGTTCATCATCAAGTGTTTCAAGAAATAGAGTACGTATCTATGACTTCTTATAATTCTTGTGTAACTATTTGATATTGATGAAACAGTTGGGATCATGAGATAATTGACTCTCTAAGTTTACATGTCTTTCCTTCTACATCTTTGTAGATCCTCGTCAACGGTGGCAGCAATGACAGAGGAAGCTTAAAGGAGGAAAATGATTTCATGTTGTCTTGTGTGTTTTTACTTCACACTTTTTGGTTAAATTTGTGTACAAAATATCGATTAAACTGCTGGGCCAGCTGCTGTCATTGTTGTGTTGTAGCTTTGAAAATTGCAATGGCAATCTGTGTGTGAAGTATGCCACACATTACATATTTTGGTGAAATATGGTTGTTGTACAGTGCTGCTATTATGCAGGTTTGGTGGATGAGGGAATGAAAAAGTGTGTCACACAACACATATTTTGGTGAGATATGATTGTTTTATAATGCTGCTATTATGCAGGTTTTGTGGATGTAATCATTTGTGATTACAGAGTGAATGAAAAATACAGAAAAAAAAATTTAAAAAAAAAATACTATAAAAGACGGTTCACAAGAAACCGTCTCATATAGTATTATTGGCGCGACCGAGAAATTGATTATAAAAGACGGTTCACAAGAAACCGTCTCATATAGTAATATTGGCGCGACCGCGAAATTGATTATAAAAGACAGTTTTGACACAAAACCGTCTTTTATACTAACACAATAAACGACGGTTCTGTGACAAAACCGTCGTTTATAATCAATTTCGGGCGCGTCTAGTGATGTTTATAAACGACGGTTTATGGAAACCGTCATTTAAAGTCCCCAACCCGCACGCCTGTTATGCTCTTAAATGACGGTTCTGAACCGTCGTTTAAGATAATATAGAATAAACTACGCCGGTATAAGAGACGGTTCAAAACCGTCGTTTTTAGACAGTTTGAACCGTCTCTTTTGACTCGCGCCGCACCAGTGATAATTCCTTTAATTAAAATTCTTTCTTCTAATTCCTCCAAATATCCATGTAGGACCTATATTTATTTAAATCTAAATTATTACCCTTATATTTCGGTTATTTATAAATCAACCACATTAATTCATAAACTTTATATTTAAATTCTAATCTCATTATATTATAGAGTTTTAACTTCTTATTTAGCTAAATTACATAGTCACACTAATATTTTGGTATATAGCTTTTAAGTACTATAACTTTCAAAAATAACAACTTAGCCCCTTAAATTCTCGGCAATAATATTTTATTTCCCATAATTACAATTTAACCACAAAACCTTATAAACTTTGCATAATGCCTTATAAACTATAGTTTTAATTTTAATTCTCCATAAATGCCGAATATATATATATAAATTCTTAAATTACCAAACTAACCCCAAATAATTCAGCTTTGGTCTTGAACTCTCCATTAATTACATTTTCACCCCAAAACTTTATAATAACTTCTTAATGACTTATAAACTAAAGTCTAAATATATAATTCCTCAAAATTTCAAAGGTGAGCCTAATAAATCTCTTAATTATGAATTCGCCCCTTTTTATGTTCTAAACTTTCATAACAACTTTTATAAATTACATAATAGCCCAAAACTTAATAAAATGTTATTTTAACACTTGTTTAAATTATCTAAAATTCATAAACTTAATTCCTAACCTTATATTATATTATAATTTCACCAAATACCCCTTTAGCTCTCGGCTTTCACAATATATACACTAAATTTTGTAAAAATTACATTTAAGCCACTTAACTTAATTAATTAGCCATTTAAGCACTAATGAAATATTTTTAGCTCACCAAACTTTGTGATATAAGTTTATATACCTAAGTAGGTCATTAATACCTATTTATCAATTAGTACATTCGGCCATATTTATTTGGTGACCATATAGTATATAAAAGTGGACTTATATGTCATAATAATTATACATAAATTCATAGGAGTTATATAACTCATGTAAAAATTATTGTAATGTATTATATAAATTCTTAGCTCAAAAATAAGCATTTTTGCCCTTGATAATTCGGCGTGAATTAATATGTGACATAACTAAATTTTGTGACACAAAAATGTGTCTTAAGGTAAATATTTTCTATATAAGTTATAGATTGTATTTTTGGAATATAATACCATATAGTTTCGGTCTTAATAAACCTATGAGATGTACATAATTTTTGTATAATTTTTAGAAGCTTAACAAAGCTTATAACATAAAGATTTACTTAGTAAACTTACTTCTTAACAAAGGTGGTTAAGTTCTTGAACTCCTCTTGAATCTCCAAGCTTTCTCCAAGGGAATTTTGATGCTCCACTTCGGTTATATGCAAGTGGTGTAGGAGTTTTAGGAGTTAGATCTTGAATCAAGATCTTAAGTAGATTTGTAAGTAGTTTTACAAGGATTTACCTTAGACTTTTCTCCTTATGAATTCGGCACTCCTAAGGTGGATGAAGAACAAATTTTCCTTCATCAAAATGAAGAAGAAAAGAACCTTAGAAGAAGTAGAACTTGGTTACACATAAAAATGTGCTTTAAGGATTTTCAAGCATTAAAACTACCTTAAGATAACCTTGGGATGCTCCTTGGATTAATGTTGGTTTGAACAACCTCCTTGGAGAAATAATTGATGCCGAACACCTCTTGTTATGCTAGGAAGAGTTTTGCTTCAAGACTTGCCAAGAAATGCTAGGAAATTACCTTAAAGATGAAGGTAGAAGTTAAAACTCCATTAATGGACTTAAGAGCTTCAAAGGAAGAAGATGAAGCAAGAAGAGAGAGCTTAGAACCTTACCAATTCGTGAATGAA
Organism: Limonium bicolor; assembly: GCA_023374045.1. Classification (NCBI taxonomy): domain Eukaryota; kingdom Viridiplantae; phylum Streptophyta; class Magnoliopsida; order Caryophyllales; family Plumbaginaceae; genus Limonium; species Limonium bicolor. Next base: position 266,479,477 of record CM041780.1, read on the forward strand.
GAGTGCAAGGAGGGAAATGAGACTAAACTTACGTATAAGGTAAGAATGCCTTTGGAAATTGATTTTTGTTTTGTCAATTTTTAATGTCATTTGACTATTCTTTTCCTTAGTTTATTACATAGATTATTGGCTCAATAAAAGCCCTTCTTTACTGCATAAAACCGGCCATGTGGTGTGACTAAGCAAGAGTTGGAAAGAAAATAATGTTGGCTAGAAGAGAAGGTAAGAAAAGGTAAGGTATCTTCTTTTGATTTTTCTAAGTTTTGCTTGTCTTCTTCTCCTCTTGTAGCTGGACGAATTCAAGCTCAATTGGGAGGTATCCACCGGTCATGAAGAGCCAAGGAAGAGCTAAGGAAGGTCACATGCTTAAGAAATCAAAAGGCAAAAAGAAAAGGAATCTACTTTTTGCTTTTAGTATTTGTTTTGTATCTAGCTCACATGGCCTTATTCCATGACCTAATTTCGACAGCTCTCTGGTCAAATGAGACCTACATACTTTGGCATTAAGTAATATAACACATGGGAAGGTGAGTCACCATGTTCTATGCCTTTTACAAACTTTTAATGCAATTTTTATACTAGTTTTTGCTCTCAAAATCGGCCCATATAGAGAGTCTTGTTGACTAGTCACACCAACTTATTTAGAAGGTCATTTTAACCCTATTTAAGATTACCAATTCGTGGCATGTCAAAAACTACAAGGCAATTGCGTAAAATGCGTTTTCGTGACACCCGAAGGTGTGTTTTTGTGCTCTAAGGAAATTTTGGGAAACAATTTGTTTTTATGAGTTCCAAGTGTTTGTAACCACTTATTATAGTAAATAAACATATACTAAGATGTTACATTGGGTTATATGGGGTTACATCCACCCGTGACATAATTTACGGGCCATCGGGACACACCCGGGCATAAAGGAGCGCTAAGAAATCCTCCTGTTGTTTTTGCTGAATTTTGAGAAACCACTTCGTGGGTTCTCTTTATAATGTTTAATAATGATGTTAGGAACTCAAGGAATAAATTTTATAGGAGTTCGTGCCACCTCGGCACTCCTCCGGACTTTTCGTGCTTTAAGGAGCGGGCGTGAGCACTCCCGAGCATTTTGCGTTTTTGACTGAATATAGCTTAGGGAATATATTTATATATTCATATAATAATTGTATGACCATTTGGTTTGAATATTAGAGGGTCATACAAGGTCATGTTTGACCTTATGCTTCTAAGGCGTTTAGCGTTTATGGAGAAACGACTGTTTTTACGTAACGTTCTCATGCATGGGTTTGCATGCGTACGTGAAATGATTTATAATAAGATTATTTTCCATTAAATAATGGTTTAATAATATTAATTTGATTTGGGGTATTTCATGAAATGTTACTAATCCCATCCTTTAGGTAGTTTTCATCTTTTATATATTTTCATCCTTATTCTTCTCTTAACTTGTTTGTTCATTTTCAAAATTCAAAACAAAAATTTAGTCGTTAAGATTTGAGCTCTTTTTCCTTTTATTGTTTTGTTCATTTTAATTTATTTACCTTGTTAATCGCTAACTCACTACTAGTTTATAGGTTTGTTTTGATCTTGCTAACCTCATATTCTTTCTATATAAACAGACTAATTTTTCATGATAGGGGAAGAGACGAGTATTGACGGTTATTAAAACCTTTGCTAAACCCATACCATTGTTATCATTATTTTACGCCCTAGTGTTGCTACGCCCTCAAGCTCACACAGTACACCACTGTCTACCATCGAGTCTCTGATTGCCCATACCACCACAGAGCCTCCACGTAATTACAACCCAAATCCATATCTCCCTTCATTCTCCACGGGCGACATAGTTCATACTCAGCGACTGACAACGAGAGTCAGTAAAAGCACCGTGGTTCTTAACCATTGAGACCAGATGCAAACCACAAACCCACGGGTGATTAGTGTCGGGTGCATCAGGACCTGCCGGAGTGGTAATTTTACTATGATTGTTGCCAGGCTACACAATCGATGCAGAGGTGAACGTCCGTTCCCACTTCCATCGTCTCCAAGAGATCACCAGGAGACATTTCATGAACAAACAACATAAAAATTGCTTTAATTTCTTTTCATCTTTGTCCATTTGTTTTTTTCTCTTGACCACGTCCATTCCAAGCCAATCTCAACACTGACCGAACACATTGTTGCATTAATCATCACCATCATTGTCGCTTTGCAATCTATGACTGCTTCGTTAGTAAAAGTCACGATGCCTCCATCATGTTTCATGCTGCTGCATTACCAACCATCAACCCCGTCATACCACTGCCATTTCTAGACCTGTTGGTGCCTCCGACAATAATCATCCGTCGCTGCCAGAGCAAACGCTCATTTGATTTCTCACAGCCTGTTCCACTTTCATGTACCATTGAACCTCAGAGGCACTGCATCATCACTACCTAGTCCAATCTCCATCGATCACCCTGTCAGCTTCTATATTTACGGTTGTTCACTCTGTCTTCAAAACATTGTCGTCGCCCCGACATCAAGCTTAATAGCTAGCTTGTTTGTAAGTTCGTAAAGTATAAAATCAGAAGCCTCAGTACAAGACCGACAGAGAGCATAAACGAGAAACGAGACAGAAAGTGTTTAGAAGAAAAACTCCGCTATCAATCTTATTATTGATAACTTGAAAACTCCTCACCTGATCTGTTCAACACTTTGAACAATCACTCTCACGTCTAATTCTAGACAAAAACGTTGATTACTATCAACAACTCTCTTCTCTCTCAAGACTCTCTTTTTGCGGTAGAAGCTCTACCTTTTCTGATGTTTTTGCTGTACATTTATACTACTTGGAGGCAGATAACAACCTCCTAAATATCTACAAACAATCTTTATCTAAAACCAATATAAATACAAAATACAAGATCCTAAAATATCTCTAACTATTTCCTAGTATAATGCTGGCGCCTCTGATTTCACTCCTTCTTATTATTAAGTAAATATTCTGTTAAGATCTTCACTCAAAGCTGCTGACTGTAGAGGTTGTTGAGATAATATAGGCAGCCTTGGTTTGGGGATTTTGCCACATCAAAAACCTTCGGTAAATATACATTTACAGTTTCCCCCTTTTTTGATGTGAGCAAACTTTGTATGGTGAGATAATGTAGCATTCCCCCTCAAGATATGCATTCTTCCTTAAAACGAGCATTCCCCCTGAAGATGTTAAAACCTTGCAGCACTTGAATGAGATTTGGTTAATCAAGTAACATATTCAAATTACTCACCATATTTCCCCCTTTTGCGAAATCAAAAAATGGTACTAAAAAGTCTATCTCACGGAGTGTAAAAATAGCATGCAAGATCATCAAAATGGCATTTTATACGAATTCATGCGTAGGAACACAGAACATAAGGATAGGCTGTCCATAGAAAAGGCAATGAATAGGAATAAAAGTGTCGCCGGGTTAGGCTAAGGCTGACTAGGAAGCTGGCTATCGAAATGAAAAGGCAATGAGGTAGAAGATTAACACATACTTCAAGAATAGCTTCTTCAAATTTCTTCATCTGCTGAGGTAGACAGGCCAGAAGCTCTGAGGGTTGTGAAGACACGCCCAAAGCCTTTAGGGGTTGTTTAACAATGCACTGATCATCGTTCAGTTCAAGACTCATCTTGGAAAGAGTTAAGGATCCAATCATGATTATGATCCAGAGGCGTAGACATGACAACATCCAGAGGTACAACTTGAACAATTATTTGTGTAATCTTGTGCAACATATGGTACATCATAATTGGACAAGACTGATACGAATCTTCATTTGTAGGGTGTAGCATAATTCCTTTATTTCTTCCCACTAAACCTCAGTCTAGTCTTGGACCAAGTTGTTCAGCCTTGTGCTGAAGCAAATCTAGCATCTGATGTTGGATAATGCTTGTACAACCAGAATCGAATCACCCCTTTTTTATGAGACTATTCGAGAATCCTTTATGGGATAGGAAGAAAAGACTAGCAAAAATACCAGTATGAAAGCCATTGGTGAGGTAAATTGTGTGCAACAAAGAAACTGGAAAAATGGTACGGGAATCTTGTGGAGAAAATGGTGAGTGAAAGTGACCAACGAAAGTGGGTTCTATGCTGAGGGGACAGTTGGTCAGGTACGGATAACCGGAAAGATAAGTGGTGGTAACAAATGGATAGTGCCACCAGATGTTCAATGTTCCAACTTAGAATTTGATCCAGATCAGCCAAATTAATAATCAAGAGATGCCACGGAAAGAGAAGTAATCCTCACTTTATATGAGTGAATGAAATAATAAACATCGTCACGCTCCACTCACTCTAAAGTACCAATTCTGATGCACCAATAAGTCTAACGATAAATAAAAAGATACACACCTTTGTCATTGAGCATCCACAGTCAAGACTGAATGAGGATAAGTTTCGTGTGGAAAGAGCTTTGGTGAAGTGCTTGCCAATTGTTGATCAGTGGCACATGAGGGAGTATCCACAATTTTACCAACTGATTTGAGAAAAGTTAAATACTAGTCGCATAGTATACTCACGGAATATTGAACTAAATCCTTCGTCAGTGCAATAACGGGAATAAGTACGTAGATTGCACCGGAGACTGAGGAACACCATAGTCAGCCAATTGATATTGAAGGTAGAGGATGTGGGCGATCAAGCAGTAGCAACGATATATACCGCTTCAATGTGGGAGAGTGCAATATGTGATTGCCTCTTAGAAGAACCAGACACACCGGGCTGAGCTAACCAATTTGAGCAGATCGGAAATAATTTTTTCAGTCTCGATCGTGAAAGACTTAGAAGAAGGCAGATCCTACTGAAAAACCAAACCAAAGTTAGTAGAGTGTGATTTCCTTTCATATGACAAGAACATCCAAACTCCATCAGCCGCCAGTTTGGAACTTTATTATCCTGAAAAGAGAAACAGTTAGTGCCGCTTAGGGACCCATTGTTGTCTGGGACGTCTATGATTGATATAAAGCTGAGCATATTTAACAGTATCAGACTGAGCAAGTCGAGCATTTTTGCGTTGAAGCTTATGACATGAACGAATATGGTGACCATGTATATGACAATAACTACATTCAACCCTTACATGTGAAGTAACATTCATAGCAGTGCTATATGAAGTTCGTGGATGAGAAACACTAGGATATCTTGTAGGATCAGTCCTAGTCTGTGAACTTTGTTTCTGGGGTAAAACATTAGACGTCGATGAAGTAGTGCCATAAAACCCTAGACCAGCACGTCCTTTTAGGTGACCTACCATTTCATTAAGTTTAGCTTTCCTTTACCAAGAGGGATTTTTCAAAGTCATAATGTCTAATTTTCTACTAAGTGTGTCATACTGCCTTTGTAGATCAACATTATCCTGACGTATCCACTCATTATCAGCTTTGAGTGATTGAATTTCTTTTTCTGCCCACTCAGGAATAGAACCCAGTTTAGTACTGACGGGTGCAGTAAACGTGGATTGAACAACCTTAGCTGAGTTTAAGACTAACTGAGATGCCAACTCCTTATTTTGTTCTTTCAAAACAATAATCTCTTCTTGTAGTTTACTAATCACAGTATGAGACTCAGTGTTATGTCCCTGTTTCACTTCCAAATCCCTAATTTTCGAAAGAGCATCTTTCAACACATCAAACACTTGTGACTTAGTAGAACTATCATAAAAATCATTCAAGCTTTGAGAACTTACCTGATCCCTAATGAGAGATTGAAGAGCCTTATCTCCGGCCATCAAACACATAGTTTCATCATATTTGGCAGTGTCAGTATGAGACCGATGGATTGCAGTCATGCAATAATGTGCTGCATTGCTTTCTATGCCATCTGATTCAGTATCGCTCTCATCCCATACGGCTGCTTCCATGCGTGACTCACATCCTCGATGTTGTGGAGGTTTTAATGGTAAAGGACAATCCTTTATCAAATGTCCTATTTTGTGACATCGGAAACATTCATGCTTGCGGGTATTATACTCACGTTTAGAATTTTCACCGTGGTGACCTCCACGTTTTCGACTAAGAATACGCTTCAGTCCTTGTGCTAGCATAGTGATCTCATTCTCCATGTCATCATCATACTCCCAGTATGGTGTATCTACGTTAATCTTTGCCTTTAGTGCAAGATCCTTGTGCACCACTAGATTTTGTTCCTCCATCTTGCTTTCATGAACCATCAAATCTGAACACAATTCTTCAAATGACATAGATGATAATTCTTTCCATTTTCTCAAGAAGTGATGTATAGTTAAGCCAATCTTTGGTTAGTGAATCAAGAAATCTTTCATTAATAGTCTCATTAGAAAGAGTTACCCCAACCGTTTTGAGTTCCATAAGCACTTGATTGAACCTTTCCACCGTCAGTGCTAGACTCGCGCCCTCTGACATTTTAAATTGTTAAAATCTCGTTGAAACTGTTTCTCCTGGCTTTGCGGATTGATTCCGTTCCTTGATAAGCAATCTTCAAGAAGTCCCATACTTCTTTTGCCGTTCTTATACCCAAGACTCTTCCTTGATCTCGTCGGACAAGGAGGAGACAAGAATACAAGAGCTTGTTTATTTTTGCTTAAAAGTTTTTCATCGGCTTCCGTCCATTGATCCTCAGTTTGGTCTGTTTCACACACTTCAACAACCATAGTAGGTTTGTAATCACCTTGCGCCACCACCTTCCAAACCTTGTAATCCATGGACATCAACTGCACTTCCATCTGTTCGCACCACTTGGAATAATTGAATTTCGTCAACCTTGGTGCTTTTACATAATACGAACTCATCTTTCACGATCTACCCAGAAGTGTTAACCTCTATATTGGGTAAACCTGATCTGATACCACTTGTAAGTTCGTAAAGTATAAAATCAGAAGCCTCAGTACAAGACCGACAGAGAGCAGAAACGAGAAACGAGATAGAAAGTGTTTAGAAGAAAAACTCCGCTATCAATCTTATTATTGATAACTTGAAAACTCCTCACCTGATCTGTTCAACACTTTGAACAATCACTCTCACGTCTAATTCTAGACAAAAACGTTGATTACTATCAACAACTCTCTTCTCTCTCAAGACTCTCTTTTTGCGGTAGAAGCTCTACCTTTTCTGATGTTTTTGCTGTACATTTATACTACTTGGAGGCAGATAACAACCTCCTAAATATCTACAAACAATCTTTATCTAAAACCAATATAAATACAAAATACAAGATCCTAAAATCTCTCTAACTATTTCCTAGTATAATGCTGGCGCCTCTGATTTCACTCCTTCTTATTATTAAGTAAATATTCTGTTAAGATCTTCACTCAAAGCTGCTGACTGTAGAGGTTGTTGAGATAATATAGGCAGCCTTGGTTTGGGGATTTTGCCACATCAAAAACCTTCGGTAAATATACATTTACATTGTTCCTGCCTGGTAGTCGAATAACAAAGAGGTAATGGGGAAGAAAGGATGCAGTTCACCATCGCGTCCATGTTTGGAACAATCCTCATGCGGCTGGCTGCTCAACCCCGTCTCTTCTCACCATTGGCGTCGAGCAGCGTCTTCTTAGGTTGTACGTGATCTGGTCTGCTTAGCATTTCGTTACTATGCTGCTTGCGTTCAAAAATTCAAGAATAGAAGGTGATGCAGAGTTATTGTACCATCATATAATCCTGCAGTCCCAGTAGCATGCACGCGGAAGAATACCTACAGAGGAATGAGGTACTGATTCTCTTCTTTTATTTATTTTGTTTCAATTCTCGTATGCAGGACAACAAGTTACTTTTTTTTCTATTCTATTATAATAGTCACTGCCTTTTTGGTGTGGTGGAGTTCTTTTATTTTAGTTAATGCACATTTGGTCAAAATTCGTGTGTGTTAAAAAAAAAATGAAGTTGCATTGTTAGATGATATCATTGGCACCAGTTTCTGTTTTTTTTATATAATCAAGTTCTAGCTTTTACGTATTTGTAAATAAAGTTTCATGCATTTTTTTTTAAATGTGATTTTTTTTAATAGTTGGTTAGCTAGTTTAGTTTCCGTAGTGATAAAAAATATAACAAAAACAAAAAAGCTATTGATGACATTTTGAACTTGACCTTCTTATTGAATCATAGGATAAAAATGATGATGTCATAAACACTTAGCCTTAAAATTATAACAGTAGAGGAAAAGTAATTTATAAGGGTAGTGAAGGAATCTGAACCCTTTATAAATTTCATATCAAGCCCCCGGACCCATAGCTCTAAAAACTACAACATTTTCCTTTCTAAGTTTAAAAGGTCAAAACTTAGGTGGCGGCTCTATTTAGGTTTGTGTTGGCCAGTTAGAATAATTGAACTTTAATTTTATAATTTCGGTTTAGTTATCCTAATTGCAAATCGATCCTTGAGGCCTTAAGCTAAATACTTTAAGGGTTCAAAAACCACGCCCACAGACTGGCGACTCTGCTGGGGACCACAACCTAGGTTTTAAAATTTTAAACTTAGGAAAGAGGGCTTAACTTGAATTTATATCTTTAAGGCTTACTTTTTTATGATATTATCCTTTTTAGCTTATGTATTTTTATTATCTTGTTCATACGAGAGATGAGGGTCCAAATAAACCAATCTTTGGTCATGCTTAGACATGGCCCGTTCTGAGACACACACCGTAGGGTGATGTGTAAAAGTGGGGGAAATGAGGAGGATGGCGTGCAAACCCCATCCCTTCACTACCTGGGCCCAAAGCCCCAAGCACCTCTCCGAACGTACCCTTACCCAAAAACCAAATATCGGTGAGACACACACCTTAGGGTGATGTGTAAAGGTGGGGGAAATGAAGAGGATGACGTGCAAGCCTCATCCCTTCACTACCTGGGCCCAAAGCCCCAAGCACTCTCCGGATGTACCCATACCCATTTGATGACACTTGCATAGTGAGGACATGCATATTTTCTCTTTATATTCCATACTTTGTGATAAGCTTGATTGTGTGTGGTTAGCCGCTGAAATAAATTATCTTTTATTGGATCTTTACCTGTCGGCCCAAAGGCCCATTCTAGTTTAGGTGAACTCTTTGCTTGGCTTCGGCCCAGATACCTTAGATCTTGGTGGTCTCTCTTTTGGCCTCAAAAGTTCCTACGTCTGAACCATTCATTTTTGATCCATTTGGCCCATAAAAAACCACATGAATTTACGATAATTCATGAGACTTGAAAATTCATTTATGGATCGTGTTTAGGTTTTGGCCCATAGGCGCATCAAGAATTTGTAATAAGTCTTTCACTTGAACTCTGGAAAATATTTTGGACTAGATACCCATTCATATTCCATATAATATCTTCTGGGTCATGTGTGCCACTTTCCATTCAAGATGTCCTGGCCCAAGCGCCTATTCACAATTCAAATGACATTCCGGCCCAAGCGCTCAACTCAATGTCTGAAACATTTCAGCCCAAGTGCCAATCTACAGTTAGAAATTATTTCGGCCCAAGGGCCTCATTCTCAAAGTGCTTCAGGCCAAGTACCTCACTCACAATTCAGATCTGTCAGGCCCAATCGCCTATCCACAATCATGACACTGTTCCGGCCCATGTGCCTCACTTTTAGTCCACATATTTTCAGGCTCATACGCCTACCCACAGTCCAAATGCATCTTAATTGGTTCATGTGCCTCACTTTGAGTCTACTGATAATCAGGCCCAAGTGCCTATCCACAATCCAAGAGCATCCTGGCCCATGTGTCTCACTTCAAGTTCAAGAGCTTTCAGGCCCGAGCGCCTATCCACAGCCCAAAGAGCATTCCGGACCATAGGCCTCATTCAAGTTAAGGGACATTCCTAGTCTAATTTTTTTTTTAAAAGAGCCTTCTTATAATTCGTTAGATTTCATTGTTGTGTTTTCTTAGGTTTGCGTAGGAATTTTACCATTTTTTGTCTCTTTTCCTTTTGTTAAGTAGTCAACAAAAAAAGATCACAGACATTTCTACGTCCTCCCGAAGGTACATCATGGTTGAAAGCTCGAGTCTTCTGTGCGCCATCATCATGCAGATTGGCAGTATTCGAGTTCATAAAGGAGATCGGGGTCCACATGCATAAAACATTGCTATAAACTGTCATTCATCTTTCAAATACGTCACTTGGATTTGCAATCTAATGTTTTGTGAAATTTAAGTTCAGATGTTTTTAAGAAAAGACTGTTTTAAATCAACCTTTCTTGACATCAACAATAATAAGCATTGGTTTTGTTGAATCATCTTCTTCATATTCACAAGCAAATGACTTTTTCAAGTCCAAAACTTTTCCAAGATGAAAAGATAAATTCATGAGTGAGCTCTCTTTGCAAGGAACATCCATTTCTGCTAAACAAATGTCTCTTGAAACTAAGGTTTATGGAGCGGTCATTTCCCGACAGTGGAACTCAAAGACTTTGTTTTGTTTCCAAGAAGATGAGCATGCTTTCCCATGTACCAAGATACATCCCAAAACACCAAAGCAACCCACATAAAGGTTAATATAGCACATGGTCATCAAGCAATCCCCAAACACAATACTGGGGGCAATCTGAGTTAGAATCGTTAATTCCCAACCTCTTCTAACAAATGTGTGAACGAAACTCTCTGAGTGAAAGAGTGCGAGAGTGTCTTGAGTGGAAAAAACAAATGAGAGAAAAAACGTGTCATCTTTACACGTGGTGATGTCTCAAACATGTGAGGTAAACAGTATAACTCTGACTGAAGGAGATAGTTTGTAAATTTACACTAAGACCCATGAAGAGTAACCAGAAGAGACACATAACTATCAGGAATGACGAAGCACCTAGGTAAACCACCACATAGCCAGAAGCTTGTGAAACCCTGAAATCAAACCCTAGGCACCCCCACTGAGCTTTTCGTATAACCTCTTTTATCAATAAAGCTCCACAAAAAGCCAGCTCATTATGATTACGTACACTTGTGACCAAAGGAAGCGAGGAGCCCAATTCTCGGATGAGGACACCACAAGTCTAAAATGAGAAGCGACACTACCACAAATCCGCAAACAGTTGCAATGCGACCCAGGATTCAAGAGCTTAAACGAAAGCAGCTCCAAAAGTTTGGGAAACACAAGAACCCCGAAGACGAGTAAAAGAAGCTCCATGAGCATCAAGATCGGGAAACACAAGAACCCTGAAGACGATTCAAAACAGCTTCAAGAGCTACAAGATCAGGATACACAAGAACCCCGAAGATGAGTCAAAGTGGCTCCAAGAGCTCCAAGAGCTCGAAGAGTGGGAAGCACAAGAACCTCGAAGATGTATAGGCAATTTGAAAGCCTCAAGTTTCCAAACAACAACAACAAAGCAACAACAAGGACGGTGTCAAAGTCCAGAACCCGAAGGCAAATCCACACACAGTAACAAGATAACTTCACACCTTAGGATGGGAAGGCGAATCTGGGAGAAGGTCAAGTTGCAGCTTTGGTCACACTTAAGCCCCACAAGACTGAAAACATTCCTTCATGATCCTGGTGACATTCATCATACCCAATGGCCCCGTTATAAGCCTTAAAGACTTCTAACTTGATAGTTGTGTGTCTAAATCAAGTGAAAGTAACAGATCGAAGGTGTAAGTCCATCAAATATCGAATTCAAAAGTCTAGAAGTTGTGACTGTAAGTGAGGAATGAGTGCAAATGCTAAACACATCGAGTGTAGGTAGAAAAAGCACCGCATCAAAGCAAACCTTAACCTTGTGAGGATGAGAATTGTTCACATGTTTAATCAAAGATAATACTGGGGGCAATCGATTGTTTCGATCGATTTCCATAATTTCTAACTCAGATAGCTCAAAGAAATACTGGGGGCAATCGTTTCTAGCAGTTTCCACAGATGACACAAATAAATCTCAAAATCTTGGCCTGTCATAAGCTCTAAGCACCATGTCCCAAAACCTCAAGCCTTAAGCACCTTATAAGCCTTAAGCACCATGTGCCGACACTACAATCCCAAAGACTTAGGCTCATCATAAGCCTTAAGCACCACATATCAAAATCTCAAGCTCCACAACCCTGAGAAAATCATAAAGCCCGAAAGCATGTTCAGTTTTGAAGGATCAAAATTTTGGTCTCGAAGTCCATTCCTGAAGATGAGAGTTCCATGAATTTTAGTTATGCATCAGATTTTTGACAACTGAGTCAACACCAATCTTGACACCACGTCACCCATATTTTTGAAAATTGAGTCAAACTTATTTTGACATCGAGTCAACCACATTTTTTTAAAATCTGAATCAATCTTGTTTTGACACCGAGTCAATTCCATCTTTGAAAACTGAACAAATCTTGTTTATCAATGTTGACAGCAGAGTCAACGCTATTTTGTGATACCAAGTTAGTAAGTATGATAATGATTGAGTACAGGTGGAGGTATGCTGCCCGTTGAATTGAAGCAGGGTGTATACTGGCCAATGTGTACGAATGGTTGAGTACAGGTGGAGGTATGCTGCCCGTTGTATTGAAGCAGGGTGTATACTGGCCAATGTGTACGAGTGGTTAGGTACAGGTGGAGGTATGCTGCCCGTTGAATTGAAGCAGGGTGTATACTGGCCAATGTGTACGAATGGTTGAGTACAGGTGGAGGTATGCTGCCCGTTGTATTGAAGCAGGGTGTATACTGGCCAATGTGTACGAGTGGTTAGGTACAGGTGGAGGTATGCTGCCCGTTGAATTGAAGCAGGGTGTATACTGGCCAATGTGTACAAGTGGTTGAGTACAGGTGGAGGTATGCTGCCCGTTGAATTGAAGCAGGGTGTATACTGGCCAATATGTACGAGTACAGGTGGAGGTATGCTGCCCGTTGAATTAAAGCAGGGTGTATACTGACCAATGTGTACAAGTTGGCGGGGCAATGGCAATAAGTCCTCATTTCTATGTCAACTTTTTGGATAACAACTGGCGGGCGATGGCAATAAGTCCCCTGTGAAAACCAGAAGTTCATCCCAGCAACCCAGTTGGCGGGCGATGGCAATAAGTCCCCTTGGAAAACCAACATGGAGCATTTTTGAATGGGTTTCGGTCCCCAGAGGCATCCGAGTTTTTTTTTTGAATGGGTTTCGGTCCCCAGAGGCATCCGAGTTTTTTTTTAATGGGTTTCGGTCCCCAGAGGCATCCGAGTTATTTTCTTTTCGAATGGGTTTCGGTCCCCAGAGGCATCCGAGTTTTTTTTTGAATGGGTTTCGGTCCCCAGAGGCATCCGAGTTATTTTCTTTTTGAATGGGTTTCGGTCCCCAGAGGCATCCGAGTTATTTTCTTTTTGAATGGGTTTCGGTCCCCAGTGGCATCCGAGTTATTTTCTTTTTGAATGGGTTTCGGTCCCCAGAGGCATCCGAGTTATTTTCTTTTTGAATGAGTTTCGGTCCCCAGTGGCATCCGAGTTATTTTCTTTTTGAATGGGTTTCGGTCCCAAGAGGCATCCGAGTTATTTTCTTTTGAACAGGCTTCGGTTCCCATAAGCATCTGAATCTCATCACACATCTTGCATTTCATCTCAAACGGATTTTGGTCCCCATGAGCATCCGAATCACATCTCGAAAGAGTTTCGGTTCAAAAAAGCATCGAATCACGTGACATATTTTGCATATAAGATCATGGGCTCCGGTTCTCAAAAACACCTGGATACACTATGCTTTCCTTGTATTTTCTCATTTGGATAGGTTTAGGCCCCTAGAAGTGCATTGGTACAATGACATGCTCGGTAAGCTCAAACATCTTTTCAAGGCAGTCAACACCCCTGAACACAGAAAAAGGGACGAGCAAGGTGAGACAAGGTTGGTAAAGATTTTGGGTATTATCAAGCGTCAACTTGACTTTTCATTGACATTCCAAAATCAAGTTGACGGGGGGCAATCTGTTATCCCCAAAATCTTTACCCTCTTTTACACGTGAGCAAGGTTTTTCTAGGGTTGGTGCATAGCTAAGGGAAAAATTGTCATTTTTTCACCTAATGGATATTTCTCCTGTTTTGGTGAAAATAGGGGCTTCAAGGTAGTATGGGATAAATGGTGATAACGTGAAAACAGAGACATGTGGTATGTTTGACATGAAATCATATTGGCATAGTGGTGAAAGAGTATGTTGGAGATACAAAAGGTTAATGGTTCAAGGCAGTGGCGGACTCATATTAGAGGCTGTGGGGGCACGTGCCCCCACAGGTTTTTAAAAAAAATCCAGTAAGTTATGTATGTATAGAAAAAATAGACATCAAGTAACATAAGTTTAGCTGGTGTAGTGTAAGTTTAAAATTTTAACATGTATAAAACTGCAGGTTCGAATCGTACCCAACTCAAACATATTCCTTTTTTGTTTGTCTCACTTAACACAGTGGCGGACATAATAACTTATCATCTCTATTTCTCTTTTCCCGCTTCAACCAGAAAGCCCCAAATGTTAGGGTTTCGTAATTTCAAAATTCACATAAAAAGTCTCTGACTGATTCCGGCGCTCCTCAAAGATCTATTCTTGCAGGTTAGTTTATTAAAGTTAATTTTGCTCCAGCATTAAAGTAATCTCATCTCATCCCTTTATTTTGTATATGTCGCTGCTTGCTTTCAAAAAAAAATTGTTTATGTTGCCGCAAGTGGAGAAGACTCAGAAGAGAGCCTTGTTGCTGCTCTGCTACTGAGAGGGGATGGATTAATATACTTTTTGGTTTTTAATTTAGTCTTTTTGTCTTCATTATGTATAGACATGTGACATGTGGAATCAAGAAATAAGGATGGAAGCATTTCTTCTATTGTTTAATACTATATTTTGTCTTGTTGTTAGTATGCTAAATTGCTAATAACTTTATATTTTCAATGTTTGGCTTCTGACCTTAATTAACTAAACTATTGATAATATTTACAGGTTTATAATGGATTATTACATCAAGTTATGGAACTCCAAATCATCTATTTCGTCACAAACATCTTCGCTTAATGAGAAGACAAATCACGTTGAAGTTGGATGCTCAAAAATGTTTTAATTTATGTTTTAAATTTAATTTAAATGTTTTGATTACTAATTAAAATTTTATATTATAAAAAATGCCCCCACAGACCTAAACCTCTGGGTCCGCCACTGGTTCAAGGCTAATGACAAACAACTTTTGTAGTTTTCGTTTTTATTTAGTTCTTCTTTATTTCACTTTTTGTTTATATATGTAGCTAGTTTTCAAAATAAGATTTTATTTATTAAGTAAAAAGCCAAAAAAAAAGTTTATTAGTTGTTTATTCCCTTTCCAAGAAAAATAAAAAAAAATCTTTTGAAACGAGATTTTTGAAAAAAAAAGCCAAAACAAAAATTTTAAGTCATATTATTTCCCTTAGTTATCATCTATTTTTTTTTCTATTTTCTAGATTGTTTGTTCATTCTTATCTCTTTAATTCTGTTCATGTTTATTTTCAAAATTCAAAAAAAAAAGAAAACAAAAAAATCCTTTCTATTTGTTTATTTTCTTAACAAAAAATGTTTTCTGAAATGTTACTAATCCCATCCTTTAGGTAGTTTTCATCTTTTATATATTTTCATCCTTATTCTTCTCTTAACTTGTTTGTTCATTTTCAAAATTCAAAACAAAAATTTAGTCGTTAAGATTTGAGCTCTTTTTCCTTTTATTGTTTTGTTCATTTTAATTTATTTACCTTGTTAATCGCTAACTCACTACTAGTTTATAGGTTTGTTTTGATCTTGCTAACCTCATATTCTTTCTATATAAACAGACTAATTTTTCATGATAGGGGAAGAGACGAGTATTCACGGTTATTAAAACCTTTGCTAAACCCATACCATTGTTATCATTATTTTACGCCCTAGTGTTGCTACGCCCTCAAGCTCACACAGTACAGCCACTGTCTACCATCGAGTCTCTGATTGCCCATACCACCACAGAGCCTCCACGTAATTACAACCCAAATCCATATCTCCCTTCATTCTCCACGGGCGACATAGTTCATACTCAGCGACTGACAACGAGAGTCAGTAAAAGCACCGTGGTTCTTAACCATTGAGACCAGATGCAAACCACAAACCCACGGGTGCATTAGTGTCGGGTGCATCAGGACCTGCCGGAGTGGTAATTTTACTATGATTGTTGCCAGGCTACACAATCGATGCAGAGGTGAACGTCCGTTCCCACTTCCATCGTCTCCAAGAGATCACCAGGAGACATTTCATGAACAAACAACATAAAAATTGCTTTAATTTCTTTTCATCTTTGTCCATTTGTTTTTTTCTCTTGACCACGTCCATTCCAAGCCAATCTCAACACTGACCGAACACATTGTTGCATTAATCATCACCATCATTGTCGCTTTGCAATCTATGGCTGCTTCATTAGTAAAAGTCACGATGCCTCCATCATGTTTCATGCTGCTGCATTACCAACCATCAACCCCGTCATACCACTGCCATTTCTAGACCTGTTGGTGCCTCCGACAATAATCATCCGTCGCTGCCAGAGCAAACGCTCATTTGATTTCTCACAGCCTGTTCCACTTTCATGTACCATTGAACCTCAGAGGCACTGCATCATCACTACCTAGTCCAATCTCCATCGATC
The DNA here is from genome assembly GCA_023374045.1 of Limonium bicolor. Lineage (NCBI taxonomy): Eukaryota > Viridiplantae > Streptophyta > Magnoliopsida > Caryophyllales > Plumbaginaceae > Limonium > Limonium bicolor. The sequence continues at coordinate 266,496,008 of CM041780.1, forward strand.
ACCCTGTCAGCTTCTATATTTACGGTTGTTCACTCTGTCTTCAAAACATTGTCGTCGCCCCGACATCAAGCTTAATAGCTAGCTTGTTCCTGCCTGGTAGTCGAATAACAAAGAGGTAATGGGGAAGAAAGGATGCAGTTCACCATCGCGTCCATGTTTGGAACAATCCTCATGCGGCTGGCTGCTCAACCCCGTCTCTTCTCACCATTGGCGTCGAGCAGCGTCTTCTTAGGTTGTACGTGATCTGGTCTGCTTAGCATTTCGTTACTATGCTGCTTGCGTTCAAAAATTCAAGAATAGAAGGTGATGCAGAGTTATTGTACCATCATATAATCCTGCAGTCCCAGTAGCATGCACGCGGAAGAATACCTACAGAGGAATGAGGTACTGATTCTCTTCTTTTATTTATTTTGTTTCAATTCTCGTATGCAGGACAACAAGTTACTTTTTTTTCTATTCTGTTATAATAGTCACTGCCTTTTTGGTGTGGTGGAGTTCTTTTATTTTAGTTAATGCACATTTGGTCAAAATTCGTGTGTGTTAAAAAAAAATGAAGTTGCATTGTTAGATGATATCATTGGCATCAGTTTCTGTTTTTTTTTATATAATCAAGTTCTAGCTTTTACGTATTTGTAAATAAAGTTTCATGCATTTTTTTTAAATGTGATTTTTTTTAATAGTTGGTTAGCTAGTTTAGTTTCCGTAGTGATAAAAAATATAACAAAAACAAAAAAGCTATTGATGACATTTTGAACTTGACCTTCTTATTGAATCATAGGATAAAAATGATGATGTCATAAACACTTAGCCTTAAAATTATAACAGTAGAGGAAAAGTAATTTATAAGGGTAGTGAAGGAATCTGAACCCTTTATAAATTTCATATCAAGCCCCTGGACCCATAGCTCTAAAAACTACAACATTTTCCTTTCTAAGTTTAAAAGGTCAAAACTTAGGTGGCGGCTCTATTTAGGTTTGTGTGGGCCAGTTAGAATAATTGAACTTTAATTTTATAATTTCGGTTTAGTTATCCTAATTGCAAATCGAACCTTGAGGCCTTAAGCTAAATACTTTAAGGGTTCAAAAACCACGCCCACAGTGAGTATCATACCATGATACAAGAGGAGTTGACGACAGAATACTTCACCTAGGCGTGTGGCGAACACTACGGGTGTACCCAATTACGGATTGGGACGACGCACTCCGAAGAAAGCTTGCGGGCTGACAAGTAGTCGGGTAAGTGGTAACGTATCAACAAGGTACCCCACGTATGTATACATGTAGTGTACGGCACACGGGAAGTTGTCAACTCCGTTCTACGGACCATGAGTAGATTTTAACCAGAACAACTGGACACCTCAGACAATCAAGGAGAAGGAAACTCAGTTAAGGAACAAGTATAAGGAACTCAGAGAATCCATCTGAAGATAAGGAATGAAGATTGGGAAGTGCACAAAGCACAGACTAGTAAGTATAGACATTAGATATGTCTCAAATAATTCAAGCAATTACCTGACAGCTGGATGGGATACCCAGCCTAAATACAGTAAGGCAAATGCCTAACGTGAACTTAACAATGCTCAACAAACGGGGCGGAGTTCCCAAGAGCGATCATAAGATTACCACAAGGTATAATCTATCATCGAAGAGGATATTAAACCCAGCCTTAAGCACTAGGAACAAGTATAAACAGTCTACCCAAGAACGGGAGACGTTATAACCCAAAAAGGGATAACTCAAATCTAATACCACAAGGCGGTATAGTAGGCACAACATACCATAAACGCTAGCCGGATGTAACGGCATAACCTAACAACACCCAGGAGCAATCCTTGAAGGGTGTCTGAGTTGACAACAGTCGAACGAGCGTCAGGATAAGAGCACGGGAGCTAGAACGAACACTCGGTTAAGACACCGAAGGGATTTCACTTAACAGGAAATACCCTAAATTACTAGAAGGCACGGATTAGCACCAAATTACTTAAAGGACCTGCTACGAATGGAAGCGTGATGTCACGACTTGCCATGGAGCCCAGTAATACCTCCAACCTATGGGGTATACAAAGAGTGGAAGCATGTATAAGCAGCTTGCAAAGAGCATAGCTTGCAGCAATAGGGCTCAAAAGCCATAAACCAGTTACCTGGTATAAGTTTAAATGGTTGCAGAACCACCGTGGAAAATAACAAGACTTGCAAAAGATATTGCCTCACATGAGTAATAGATCGACAATTGAACCACCCAATTGGAGCTCAACATCATAAGCGACTTGGAGTAATGGCTACCTCAATGTCACTGTCACTAGAGCATCACTCTATATACAGTTGACGAAGCTTTTAATTACCCTTCATGCCTTCTGTAGATGGTAACACAGAGGCGTAAGAATTATGATCATGCCAACATTGGCCTAGTCTACACTTGGACATTACGAGGAACCCAAGGGAAGGTACCCCTCGTTAGCCGAAGACCACCAATGTGGTGAAGATGTGAACCCCTAGAAAGGGCTTCCATCAACAATAACAACAAGCATGTGCATGTAGTTATTGCCAAGAGACAATCAAACAAGGAAATGAGATTTCCAACCACTACGCTGACAAGAGGCTTTGGACTGTAAAAGCACAACACTTAAATAGCGTAGAGACTCGAAGGAGCGAGTATACTCCATACGCAACTATGCATATGGTGAACCATTGAATGGATACCAACAGAGTAAACCTTGTCAACAAGAACCTCCACTTAACAGTGATAGAATACACCTCAGTTGAGGACGGGACCAGAAGACCCCTGAAGTTTCATGCGATGTCCCGGTGATGTACATACAAAAGTAAAACTACATAGCTAGAGCCTATAACCAATGCTCAGCACTGGAGAGACAGTGATTGTCAAAACAGTCAATGTGAATGCACATTAGACACCACGAATGACCAATGCTCAAGAGAGTTGTCAACCAAGATACTTGGTAAATTGTATCATAAATGATGATGGGATGTGAGGTAAGACAACCTACACATGAAACCTAAATTAAAATAAAACATCTCCACATTTGGAAGATAGTAACATTGTGGTATGCTACGACAAACGTCATATACACGAACAGAGGAAACCCTCAGTGTTCACGCCATAAGGAAATGGTGCCAACGTCAATGGCAATAAGTAAAGATAAGCTACCACAGTAGCATAGACCGTAAGAATGATGTTGTATAATGAGTAAGAATACGGTGCGCAACAAGCGACCGCTATGAGGAAGTAGTTAGACAATGATACGGAGTAGTAAGATGACAAGAAAATTCATTCCTATCACATAAGTGATTTACTGTCAAGCGTTTACGCCTCTGCACTCTGTATGACTGAGTGTTTTGGTATTGCACTTGTGCAGTAATGATCTAATGGGATAGCTAGGAATATGGAAAATGTAAATCGTAGTAGACCCCTATTTTCACCAACGAACATGGCATAAGCCAGTTAAGCAAGCTTAGCAACAAACCGTGCGGCCTAAGACCAAAGAAGCACGAAGAGTGTAAACACACTAACAATCACAAGATGTGAATTTCAGTGGAATAAAAAGGTGAAAGGAGACTTAAGAAAGTCACTAGGACCGACGCATAGAAAATGCACGGTCATACAAGTAAAGAACACTTGTACTGAACCAGAAGAACTGGTATAATCCAGAAGCTATTGACAACAGAGAAAGCACTACAACTAAGTAGTGACTTAACCTCGCCCGACAATAAGTCGGAGGAACTTAGTGAATAATCGTGGAAAGCACGAATAGCATGTGCAGTAGATTACCAGAGAGCTGGTTACAATCTAAAACTAATTATAGTTCAAACACGGTAAAAGAATACCGCAATTGTTTAGTAAACCTTATTCCCATAATAGACGGATAAAAAGGTGATGTATAGCACATTAAGGATAACAAGAAGGGTGAATAACCCAAGTTATCAGGGTCGCGCAGCAGAAGCTAGTGGGCCCTAGCTAGGAGATAATATACCTAGTAAGTATAGTAGAATGCACTAGTAGAAAAAACATCTGGGGCATCTGTTGTTGTATGCTATAGGCATCTGTTGCAATAGATGCTATAGTTTCAGATGCTAGAGTTTGAAAGTTTTAGGCATCAGTTATAATAGATGTCTAAAGTCATGCTAATGCATCTGTTATTCATATAACCGATGTTATAGGTAGCTTAATAACTAATAGAATTAGGCATTATAGCATCTGCTTGGCGGAACAACAGATGTTTTAGATCAGTCTATAGCATCTGTTTTTCGAAACAATAGATGCTTAAACCTGATGCCTTTTACCAATTTTAGCATCTGTTTGGTATACAACAGATGCCTTAAATGACAATTTTTTAAAGAAAACATAGTCGCTGTTATATGCCAAATACTCGGACATGCATAATTCTGTTTACCAAAGACGTATAATATTGCAAACACAATTTATTTTCCAAAGACCTGTAATATTACACTTACAATATATTTTTCAAAGACCTGTAATGTTGCACACAATTCAGGTGACTACAACTTTCAAGTCACGTCTCACAATTAAAGTCACTACACATAAGATTATATGATTCTCAAACTCACCAGCAGGATATACAAATTCTAACCAAATGTGAATTCATCATTCATACAATATGATTCTCAAACTCACCCCTAGAATACACAAATTCTAACCACAACGTGAGTTCATCATTCATTCATTACGCATATATACTTCTTAAACATGGACCATGAGCTTCACTACATCCCAAGCAACCTTAACAACCAAAGATAAATGCAATTGTTTCATTGTACATTGCATAATGCTGCACATGTTTATTTCTAACATTTTCCAAAGTTACATGATTGGCTGGCCAATTCTTCAACTGCATAATCAATCCCATCCGCAGTGTACTGAGTATTTTTAAAAGCCTGAAAAAAATAATAAAAAAACATGTTACATAGTAATTACAACAAACAACCAACAACTAAAGATTGAAATATAAGACATTGACTGGTATCATCAGAAACTGATAAGCCACTTTGGATAGCTAATACATTGAGCTCGGGTACCTACATATTACATGAGCACAAGAACAACATGTCCTGATTTTCAACCATTCCACATTGATAACCTACAGAAAACAAGCGTAGAAAGAAAAGTGTACCTCTATTGAAGATACATTTAGTTCCAACGAGAGGCTCATATCCTGATAATAAATCATCCAGGAGCAGCAAAAAGATGCCATCTTTGATGCTGACAACCTTGCTTTCTTCTGCTCTGTTCAACCAACAATGATGGGGCCTGCTTACATACAACAGTTTTAGAGTAATGGATTAATGCATATCCATGCATCTTAGATGATGGGCTCTAAAGAAACAACGATCTTAATCATATAGCTCAAGCAAATACCTTAAGGTTGATCCAGTGCAGATTTAACAAATGACATAAGATCATTCTCATTGGTGCTGCCTTGTGATTTTTCTGCTACTATGGAAAACCTGATTAAGACTTTTAAGTTACACAGGAAGCCACCAAGCACAAAAGGCTATACATCTCCTTAGTGGCTATACATTGAAGCCTATTCAAATACTCATTTGTCCGAGTCTAGCTTCCTGCTAGTAAAGCTGAAATGCAATCTATGTTACCAGTACAATATCAAAAGGAACACATATGGAAAACCAGCTATAGACAAAATAGAAAGCTTAACCACAACAACAATTGTTGTAGATGTGTTGAAATTAAAAAGGTGAGTCCTACAAGTTATCTACAATCGTATATCACAAGACAAGGGAAACTCCGATCACCTTAGAGCATAAAGTTCACTCCCAGGAAAATTAGCAACTATTTGTTACCATGGGCATATGGAAGTGTCTAAAGATGAAGCTGAAATTCCTGCATTCACTCCACATTTCTGATGCCATCAATATTTCTCCGCTTAGATGCATCAGCTGGATATCTACAAATTTTAAGTCCTACAAGTAAATTTTTTACAACCAGAAGCCCCTCGGAGTCAAGTCCTGCAAGTAAAGTCCACAATTCATGATATTGCTTTCAGATAATTCAAAAACAATTGCAAATGACTGATTGAGGAAGAGGTCAAATTCCACGGACATTCAAACCTTAAGGGACTCTAAACCAGCAAGGGTGAGCACGTCTGGTGAGAGAGTTATCCTTTATATCATCAAGAACAAGGAAATATGCTTGATGTTGCCAAGTATAAAGATAGATTTAGCCAGCCGAATAAATAAAATGTGACAAGGGCATACAGTGAAATAGAAAATCATAACAGAGTTAAACGTATAAACTAAGCATCAAAGAAAAGATCAAGTGTAGTACTCATTCAATACTCCATCCTAGGAAATGGATAAGAAGAATTCATCTTCGGTTAGTTCACTCCCTTTCAACAGCTTATATCTATCAACATCTGAAATCCTCACGGTTCAACTTTCCTATAAAGCACAGTTATCAAGCCAACGGGTCAGTAAAAGCCCACCTTTTCCAGAAAGAAAAACAAAACAAAATAAATAATACATTTCAAAGAGACAAATTTTGACCCCAAAACCATAAAAGAAAAAGAACTAATTCATAAGGCTATCTACCTCCGGTACATTGCGGTCCAGCATCTGCAATTAACAAATTAAGGAGAAAAGCTTCAGTAGAGAAATCTACGTTACAAATGTTAGCTTACTTGGCAACAAAGAGCACTGACAACGCGATCATTGATCTAAAGATCTTAAGTAATGAATAAACACAAGCTACTATAGAATAAAGTAGAAAGTAACTTCATTCTCAGATATGGACCATTTACGTCAGATTCTACGAGACTATATTTGCATCGATCAGAAGAAATGAGAAGGTAAATAATCTTTGAACTATCAAAAGCTCAATTAAGTAAGGTCAGGTAGGTATAAATTCACAGTTCAAAGAAGTATAATGAAAAGAAAATTTAAAATTCAAGATCAACCATTAGATAGAAAACACTATTATGTAGCAGGGTGAGGAGGTTCTTTAGCAGATTAGTCATCAACCCCCAATGAAATTCAACAGAAACAGCAAAACTAGACTTGCAATTCGCTACGGAGGTAGCAAAACTTTAAGACCAAAAGTATATCCAGAAAAAAGTATTGAGTTTATATAAGTGAAGAAGGAAAATTATACCCGTTCTACCAAATTGCGAGAAGTGTCAACCCATTCAAAAGAAGAGTCATGCAAAAGCTCGGATTTGAGGACATCGTATGCATTTAGCCTTAAGATCAGCCATTCTTTCCTCTTTTCTGCACTTATTTCCCTCTGTTTTCATTCTCTCTGAAGAGCAAGTCGTGGCACGAAGCCTGCAAAGATCCCGCTGCTTGGACAAAAGTCGTAAGTGAGTGCATCGAGGATTCGGACGTGATATCTGAATATCAGAAGATGGCTTATACTGTTCTTGAACGCAGCTGGGGTCGTTTGCTCGATATCTCCTTGGAGCATGTCTGCGACAATTTGCTCATGTCGCTTTTTACCGAATGTTTCATCGTCCTATCCCTATCCCTATTCCTAATCTTTCTCTTTTCTTGATATTGTTGTAGAATAGCAGTTGTTACTGGCATCGTCGTTCTGTGTATTATTGTTCATCTTTGCCTTGATTGTTTTAGGCCGTATTTCTTCGTTGTTCTAAAAACTGCTAACAACTAGAATTGGGATGTCGGGCGATTTAGGTGTGGATGGCCGTTCAAATGCGGTATGGTTTCCTCGTAGATGCTTCAATTAGTAAATGTAGATTAACAAAGCGTATTCAATTACCTTTAGAGAGAATTGAACCCAAAGGAAAATTAGAAGTCACTCACGACCGTTCGTCACAATTCACTTCAGGTCTTTTGATTTGCGATTGAATGTCCGCACATCTGGCTCCAATCCAAGGTTCTAACTAGTATGTACTGAGAGAGATGTAATTTGAAGATTGAAGAGAAAGGAAATACCTTTGCAGTTGATTTGCCTCTTTTACGCTCGTTCTTCTTCTTCTTTTTTTTTTTTGAAACCCTCGTTCTTCTTCTTCAAGCGACTGTAGAAAGGATCGGAGAGAGCACTCAAGTATTTGCAGTTGTATAATTGGAGTGACATAGTGGGAAGAAGCTTATAAACTTTTTAAATCCGTCCTTTAAAAAACAGATGGCTAAAATTTATTTTTAATAAGCTTTAAAAATCTGTTTTTTAATATAACCGATGCACAAAAATAAGGTACCCTTTTAAAATCTGGCCTTTTTAGAAGAGATTCTTAAACTCATTAATAAACCTATTCCCGCGCCCAGGCTTATGTGCCCGCCAAACAATATATATTAACAACATCTGTTAATGTCCTGACAGATGCTAGTGAACATCTAAGCCATCTGTTATATATGAACAGATGTTTAAAGGGTGGTGTCCAAAATATTTTTTCTACTAGTGATGGCAATTAATGCCTTGAAGCCTAATAGGCTGGAACCGAATTAATTATGAGTTAAATAAACTCATATAGGAATCCTTGGTGCAAAGACTAAACCATTGTTATGATTAGGACCCTTTGACAAGGGTATATTATGTAACAAACCGTAAAGAAGCTAAAACGCTTCAGATTGCCCAAATTGAGTAACCAATGTTTAATAATAATAACATATGGTAGATTACGTGGGCGTAATCCCTTTTAAGGGGGGTAGAGCGAAAACCGCTTAATGTAAGTTTCATGAATAAAACACATAAACTATAATGTGCATAACACAAATGAGAATTGATTGGATGATTGGTACTATGTTAAATAAACATAAGTATCCATTCATATTGAAATTATGGTAATTAGGAACGAGAGATGCAAATACCTTAGGGCGAATATACCCATATTGTAACCCAGTGTAAGAGTATTGGCAAAGAAGAGTAATGAGTAGTGGACGGAGCTCCACAAGTATTGTAGCCTTTGAAGAAGTAGTACGAAATGAATGAGAGTAGTAGATGAATGAAGTCTAGGAGTCGCTAGGTAAGTTATTGGACGTAAATTGGGAACAACTAAATTCTACAAGTATGGTAATCCGTAGTTAGAATTTTTGAAACGATGGAGAGTAATGGATGAAAGTAGTGAAGGTTGGTGAAATGAGCACTTAGGTATTGAAACTCGAAGTAAAGCATTTGGGAAATAGATTGAGAATGACTGATGGACCGAATTCCATCCTTTGGAGATGTATGAAGGACTAGGAAGAGTAAAGAGATAAATCATGAAAATAATTAAATTAATTGCTTGTTTGAAACTTAGGTGGGAAGTCGAACTTGATCCTGATCAAATCAAGGGAAACCGAACACAAATTGGGGTGGAAAGATAGTTCAACACTGATGCTGATCACATCAGGGTCGAATGATTCTCGAAGCTCCCCTCAAGTGGTCACAAGAATCACACATAGGATAGAAGTAGTGAATATAAATTGGAATTTGGAGTTGTGTGTTTTAGAAAATTTCTAATTAGTAGTTGTAAAGGAATTCTCCTTAGACTGGAGATTGAGGACTTGTTGGAAGTTTATATCGGAGAAGATGGTAGTATAGCATATTGTATTATTCCAAGGGCAGCGGGACATAGAGGAGTCCTGTGCCTAGATGACCTGAGTTCCTGCGGGACTGTATGTGTATTGCATTGCTTTGGGGATAGCTTGCATTGTATATATGTGAAAAACCTGTAATATGGAACCAATGGTGGTAGTAATGGGATTGGAGTAATTATAGTACATTTGGATGGTATGGAATGTAGAGACCGTAGGTAATGGATTCGGGGAATTGTAAGGAGGAAGAGTGTGTGACCTTTGGTATTAGACATGTAAGAATGAGTAAGCATTGTAAACCTATAACCTCGAACAACTTTGAGGATAAAGTTCTTAAGGGGGGTAGATTGAAATACCCCGAACTTAAATATAGTGATTAAGATTATTCTACTCCTTATTTAAGAGCCTAATAATGATTAAGAAATATTGGTAAGGGAAAATAAATCTAAAAGAAATAAAGAAACACTTAAAAAGCGAAAAACGCTAAATAAGCGTTAAATAACCATAGGAGGTATGAGACCTCGGTTAGCATACTATATGGATTATAAAGGCTTAATAAGGCCTAAATAATATATGGGAACAACTCCTGAAGAAAACGGATCCAAATAATGTATTAAAACGCTAATAGAGCTTTAGCACACGTTTTTCGAGAAAACGCGAAAACGTGACTTTAAGTGGTCAAATGAACCCGTAAAAATTCTAAATCATTAAATAACAATTATTAAGCATTTATGGAAGCTTAATGGTCAATAAAAATAATTAAATGAGAAAATTCCAGAAAACGGGCCCGGTTAGTGAATAGTACCGAAACCGGGTAAATAACGAGCGTTTTCTGTAAAAGATGAAAAACGCTCCAACTAGTATAACTGTAGGGGGGCGGTTTTTAACAGTCAAATAACTCCCTCACACACACACGTAACTAGCTAATTAAATAAGAGAGCCAAAATCAAAAAGCAATAAAGTAAAAACTACTTTATCCCCTCTCTCTCTCCTCACTCACTCATTTCTCTACTCTCTCAACTCCCTCCTCCCTCACCATCTGATTTCTCCCTCCTCTCTCTTCTGGAATGGGTGATTTTGGAGCTCCAAGGAGAAGCTTCAATGGCTTCTCATCTTTCCATCCATGCTCCACCTTCATTGAACTCCAAAGGTAAAATAACTACATATTTGTACTCCCCTCATCCTCCTCTACACTTCTCTGTTTTCAAAATCCAAAATGAGGAAGTTCATTTTGTGGGTATACCCCATTCAAAGAGAAAATAGCACCAATGGGTTTAGCTGGAGTCTCCTCTCTCCATTAAGGTAAAAATCTCCATGAAAGAACTCATTTCTCCATCCTTGCTTATAACCGATTTTACCTCCTTGTAACACTCCATTCTCTCTCTCCTTTGAGCACAATATCAACCTGCAATGGTGGTAGATTCACCTTCTTGAACCAAGGGCTAAAAACCCTCCTAAGACACTCCAAAGGTAAACCCTAGAAATCTTGCTTTAAACTTTCAATGAATTAGCACTAATTTAAGGGTTAGTATATTAATTGCAATTGGTTTGTGTGCTTGGATGATGGGAATGGATTTTGGCAACTCCATTCCCCATATGGCCAATTTGGGCAAGAAAGAGAGAATAGAAGAAGTGGAAAAGAAAAGAGGAAATAAGAGCTTAAGGTAAGAGCTATTTCTTGAATGGTCAAATTTAATGCATTAGAGTAATGAATGGAGGTAAACCAATTTAAAGAACCGAAAATATTGAATTGGTATGTAGTATTGGAATTTTGGATATTTGTGAACTAGTATGTGAATTATAGGCCTTAGGGCAAGTGTATTTTATGTGTATTAGTATGTGGGATGAGGAAGTATTGAGAATTGGATTGTATTGGTTGCTGGTAGGGACCCTTGTATGGGTGTGGCTAGATTAGGAATGAATTTGATGAAAAGTATGTGTGTGGAGAAGTAGAAAAGTAGATGAACTATGGCAAAATTTTGTAGGAATTGTGCATTAGGGGTGACTTTGTGGGAGGAGAGAACCAAGGTGTGTATTGGAGTTAATAGAGAGGTTTTAATCATGGAATGGTAGTTTAGTCATGAGAATGAGATATGAGAGTGCAAAATCTGTAGCACAGAGTATTTAAATGCATTGTGGAAAGTAGGAGGAAAGAGTGTACAAGATTTGGTGAAATGGAGATTTGAGTTGGGTATAGGTAGTACATATGTCTATGATGAAAGTAATGGATTTAAGATGCTAGGAGTAGCATTGGTAGAGGAGTATTGAATGGTAAAGGTTAAATTGAAAATCTGTAGCATAGGAGGAATGAAAACAATTGTAAGTGTTGAAAAGAAGTGAGGAGAAATTGTGTATGTGGATTTAGAAATGAGTAAGGAATTTGGTGGATGAACTAAGGCAATTTGGAGGGCCTAAATAGTGTTTAAACATGTGGGATTACATGTAGGAAGATTGGGAAAACCATGGGCAAAGTATAGAGCTGAAAACAGATTTTTAAAATTGAAATACTAGACCGGACCGACCTTGGGACCGAACTTGCAAGGTCGGTCGAGCCTTAAAATACAAGACGGGAAACCTACTGGAATGGACCGACCTTGGGACCGGACTTGCAAGGTCGGTCGGCCTGAAATTTTCCCGTCGTGTGACCTACTGGAATGGACCGACCTTGGGACCGGACTAGCAAGGTCGGTCGGCCTAAAATTTTCCCGTAATGTAACACCCCATCTCAATCCAAATGTGGTTTCACAACTTAACAACATATATATAAATGTCACAGCGGAATTCAATACACTCCAGGACCTTGCCACGGTCTGATTGACAGAATATACCGAACATTAGTACATACAAATCTTAACCAATACATATCCTTCTTACAATCCCTCACAACCTAACATCTTACTAACTCAAATTTCCATACGAGTGTACATGCACAACTCGTAGGCCACACTTAACCCGTAACGCTTGTACCTCATCTTACTCTCGTGACGGCCGCCTCCTGACGTTCACATGTGTAGTAAAAACAGCCCCCAAAGGGGGTCAGCACGAAGGCTGGTGCGATCCTCTCATGGCCCCCAAGCTAACGTGGCTACGACGACTAATTGTCGATAGCATGGAGGTTGATTAGATGCACAACATAGTAGAAAGTGCAATAAACAACAATCCAAATATGAACAATCAAAGTTCAATCACAATGAACGACTTAAATGCGTTCCCTTAATTAGAGAGTTATTTATTTAACTCGTTAGGTTATGTTTCCTCTTAATCTCAGTCCAACCTTATCTTACCTCAATCTTAGTCTTATCTTAGTCTTAGAAACAACCATCCTTTAAATAGGAATGGATGTAGCTTATCTCAGTCTTATATTGCAAACCATCCTTTAAATAGGAATGGTTGCAACTTACCTCAAACCTTATCTTAATCTTAGAATACAAACCACTCTTTAATTAGAAATGATTGTATCCTACCTCAATGTTTATTTTTGTCGGGTCAAAAGCAACCCTAGCCAATGAGCTATCAACTCCATTGGTTGAATAAACAACTTATCTTATAATTTAGGATTTAGGTGATCCTGCCGCACCATCTTAATGCCTCCTACCTTGGACTGGATGTCCAATGTAGCTGAGCCGGCAACCGACCCTAGGCAACAAGTCCGAAGACAAGTCCTTAAGCGGAAGTCGGATCTGCTATAGACACCGACCCCCTTTTTCCTTAGCATGCATGACTGGAGTCAGTCCCGGGTTCCTCACTCCCCCCTTAAGTTCCAGTTAGTAGAAGTCTCAAGACAATGTTTGATGGTTAAACCTCTTTCGGTTATTAACAAACTAATATTAGCGAGTGTTCCTTAGTCTCACACGATTCCTTACTAAACGTTAGTTAGTAGGTTCTCACGGTAAGTTGTGTTAGTTTTCAAACATCACACAACAATACAATAAACATAATGTTCCGGTTACATGCTTTATCTTGTTTAGTGAGCACACAAAAACAAGTAGCACACAAGCCGAGGGACACCTCGTTAGCAAGCAGGTCACATGAAGAACTGTACCGTTCACCGTTGGTCGTTCGGTTCTTACTCTCCTCTGGAGTCCAAATTCTCAAACCCTAAAACTTCATTCAATTTTAGGTGTTAATTACTTTTCCAATAAAGTAACTTACTTAACTCACTTAGTCACTAATGATCCCCATCTAACACCACTTAAGTTCTTATAAACTTAATCTTAAGTGAATCACTTCTCCTCATACCTATACTTATTCACCCACTTAATTATCATGGTTACCCACCAAACATGTCTTAAACAACCTTATATTATCATTACATATCAATCCCCATGTTGGGATAAAACTACACTATAATTAATATAGAATTATAACAAACTATTAGGCAAGTGTACCTATTCGTAGTAGTAAAACAAGTGTCGTATCCACAAGGAGATTGTTCAATTATCCTAGTTTAGGTAGTTAAAAGAAAACTGTAAAAGGGGTTTAGCCGGAGGCAAGCTTGATTTGTTGTTGGATTATTAAAGAGATAATAAAAACAGTTAAAACAGTTGTGAATTAAGTGGATGGTAAATGTGCTAAGGAAGGTGACATCGCCCAATTATAACTCAGATAATATTATAATCCTAGTTTGCTCTTATTTGTCTGTTAAGAATTTTATCTTGTGGCCTTTCTAAATCATAGATAAGGACAGCTCTTAATTAATTCATTAAACTTCTTACAATCAGAAAAAGTCTAAAATCATTAATTAGCTTTAAGTGAGAATTCTTTTATAACAGCGATGGATTTTATCTGCTAATCAAGGAGTTAATATCTAACGTTTGTCTCTCTTTGTGGTCTATTCTCTAATTTTACAAAATCATTGAAATTAGAGAAACCGTAAATGAGTAAAAATGATCAGTTCTTAAACATTTAATAATAGAGAGAGACAAAACAAATATTTATAAGCAAACTCGGTAATAAATACGCTGAGTTATTTTGGGTTAAACACCCATCCTAAGCACAATTATGAGATTACTCAGACATTGACAGAAATAAAAAACAGAGTAGAGACTGAAATATTCATTACTCAGGAACTGCCTGCGAATAACGGGTCTGCACTCGCCTGCCTCTTTTCTCTCTTGTAATTTACTGCTTCTGTTTGAGTACGTACGTGAATGAGGTGAAATGGTAAAAATAAATAAAAGATGGAGAAGTGTGGTGATACGGGAGGAATTAAATGGAAGAGAATGGAGTGTGGAGCTGTTTGTGATTCTTCAGCCTGTGGACGTACGTGGTGTATTTTTTTGCAGTAATGGGGTTGGGTTTATATAGAGAATTGAGGAGGCAGATCCGTACGTATTTAATTGATTGCAGAGTGCTTCATTTATTGCTTCCTTCATTGATTGCAGGGGACAGAGCGTGTTCAGAGTAGATGGATAAGTTGCGGGCGAGTCGGGCGAGTTGCAGACGACGGCGCGAAGAAGATAGTCGCGACTAGTCACGGTGTCCGCCTGTGTTGACCGCGAGATTAAGAGGCGGTAGCCTCTATGCTGTCCGCGAGGCGGTTGCCTCAGTGTTGTCCGCGAGTTAAGAGGCGGTAGCCTCTGTGTCGACCGCGAGGCGGTTGCTTGTGCCTCGTCCGCCTCCTTAACCGCCCGTTAAGAGGCGGTTGCCTCAGCCGGTGTTCGCCTGGCGGTTGTCCGTGTGACGTCCGCCACTTAGGGGGCGGTTGCACGTGACTCTCGCGTGACTCTGTTTGACCGGCTCCACATTCTTCGTTATAAGTCCGTTTTCTGAGCCGTTTGCGTCTATGTGTTCGTTTCTTTATCTACTTTACTCCCAGCTTGGTTTTCCTCATGTTAAACCAATAAATTTGTGAGATAAACAATAAAACATAAACTAGAGGAAAACTAACCGAAGTGGAGAAATGAGCAAGAAAAGTGCTAATATTATATATGAAATACACCTATAAATCATGCTCATTTGGACACTTATCACCCCACCATTAGATGTCATTTCCTAACCTTAAACAAAGTCTTTGGTCAAAACAGCACCGCATCCGAACTTGTGTCCGAGCTTACCAAGTTCGGACGCAAGTCGAGACTCAAAAGGGTGCAACCAGACGTGTGTCCGAACATGTGTCCGAACTTCCCTAAGTTCGGACATAGGTCGAGGAAAAATCAAAGGAAGAATTTCAAGTGTCCGAACATCTAAGTCCGGACGGTAGTTCGGACTCTGGTCGAGACTCAAGAATTTTAATCGCAACAGGGCATGTCCGAGCTTCCAAAATCGGACGGAAGTTCGGACAGGCCAGAATACTCATCTTTTATACCCTTAAACACTTATCTCCTTTGTTGCAAAAATGCCCAACTCTTCTACAAGTGTCCCATTATGTCTTAATACCATATAGGCACTTAAACTCACCTTAGAACATCCTTTAAAACCTCCTTAACCATTTTCTCAATCCTTACAAGAATTCCTAACACTTGTTACTTATTTCCTTATTTTTTTTCCAACATGTAATTTTTTTTTTGTCTAAAACTCTAACTATCCAAAGTGTTTCCTTCCCAATCAATATAACTTCTCCCTAAGCATTATTGCATCCCCTCTTTGCTTGCTAAACCTTCCAAGGTTATCTTGCTTGTCCATGCACAATTCCTTTCTTTTCCTTTTGCTACTCATCAACCTAAACTCATGAACTTACCTATGCATTTCTCCCCATCTTCTTAGCACCTTAACCTTGTTTTTCTTTACCTTGACTAACCTACACCCTCCTTGGACATTTCAATCTCCTTTTACTCAACTTACTCACCATTCTCATGATCACTCGCTCTTTTACATTCCTAGTCATTTTCCTTGACATTTGACAACATTCTCCTTCAAACTTTGTACAAGTTTCCTAGCTTCCTTAACCATGGTTTTGGTGCATAAAACTCACCATTATAACCCCTAGTCCCTCTTATACATTCCTAGGTCTTCCTAGTACTCAAGAACTCCATGGTTTATCCATTTTCACCAAAATAGCCCTTAGTGATCACTAGAACATCCTTAGTCATAAAATCTCCTTAGAACACCTTAAACACTTAGTTTCCTACTCAAATTTTGCCATAGTTTCTCTAGTATATTATCATGCCCAAATGCATTGTTTTCCTCATTCAACCATCTCACACACATCAAGTCCTTTCTCATCATATTCTCTCACACAAATCAACTCATTCATAATAAACTCAATATAGTGCAATAATCTTAAATTGCATAGCACTAAGGCTCTTAAATGACATGGCTCTTAGGCCCTTAAATGACATGGCTCTTAGGCCCTTAAATGACTTAAACTTAAACACTGAATTTCCCACATATAAAAGCTTTCAACCTGCAAATACACCCAACCATCTTATAGTAGTTATAATGCTCTTAAAATTCATCTTAAACTTATCTTACTAACTTATTTCCTTTGGCTCCTTAGTCACAAGTTCACAAGTTTGTTTAAATTCTTTTTCCTAGGTTTTATAACCCATTACACAATGTAAGCTTTAAGCTACATTAGTACTTATCTAAATACCACCCCTTAAACCTTAAACCACCTTAAGGTAAGTAATTTACCTTGTTTTTCCAAGCTTATCTTAACTTCCTCCTTAGACCTTCTTCATGGATGAATCTCGGCCACCCATTAAATTTCCTTTGCCAATGTTCTAATCAATATTCAATGACTCACATGAGTGCTAAACAATACACTAACCTTAAAGAATGAAAACCTAGGTTAAAAATGTGTTCTAAGGTATAAAAGTGGATGATTACCTTTGAAGTCTCAAAGTAGACTTGGGCATTGAATGAAATAGGACCTCCACTAGTCCTTGGTGAATAAAACAAGCTAGAATAAGGCATAAAAACAAAGCCCCATGAGTAGTAATTTTCGGCCATGTAGAAGAAGTGGTGGAAACATGGTTTTTCTTACATATTCTTTACCTTAAGAGAATGGAGAACCAAATGGGCTCTTCAAACTTGATTTTCCTCCATCAATGGAGTTTTCCCTTGGCACCGAAATGGAGCCTTGAAGGATTTGAAAAGATAGAAAGCTAGAGCTTGGGCTTACTAAGAATAATATGTGTGTAGTTTTTAATTTGGAGCTAAAATGAGCAAGTTATGGACAAAGCAAGGTGAGGCTACAATGGAGGCTGCTCTTACGTGAATAGAGAAGAGAGGAGGTGAAGAAAACCATGGGAAGAAGAGAAATGAAGAGAGAGAAGAAGAAATGTAGGCTAATATAAGATATTTTGCTTTATAAAAGCAAATAGTAACTTTACCTCTTTTCCTCTTCTTTTCCTTTAATTGCTTAGTCATGTGGTGACTCCCCACATCAAAAACCGGCCCCCTCTTATAATTGGAGATATTTATGGTCTTGTTTGACCATTTAATTTGACTTAGTTGACTAAGGACTAAACTAGGCACTATTTGGCACTATTCACAAATTAGAGCACAAATTTGTGAAAATTTTAGTTTCCCATTGATTTAGACTTCCTAATGTGATACTAAGTAGTACACATGTTAATTAAAGAGTAATGATGGACATTTAGTGAAATACCCCAAACTTAGATATGATGTTTAAATGATAAACTAAGATATAAGGAGGCTAAATAATGCCTTAGAAACATTTCTAATCAAAGAAAATATAAGGAAACACCAAAAGAGCAGTTTAAGCAAAAACGTGCTCTAAGCTTGGAGAGACTTGGGTGAGTACCCAAATATTGTTCTAAGACCTTAGTAATATCCTAATGGTCATTTTAAATCAATTACCAAAGAAAACCAAGCTTGAAAACAAGTTAAAACACAAAATGTGCTTTAAGGAGTCTTAAAGCACATTTTTGAAAAATTGTCTTGTAAATGAGTTTTGAATGGCTAAATGTCCATCATTACTCTTTAATTAACATGTGTACTATATAGTATCACATTTGGAAGTCTATAACAATGGGAAATCAAAAATTTCACAACAATGTGCCTTGTTTTGTGAATAGTAATTTAATTAAGCTACTTTCTAACATAAGTCAATATAAGTGAGATATTTGGTCAACAAAGACTTAAGTACCCCTTGTTACTAATGGGGGCCGGTTTCTTATAAGGTGAGTCACCACCTTTATGAGTCATTAAGCAAATAAAGAGTTATAAAGCAAAAGTACTATTCACCCTTTTAACATAAATATCTCATTTACTCACCTCTCTCCTCACCTCTTCATTCTCTCTTGTTTCCCACGATTTTCTCAAGCTCTCTCCCTTCTCCATTAACGTGAAGCTCATCTCCATGCTAGCTCCACCTTCTCTTGCACACAACTTACTCATTTTAGCTCCAAAATCAAAACAAATTACATATTCCTCTTAGTTAGCTCAAGCTCTCTCTTTCTATCTTTTCAAAACTCCAAGAGCTTTGATTTGGTGCCAAGCCAAACCACCATTAGAGGAGGAAATTCAAGCTTGGAGACTCCATTGGCTTCTCCATTCTCTTAAGGTAAAGAAAGTGTAAGAAAATCTAGGTTTCCATCACTTTTCTTCTTGACCGAAAATGTATGCTCATGAGGCTTCATTTTAATGCCTTGTTCTAGCTTGTTTTCTACTCTTCAAAGGATTGAGGAGGTCCTTCTTGCTTCATATCCAAGCTTGTCTTGAGAAACCAAGGTAAAACAATCACCTTAATACCTTAAAGCACATTTTTAACCTAGGGTTTGTTCCTTAGGGTTAATGTATTATCTAGTACTCATTGGAGTCATTGGATATTGGTTAGAACATTGGCAAGGAGATATATATTGGTGACCGAGATTGAGGAAGGAAAAACCTAAGGAAGAAAGTTTTTAAAGCTTGTAAAAGAACAAGGTAAATTACTTACCTTAAGGTGTTTTATTGTTTAAGGGAATGAGATTTAGATATGTGATGAGTTTAGTGGAGAGTTTACTTTAGAAAAGGGTTATATATGACCTAGGAGAAACAATGATCATGATTGTGAACTTGTGACTAAGGAGCAAATGAGGAAAAAGAGATAGTTTAAGAATATCAAGGTGAATTACAAGAAGCATTTTATTTCAATGGGAGCCTTGTTGTGTGTATTCGTAGGTTGAAGGAAAATATATGTGGAAATTCAGTGGTTAAGATTATTGTCATCTAAGGGCCTAAGTGCCAAGCATTTAAGTTTATGCACTATATGATGTGGTGTAGTTTTGGTGTAAATTGTGTGTCAAGGTGTTGTGATGAAAATTTGAGAGATATTGGTTGGTTGATGGAGAAAAACTAAGTGTTAGGATGTGTTATATACTAGAGAACCCATGGCGAAAATTTAAAGGAGAACTTAAGTGTTTAAGATGTTCTAAGGGAATTAAATGACTAAGGAAGTACTATGAATTTTTAGAGGTTGTCTTAATGAAAAAGGGGTGAGATAAAGTGTTTTAATGAGTTATAATGACTTAGGCATTACTATGGAGGATTTAGGAATCAAGAGAATGTATTTGAGTATTTAGGACTTAGGTAAATGTTGGTAAACAACTAGGAAGGAAATAAGGTGTTGATGGATGAAAGCTTAAGCTTGTGAAGGAACTTTAAGTAAATGTATAAAAGAGTTTTAGATGGTGAAAGATGCTTGAGAGATGATGTTATAGTGGTGGGGAAACATTTGGCATAGTGGTTACATTAGGTATGAACTACCACCTAGAGACCTAGTGGAAAATGTTACAAGTGTTGGCATGGTTACAAGGAAAAATGCATAATGATTAAAGAGGATGTTGGTGAGTGATTTAAAGTGTTTAGTGGTTGGCTTAAGGTGTATTTGAGGTGCCCAAATGAGGTTATAACATATTAGGATATATGAGGAGAAGTTTGGAGTTGAAAGAGAATTTAGAAACAAGGTTCTGGAGCCGACCGACCTTAGGGACCGGACCTGCAAGGTCGGTCGAGTCATTTCAGAGACACTGCGGAGAAAGTTTCTGGAACGACCGAACTTGGGGACCGGACTTGCAAGTTTGGTCGGGCTTGTATTTTGTGAAGGAATTAAGTCTCTGGAATCGACCGAACATGGGACCGGACTTGGCAAGTTTGGTCGAGCTTAAATTTTCCTCGGGGAAACTCTCGGGAATGGACCGACCTTGGGGACCGGACTTGCAAGGTCGGTCGGGGTAGAATTTTCAAACGGTAATATGTTCTGGAATGGACCGACCTTGGGTAAGGTCGGTCGTAAGTTCGGTCGGGACTAAAACGAAAAAAAAAAGAAATTTTGAATTCTAAGAATGGTAATTGGTAATAAGGTATGCTCTTGGTAGGGTGGTAGTGATTAGTACCCTAATAACTTAAGGAATCAAATTAAGATAAGTAAGAACCTTAATGTCTAAGTTTGTAAGTTAAGTGGTAAGGACTTAAGAGGATATTCATCGGGAATTTTTAAGGGATTAAATGAGTTAAGTGAGGTGCAAATAACTAATGGCCTAAACATGAATCAATGTTTTAGGATTGGTGAATTGGGACTTGGAAGGTGATAAACCAAACGATCATCGACGGTGAACGGTACAATCTTTCTTGTGACCTGCTTGCTAACGAGGTGTCCCTCGGCTTGTGTGCTATCTGTTTAATTGCTATGACTAAAACAAGATAAAGCATGCAACCGGTTATATTTGTTCTTGTTGTGTATGTGTTATATTTACACTAACCCGCGAGACTTGAGATTGTTACTAACCAAGTTTAGTACTTACTGAGTTAAGAATAAGAGTTAAGTTTGGTGGTTGTTGGTTAATGCCCGTTAAGGCTTAGCTAGCACATGGTGAATAAGATTTCTACTAACTGGAACTTGAGTGAGGAAACCCGGGACCGATCTCCGGTCATGCATGCTAAGGAAAAAGGGGGACGGTATCTGAATCAGATCCGCCCTCCGCTTAAGGATTTGTCCTCGGACTTGTAGCCTAGGGCCGGTTGCCGGCTCAGCTACGCTGGACTCCCGTCCAGAGTAGGTGGCATTAAGATGGTGCGGTGGGATCACCTAAATCCCAGGTTCGAATTAAGCTACAACCATTCCCTTCCAGGAACGGTTTGTATACTGAGATTAAGTTGAGGTTAAGATTAAGGTAAGGTAAGGAACTGAGTTTAAAGAAATGAGGACTAAGGAGGGGGTTACTAACCCACTTGGTAAGGGAACGCTTGAGTCGTTCATTGTTTGTGAACTATTGTGTTCATTTGTGGATTATTGTTATTGCACTTCATATCATGCTTGTGTATGTAATCAATTTCCATGCTATCGACAATTAGTCGTCGTAGCCCCGTTAGCTTGGGGGCCATGAGAGGGTGTACCAGCATTCGTGCTGACCCCCTTTGGGGGCTATTTTTACACTTGCAGGTAAGAAACCCATGAGGACGCACTATGCGAGTAGGAGCGGTTAGAGTTATGATGGAATGTTTATTTTGAGTTCGGGTTGCGCCTGTGCACCCGTCTGTTTATATTTAAACTGATGTAAGGTTGTGATAATGGCTTAGTTACTTGTACTCGGTTGGTTGTCGGTATTATGGATGGTGATGTTTGGTTTAGTTTGTATTTTGGATAAGCGTTGTAAATGTTAAGGCCGATATATTCTAACGATCAGATCGTGGCAAGGTCCAGGTGTTTATTATTTCCGCTGCGACGTATTCAATTAAGTGTTCAGTTTTGCGATAACCACGAATGGCTTTGGACGGGGTGTTACAAAAAGTGGTATCAGAGCGTAGTTACGCTCTGATCAAGAAATACCGGACATGAGTAACCACCGAGTTAGGATATAAGTTAAGGAATAAGTGATGGGTTAAGGGTGTGAGAAGTTAGAGTGAGTAGAGTCAGATGACCACTAATTAGTGTGGATCGTCTTTACCGTCTACGGACGTTATAAATTCGTTAACCGAAACAGTGGTGAATTCGAATCTAATGTGAGTTATGCTTGTTCAGATGGCAGGACATCCTAGAGGAAGCCGAGGTCGCGGCCAAGGTGATGATGCTTCAGGAATACCGGGAGGGCAGACGATCGCAGAGATCGTGGCTGCCGCCTTAGGGCATATGGGCTATCAGCCTGGTGTGGGTGCACCACCTCCACCGCCACAACCCAGGGAACCAAATTGGGTGAAGAGTCTTGTAGATCTTCGACCCGCACACTTCAAGGGGGAGACCGATCCCGCCAAGCTTGAGGCGTACATCTCTGAGCTGGAGACCGCCTTCGAGACCCTTGACGTCCCTGCTGGGATCAAGGTGCGTCTAGCTGCTTTCTACCTGAAGGGGGCGGCAGGCGATTGGTGGAAGCTGGTGAGGGCCGAGTATGTGGCCAATCCAGAGTTCGGCTGGGAGCAGTACACCGCCTTGCTACGAGCAAAGTACTACCCCGCCCATGTCCTAGACGAAGAAGCGCTTGCAGTTGGATGCACTTAAGCAGACAGACAAGATGACGGTGGACGAGTATTACTCAGAGTTCACCGCCTTGCTCCGTCTTCTGCCAGGTCTTGGGTATTCGGACCAGATCCTGGTAGACCGCTTCTATGGCGGGCTTAGCCATCGACTCCACTACGGCATGGGGCCGACGAGTTACACTACCTTGCAGGTAATAAGAATAATTGAGATTTGAGTAAGTGATGAGTAAGATTTAGATTATGGAAAAATGAGAGTGACTAATACTGTAGAAAGCAGGAGTGCTATCATGCCGCTGCTAAGGTTGAGATAACCGTCCAGCTAAGGGACGAGGAGAATGCTAAGAGGAAGAATGCTGGTAAGAGCTCGGAGAGTCAAGGGCAAGGTGGGTACAAGAAACAGAAGTACCAGCCTCAGGCCCAGAAAAGTCAGAACCCTAAAGGGAAGGAGGAGAAGGAGAAGGCTCCGGAAGAGCCATTGAAGTTGACATATGCTTATGCAGCTACACCCCTGCGCTCCAGGGCGCCAAAGGGTAAGAAATTGGTATTAAGTGAGTTAAAGAACAACTTAGTGACCATTTGAGAAATGAGTACTAATATTATGAATCATCTGGATCTGAGACTGAGAAGGGAGCCGGTGGTGGCTACCAGCGACGCTACATCTGTAGGTGGTGTCACAAGGACCACCCCGGGCTCGATTGTAAGGGGAATAAGGTGGAGTGCAACTTTTGTGGAGTGTATGGACATCGGGCATATGAGTGTTACCGGAATCCTGCTAGCAGAGCCTATAGGCCCGACACCAGGGGCAAGGGGAAGACCGATCAGGGAGCTGGATCTGACGGTCAGAGGAAGGTGCAGCAGGCGGCAGACAAGAACCCAAGGGTGACCCATAAGTCGGGACCCACACTACACATGGTGGACCGAGACGATGAGCCTGAACCCTCATCGAGGCCAGGTACCGCTATAACCATTTAGTAGTAAAACTACCTGCTTACCGCATTATCATGCATGTTTGGTGAATAATTGGGTTAAGTAAGAATGAGATAAGATTAGAACTTAAGTAAGATATAACCTACTACCACTTTAGGAAGCTTCAACATCTGCTACCCAATACCATCTACACCTAACCCGGAGCACCGACATCGAAACCATAGACTTTCCAACCGAACAATGTCAGGTTATCCGCCCAGGTATGATTTTATTAAGGGGATACCTGACACCCGAAGCACAAATAGCCATCATCAGAAGATGCAATCAACTAGGAATGAGACCGGGAGGTTTTTACACACCGGAGTACCCAGGGGGAGCAAGGATGAAATTAAAGATGATGAGCTTGGGCAAGGATTGGAATCCGTATGCCAAGAACTACCAACCACGAGGATACAAGATGGAGTCTCACCACCGGGAATACCCGAAGAGTTCCATCCAGTTATTACGCAAGTCGTGGAAATCGCTCAACAGTTGGAAGCTGAACCGATTCCAGACATTCAGGCAGACATTTGCATTGTAAACTTCTACGAGAAGGATGGGCGACTTGGACTACACCAGGATAAGGACGAGACATCGGAGTCTCTCGAAAGAGGGATACCCGTAGTGTCTTGGTCCATTGGGGATGATGCAGAATTTTTATACGGCGAGCAGAAGCGTGCGGACCGTGCGAATAAGCTGGTACTTAAGTCAGGAGATGTGTTAATTATGGGAGGAGAATCAAGGATGTTATACCATGGGATTAAGAGAATCAAGCTGAATACAGCACCGTCAGCAGTAATCAATGCGACACACATGAGACTAGGAAGATTAAACCTAACCTTTAGACAATATTAGTTATGTGATGTTAGAATGAGATAAGGAATGAGATGTAAGATTAAAGCTCATGTTGTAAACAGGATGGTTATGAATAAAATAACAGTGTTGTTCATATAAATTGTTACGACTCTTGTTATACCATCAATACTCATGAAGCTTATGAACACAATTAGGTTATGGACTCGGTACGGAAGGTGCGTTAAGCATACTTACAGAGGCACAGGCCGACGCCAGCGGTACTATCCTCACCGGCACCTTTCCGATTAATGGGATTGAGGCATCAGTTCTCTTCGACTCAGGGGCCTCGCATACCTTTGTCTCGGCATCATTCGCGAGCAGGTTGGGGCTAGACGCTGATGAGCTACCCGACTTCACGGTTACGCTCCCGTCTAAGGAGAAGGTTCGTTGCACTCGTTACTACCGAGGAGCCACTGTCAGAATTAAGGGAGAAGACTTTCCAGTCAGTTTTATTGAGTTCAGTGAGCTAGGATTTGATGTTATCTTTGGGATGAACTGGTTGGAGCGGCACAAGGGACGTATCCTCTGCGCCGAGCATAGATTGCTGCTCAGGAGTCCGTCTGGGGTAACAATATCATACCGCCAGAGGCCCAGAGAGCCTTCGACTAAGATCATCACCGCCATGGCAATGTATAAGGAATTGAGGAGAAAGGAAGAAGTATACCTCTGCTATGTAAAGGACATAGAGAGAGACCCTGAGTTCGACCCCGACTTACCGGTAGTGTCGGAGTTCCCCGA
Organism: Limonium bicolor; assembly: GCA_023374045.1. Lineage (NCBI taxonomy): Eukaryota > Viridiplantae > Streptophyta > Magnoliopsida > Caryophyllales > Plumbaginaceae > Limonium > Limonium bicolor. The sequence continues at coordinate 266,521,447 of CM041780.1, forward strand.
CTTATTTCCACGGGAACTGCCCGGCATGCCACCCACTCGGGAGGTAGCGTTCACCATCGAGCTGCTACCTGGTACCGGACCGATAGCCAAGGCACCATACCGTATGGCTCCGGCAGAAATGACTGAGTTAAAGGAACAATTGAAAGATTTATTGGATAAGGGATTTATAAGACCGAGTATGTCACCATGGGGAGCGCCAGTCCTCTTCGTGAAGAAGAAGGATGGTAGTCTCCGCCTCTGCATCGACTACAGAGAGCTGAATGCAGTGACAGTGAAGAATAAGTACCCACTACCCCGCATTGACTATCTGTTCGATCAGTTGAAGGGAGCATCTGTGTTCTCCAAGATTGATCTCAGATCGGGGTATCATCAGATAGCCATTAAGGAGGGAGACATTGAGAAGACAGCATTCCGGACACGATACGGCCACTATGAGTTTACAGTGATGCCGTTCGGATTGTCGAACGCACCGGCGAAGTTTATGGATCTGATGAACCGCTTGTTCCGGGAGCAGCTGGACAAGTCGGTTGTGGTGTTTATTGACGACATTCTGATATACTCGAAATCTAAGGTTGAACATGAGGAACATCTGAGGAGAGTATGGGAAATATTGAGGGAGAACCAGCTATATGCTAAGTTCTCCAAGTGTGAGTTTTGGCTTGACCAGGTCTCCTTCCTAGGTCATGTCATCTGAGATGCTGGGATCTCAGTGGATCCAGCAAAGATTGATGCCGTACGTACTTGGCCAAGGCCGAAGACTGTTACCGACATCCGGAGCTTTCTCGGTCTGGCAGGTTACTACAGGAGGTTTGTCAGGGATTTCAGCAAGGTCGCGAAACCGATGACCAGTCTGATGAAGAAGGATGCACCGTTCTTGTGGACGACTGACTATGAGAAATCATTTCAGAGCTTGAAGGACTCACTGACCACTGCACCGGTTCTGACCATTCCAGACGGTACAGAGGGCTTTGAGGTTTATTGTGATGCATCCGGCAGAGGGCTGGGTTGCGTGCTTATGCAACATGGCAAGGTGGTGGTATATGCCTCACGCCAGTTGAAGAAACATGAGGAGAACTACCCCACACATGATTTAGAGCTGGGAGCTGTAGTCTTCGCTTTGAAGATATGGCGCCACTACTTATACGGGGTTAGTGTGACGATCTACACCGATCATAAGAGTTTGAGATACATATTCACTCAGAAGGAGTTGAATCTTCGACAGAGGAGATGGTTAGAGTTTCTGAAAGACTATGACATTGACCTCCAATACAAAGAGGGGAAGGCCAATGTTATAGCAGATGCCCTGAGCCGTCGAGCACACTCACTCCATTCGCTAGTTTCTTTCTCCAGCTTGGTTGATGAGGTGCGAGAGGTCAGAGCCGCAGAGGTACATGAGAGAGGTCAGACAGAAGCTGACAGATGGTACCTTTGAGAGTCAGAAATACGACTTCAGACTTCATGATGATGATCTGATCAGACTTAAGGGCCGATTATGCATACCACAGGGCAACACGGATCTGAAAGACCGTATACTTAGAGAATCACACTGTTCTTCAGTTTCCATCCATCCGGGAGCCTCTAAAATGTATAAAGTCATGAAGAGATACTTTTGGTGGTCGGGGATGAAGACAGATGTTACCGAGTTCGTCTTGAGATGTCTCACATGCCAGAAGGTGAAATTTGAGCACCGACGACGGGCGGAATGGTACAGTCGATGCCAGTTCCGGAGTGGAAGTTCCATGATATCTCCATGGACTTCGTAGTTGGGCTTTCCACCTGCTAGGGGAGGTCTCAACATGATATGGGTGGTGGTGGATCGCCTTACCAAGTGCCCGATTCATACCGATGAAGGATACTTGAAGGTGACCAAATTAGCTGATTTATTTGAGAAAGAAATAATGAGACAATACGGGATACCAAAGACCATAGTGTCAGACAAGAGATACCAGAATTCCTTTCGAGGTACTGGAGAGCTACTAGAGAAGTGTTGGGTACAAACTCAAGCTGATACCGCGTTCCTCCTCAGACAGATGGTCAGACTGAGCGTACTATTCAGACACTCGGGACATGCTGAGAGCATGTGCCTTAGACTTCCAGGGCAGTTGGATTGACAGATTACATCTGATCGAGTTTTCATACAACAACAGCTATCACGCTTCGATCAAGATGGCACCTTTTCAAGCGTTGTACGGTAGACCAGTCGTACACCGCTCTGTTGGGATGAGTCGAGTGAGACGGTCATTATAGGCCAGAGTACTTAGAGCAAGTTAAGGCTGAAGTTCAGCAAATCAGGGAGAACATGAAAGCTGCTCAATAGGCAGAAGTCGTATGCTGACGTTCAACGACGGGACCTGGAGTTCGCAGTTGGGCGACCAGGTATTTCTGCGAGTTTCACCGATGAAGGGTGTATTCAGATTTGGGCAGAAGGGCAAAATTAAGCCCGAAATTGTTTTGGTCCTTATGAGATTACGGAGCGGGTGGGCCCTGTTGCTTACAGGTTGAATTTAACCTGCTGAGCTGGGTAAGTGCATGATGTTTTTTCATTTTCAACAACTAAAGAAATACATGCCCACCCCTCCCATGTGTTAGAACTTGAGATTTGACTCTAGAACCAAATATGAGATCAGTGGAGACTCCTCCGAGAATCTTGGACAGTAAGACTAGGGACACTCGCCCCAAGTCAGTGCGACTGGTGAAGGTTTCTCTGGTCTAACCAGGATGTCGAAGAGGCCACGTGGAATTAGAGGATAAGATGAGGGTGAAGTACCTTCTTTGTTTACTGCTAGATCGTCTGTATAGGGTACGGGGCGTACCCCTTTTAAGGGGGGTAGAGCTTCCTCGCTTTTGAGTTAGGAAACGATCATGTTTGTCGTTTGTTTGGTTGTTTTAAGATGTGAATTGTGTAAGTTGCTACACTTGGGTTAAGCTTGAGTTATGTATAATACTTATGTAATGTTTTGAGATTGACCTTTAAGTCTTGAGATGTTGAAAGGTGAATATAAGATGTGGTGTTAAGATTAAGGAATTAAGTATCGTGAATGGTTAAGCACATATGTGAACTTTGAGGACAAAGTTCTTTTAAGGGGGGTAGATTGAAATACCCCAAACTTAGATATGTGTTTAAATGATAAAATAAATATTAAGGAGGCTAAATAATGCATTAGAAACATTAAGAAACATTTCTCTAAGAAAATAAGGAAACACCAAAAGAGCAGTTTAAGCAAAAACGTGCTCTAAGTTTGGAGAGACTTGGGTGAGTACCCAATATTGTTCTAAGACCTTAGTAATATCCTAATGGTCATTTTAAATCAATTCCAAAGAAAACCAAGCTTGAAACAAGTTAAAACACAAAATGTGCTTTAAGGAGTCTTAAAGCACATTTTTTGAAAAATTGTCTTGTAAATGAGTTTTGAATGGCTAAATGTCCATCATTACTCTTTAATTAACATGTGTACTATATAGTATCACATTTGGAAGTCTATATCAATGGGAAATCAAAAATTTCACAACAATATGCCTTGTTTTGTGAATAGTAATTTAATTAAGCTAGTTTATAACATAAGTCAATATAAGTGAGATATTTGGTCAACAAAGACTTAAGTACCCCTTCTTACTAATGGGGGCCGGTTTCTTATAAGGTGAGTCACCACTTTATGAGTCATTAAGCAAATAAAGAGTTATAAAGCAAAAGTACTATTCACCCTTTTAACATAAAATCTCATTTACTCACCTCTCTCCTCACCTCTTCATTCTCTCTTGTTTCCCACGATTTTCTCAGCTCTCTCCCTTCTCCATTAACATGAAGCTCATCTCCATGCTAGCTCCACCTTCTCTTGCACACAACTTACTCATTTTAGCTCCAAAATCAAAACAAATTACATATTCCTCTTAGTTAGCTCAAGCTCTCTCTTTCTATCTTTTCAAAACTCCAAGAGCTTTGATTTGGTGCCAAGCCAAACCACCATTAGAGGAGGAAATTCAAGCTTGGAGACTCCATTGGCTTCTCCATTCCTTAAGGTAAAGAAAGTGTAAGAAAATCTAGGTTCCATCACTTTTCTTCTTGACCGAAAATGTATGCTCATGAGGCTTCATTTTAATGCCTTGTTCTAGCTTGTTTTCTACTCTTCAAAGGATTGAGGAGGTCCTTCTTGCTTCATACCAAGCTTGTCTTGAGAAACCAAGTAAAACAATCACCTTAATACCTTAAAGCACATTTTTAACTAGGGTTTGTTCCTTAGGGTTAATGTATTATCTAGTACTCATTGGAGTCATTGGATATTGGTTAGACATTGGCAAGGAGATATATATTGGTGACCGAGATTGAGGAAGGAAAACCTAAGGAAGAAAGTTTTTAAAGCTTGTAAAAGAACAAGGTAAATTACTTACCTTAAGGTGTTTTATTGTTTAAGGGAATGAGATTTAGATATGTGATGAGTTAGTGGAGAGTTTACTTTAGAAAAGGGTTATATATGCCTAGGAGAAACAATGATCATGATTGTGAACTTGTGACTAAGGAGCAAATGAGGAAAAAGAGATAGTTTAAGAATATCAAGGTGAATTACAAGAAGCATTTTATTTCAATGGGAGCCTTGTTGTGTGTATTCGTAGGTTGAAGGAAAATATATGTGGAAATTCAGTGGTTAAGATTATTGTCATCTAAGGGCCTAAGTGCCAAGCATTTAAGTTTATGCACTATATGATGATGTGGTGTGTTTTTTGGTGTAAATTGTGTGTCAAGGTGTTGTGATGAAAATTTGAGAGATATTGGTTGGTTGATGGAGAAAAACTAAGTGTTAGGATGTGTTATATACTAGGAACCCATGGCGAAAATTTAAAGGAGAACTTAAGTGTTTAAGATGTTCTAAGGGAATTAAATGACTAAGAATTACTATGAATTTTAGAGGTTGTCTTAATGAAAAAGGTGAGTAAATGTTTTTAATGAGTTATAATGACTTAGGCATTACTATGGAGGATTTAGGAATCAAGAGAATGTATTTGAGTATTTAGGACTTAGGTAAATGTTGGTAAACAACTAGGAAGGAAATAAGGTGTTTGATGGATGAAAGCTTAAGCTGTGAAGGAACTTTAAGTAAATGTATAAAAGAGTTTTAGATGGTGAAAGATGCTTGAGAGATGATGTTATAGTGGTGGGGAAACATTTGGCATAGTGGTTACATTAGGTATGAACTACCACCTAGAGACCTAGTGGAAAATGTTACAAGTGTTGGCATGGTTACAAGGAAAAATGCATAATGATTAAAGAGGATGTTGGTGAGTGATTTAAAGTGTTTAGTGGTTGGCTTAAGGTGTATTTGAGGTGCCCAAATGAGGTTATAACATATTAGGATATGAGGAGAAGTTTGGAGTTGAAAGAGAATTTAGAAACAAGGTTCTGGAGCCGACCGACCTTAGGGACCGGACCTGCAAGGTCGGTCGAGCTCAGTTTACACTGCCGAGAAAGTTTCTGGAACTGACCGAACTTGGGGACCGGACTTGCAAGTTTGGTCGGGCTTGTATTTTGTGAAGGAATTAAGTCTCTGGAATCGACCGAACATGGGACCGGACTTGGCAAGTTTGGTCGAGCTTAAATTTTCCTCGGGGAAACTCTCGGGAATGGACCGACCTTGGGGACCGGACTTGCAAGGTCGGTCGGGGTAGAATTTTCAAACGGTAATATGTTCTGGAATGGACCGACCTTGGGTAAGGTCGGTCGTAAGTTCGGTCGGGACTAAAACGAAAAAAAAAAGAAATTTTGAATTCTAAGAATGGTAATTGGTAATAAGGTATGCTCTTGGTAGGGTGGTAGTGATTAGTACCCTAATAACTTAAGGAATCAAATTAAGATAAGTAAGAACCTTAATGTCTAAGTTTGTAAGTTAAGTGGTAAGGACTTAAGAGGATATTCATCAGGAATTTTTAAGGGATTAAATGAGTTAAGTGAGGTGCAAATAACTAATGGCCTAAACATGAATCAATGTTTTAGGATTGGTGAATTGGGACTTGGAAGGTGATAAACCAAACGATCATCGACGGTGAACGGTACAATCTTTCTTGTGACCTGCTTCTTGCTAACGAGGTGTCCCTCGGCTTGTGTGCTATTTGTTTAATTGCTATGACTAAAACAAGATAAAGCATGCAACCGTTTATATTTGTTCTCGTTGTGTATGTGTTATATTTACACTAACCCGCGAGACTTGAGATTGTTACTAACCAAGTTTATACTTACTGAGTTAAGAATAAAAGTTAAGTTTGGTCGTTGTTGGTTAATGCCCGTTAAGGCTTAGCTAGCACATGGTGAATAAGATTTCTACTAACTGGAACTTGAGTGAGGAAACCCGGGACCGATCTCCGGTCATGCATGCTAAGGAAAAGGGGGACGGTATCTGATCAGATCCGCCCTCCGCTTACGACTTGCCTACTTTCCTCGGACTTGTAGCCTAGGGCCGGTTGCCGGCTCTGCTACGCTGGACTCTGATAAGTGTGAAATATATCTACCTTTAGGGCTTTAATTCTTCCTATTTTCATAAACATTCATGTCGTATTTCTCACTTATCATATATTTTTCATAAGATTTATATTTAGATGAGAGCTGACATATTTTATTTGTCAAATGTAGAAAATGGTAATATATATATATTATATATATATATATATATATATATATCACCATAATCGAGGCTCACCCATGGCGTATATATATTAGTTGATAACAGCCACGACATTGTTTTTATATAGGTTATCATATTATAAAATAATCAATGGCAAATGGGCTTTGGAGATTCACGTACTGCTTGTTGAAATGGGCTGCATCAAATAAAAACAAAAAGAATGAGGTGGATGTTTTGTTTTGATGGTATGGTTGAATTGTTTGAAAAGAGTAGACGGGCTGCTCCATGGTGTATGGCAAATATTAAATTTGGACGTGGACTCATCCATTCGATTGAAATCATGGGCTGCTGCATAATTGTTTGAAGCGACAGAGCTGCAGGTATTGAAAGGAAAAGATAAATCTAATTATTTATCTTACCAGCCACGGAGAATTAAAGATAAATGCAGAAGTCCTATAAGAGGAGGGAGTTCGATGGCAGAACGACAGACGAAGGACGCCCAGCCACGGCGCTCTGCGCCTCTAACTTCAATTTATCATCATAACACCACTACCATCACTTCCATGTTTATGATTCATCGCCACAAATATACGACCAACACCATCACAATTCACAGCACCATCCACTTTCGTTCAACCCATCCATATACACACGACCCGACCACCCTATCCATCATCATCTCCACATACTCCATCGTCTGTCACCAGTCTACCACGTCCACCATACCACTACCTCACCACATATCACCATTGTCACATATTAATGTCTCCCGTTGTTATTTTTGTTACTTTTATGATTATGTTTGAGTAGTTAGTTTAGCTCCCCGGTTGGGGTAGCAAACCGAATCTTTATTTTATTTGTAATCTTTTTCTCTGATTATAATTGCAGTAGTTTAATTCCTGCTCTTCATGCGCTTTAATTCTCTAGCTAATTATTAAAGTAATATTTGTAGTTTTCTAATCAAAATGCGGCGCTGAGATTAGTAACAAGACATAGGAAGTTAAACCGGATTAACGACTAGAAGCATGGTTTGCCTATAGGTTAATCTGTCTCCAATAGGAATTGGTTATATGCGATTGGTTAGAATTGACTTGGGCATGGTTTGCAGCTTGTTATTTCTACCAGTTAGATTCGTTGTACAGGGACCGGTCAACGGGTTAATTAAAATTCCTGAGTTTATTGCAGAATTAGGGAAGAGTTTATAAATAGATTAATAAAGTGAAGGTTTGCAGAACAATCCGAGGTGCTTCCTTAGATTTTAGAGTTTTAATCTTTATTTCTTTATTTAGTTTATTTTTACCGTTCTATTATTTCGTTATTTTATATTTGTTTGTTGAGTTATTCTTTTCATTAAATTAAGTAAAACCTGAAAAAGTGACATTTCCTGTTTTCTTAGTTTAGTTTTCTCGGTTAGTAAATAAATTGTCAATTAATTGAACGAGGTCCCTGAGATCGACAACCCCACTCAATTCACTATTCCGCAAAACGATAGGTACACTGCCTAGGTAGAGATAGTAACATATTTCTACTAACAGACTCCCGTCCAGAGTAGGTGGCATTAAGATGGTGCGGTGGGATCACCTAAATCCCAGGTTCGAATTAAGCTACAACCATTCCCTTCCAGGAACGGTTTGTATACTGAGATTAAGTTGAGGTTAAGATTAAGGTAAGGTAAGGAACTGAGTTTAAAGAAATGAGGACTAAGGAGGGGGTTACTAACCCACTTGGTAAGGAACGCTTGAGTCGTTCATTGTTTGTGAACTATTTGTGTTCATTTGTGGATTATTGTTATTGCACTTCATATCATGCTTGTGTATGTAATCATTTCCATGCTATCGACAATTAGTCGTCGTAGCCCCGTTAGCTTGGGGGCCATGAGAGGGTGTACCAGCATTCGTGCTGACCCCCTTTGGGGGCTATTTTTACACTTGCAGGTAAGAGACCCATGAGGACGCACTACGAGAGTAGGAGCGGTTAGACTTAGGATGGAATGTTTATTTTGAGTTTGGGTTGCGCCTGTGCACCCGTCTGTTTATATTTAAACTGATGTAAGGTTGTGATAATGGCTTAGTTACTTGTACTCGGTTGGTTGTCGGTATTATGGATGGTGATGTTTGGGTTGGTTATGTATTTTGGATAAGCGTTGTAAATGTTAAGACCGTTATATTCTAACGATCAGACCGTGGCGAGGTCCAGGTGTTTATTATTTCCGCTGTGACGTATTCGATTAAGTGTTCAGTTTTGCGATAACCACGAATGGCTTTGGATGGGGTGTTACATTTAGCCACTCAAAACCCATTTACAAGACAATATTTCAAAAATGTGCTTTAAGACTTCTTAAAGCACATTTTGTGTTTTAACTTGTTTTCAAGCTTGGTTTTCTTTGGTAATTGGTTTAAAATGACCATTAGGATGTTACTAAGGTCTTAGCATGATATTTGGGTACTCACCCAAGTCTCTCCATGCTTAGAGCACATTTTTGCCTTAATTGCCCTTAAGGCATTTTCTTATGTTTTCCTTGGTTTAAATTGTCTACCAATCTTTGTAAGGCATATTTTAGCCTTACTACATCATAAATTGATGTTTACTTAGAATACTTAGGTTTGGGGTATTTCAATCTACCCCCCTTAAAAGAACTTTGTCCCCAAAGTTCCCATGCATCTCATCTTATCAAGATACATGTCTTACCTCATTCCATAGATCATATAGATCATACTTATGTATACTTAAACTCATTGAATCATTAGATCCACCATATGCTTATACTTAAATATCACACAACATGCTTAAGCATGTATAACACTCAAAATTCCCTTTGTTTCTTTGATGATTAAAACAATCGCATAATTTTCCAACGTATTCTCCCATGTCACCGGTCCGTAAACAATGGCTCATTCGTCCTCGTCACCATGGGCCAGAATACAAAACACTCTGTTCTCCCCATGTCACCGGTCTGAAGACATAGGCTCGTGCGTCCTCGACTTCATGGGCGAGACTCAGTAAAAAGGTAATCCTTTTTACGAGGTCATGTGAGGAATAATTCCTCTAATTAAAAATACAATCAACTCCAATTTTGTTTTATACTAACGCCTCAATCCTAGCATGGTTTAATTGTGACCACTGATGGGGAGTTTTAGGAATCATCCAACCCTGATGTGATCAGCATCAGTGTTGAACTATCCTTCCACCCCAATTTGTGTTCGGTTTCCCTTGATCCCTAGAAAATCAAGTTCCACCTCCCACGTCATTTTCAGACATCAAATATTCACTCATTTCCAATTTTCTATCTTTTAGTTCTTCTAATCATAATCAATACATCTTCAAGGTGTGGACTTAGTCCATCAATCATTCCCAGTTCATCTCTTATTAATTACCTCAAGACTTAAATTCATACTAAGTTCTATAACCGTCTCATACCAATTCTCACCATCTTATATCTCATAGCATTACTATCTTCTTCCCTTATTTCATATCGAACAATATCCCATAGTGTTATCTTATTCTTATCTCACACATAGTCTCATATCGACTCATACCTCATATATTCCTTATTTCTTAAGTCTCCTTAATCCTCTTCCTTAATTCTCTTAACTTGTACTCACACCGGAGTTAACAAGATAGGTACTTAATATGTATGGTATTCACATCTTCTGTGTGCAATAGCCATGATTTATCTCAAAATGTTTATGTAAAACATATTCTCAAATTCTTTTGTGCTATGCACACCGTAGTTTATGTAGCATACGCTAAGCGGTTTTCGCTCTACCCCACTTAAAATGGATTACGCCCACGTAATCAACATTATATCATCCTTGAACATAAGTTCAAGATGTCTAATTCTTACCAAGCATTCTAGCTTCCATGTCATCTATCTCACTTATAATTGGATCAGAGGGTCATAACTATGTTAATGGCTTAGTCTCTGTATCGAGGATTCTTAACGGTACTTATACCATTTTCTTAACTTAGTTTGGTCTAATCTCAAAGGTAGTGGTCTGCTAGCTTCAGCTGCGCGACTCTGATTATCTTAGGCTTAACTGCCTTTCTAATCGTTCATAGTATTGTATATCCTTCTACCTCCTTACAGTTTAGGAATATTGGTCTCTCAGTGGACATGTGTTATCTTTTACATACACGGCCTTAATGAGTTGTAACTTGTCTATCCATTCTCCTTGAAGATCTTATGTTCATACTCTTAGTGTTTTCTCGAATGTCTAAATTGTTCTCTCCAACTGACCTTTGGTCTGAGGATGATTCTTAATCTGAAACTACTGTTTAGTGCTTATTGTGCTTTACAGTTTAATCTCTAACATCTTAAGACATGTCCCATGTTTGTACTTAACAATCCGTGCTCTTTGCACTTCATAGTCCTTAATTATTTGTTCTCTGATTCCTTTGTGTTGTTGGTTCAATCTGAATTCTTTTCTTCGACTGTTTGTGGTAGTAGCCACTCTTGTCTGATCTCGCGTCGATGTCCGTGGTACGGAGTCGACTACTTCCCGTGTTCCTTACACCACTCGTCCTCATGCATGAGGTACCTTACTGGTACATTACTACTTACCCGACTAACTCATAAATGAGCGTGTCAGGCCTGCAAGCCCTGTGGGGTGCAGTCGTCCCACATCTCATTTTAGTAAACTTGTAGTGTCCGTCACACATTTAGCTATTGTTAATTATGAAGTATTCTACTGTCAATCTCCTCTTTCATCGTTCCATAATTACACTTATTGTTCTTCTTGAATTTAATCAAGGAAATCCATTTACTGCATTCTTGGGTATTGTATGCTCTAGTCGTTTCTGTGTATCCCGTACTGATTCGGTCTCTTAGCGACTGAGGTCTCTTCCCATAGAGCCTCTTATCTTCTTTCTCATATTTGTTTTACTAGGAATGCACTTCCAGTTCCTTAAGGAATGGGTAGTGTGCTTCCTGTGAAATCTTACCTAACCAGGTCCAGACTACTGGCATTAATGCACAGTTCGTCTACCATCTTATTTCCTTACTTATACTGGTCTTAACTCATAAATCTAATTGCCTCAGTGTCAATATTTTACGGCTCATACATAACGGTCGCTTTACCGCATACCATGACTTAATCCCCTCATATAAATATTGTACTCACGACCACTACTACCATGGTAGTTGGCCTTTACTCTGTTGCCCATTGATGGTGCAACTACTTACTCATTTACTTTAACATCTTATCTTATATTCAATTCCTTCTTGGTGTAAACACACTGGGAGCTCTCTAATTTCGGTGTTTGACGGTTGTCATACCGTGCTATAAAATGGTTATGTCTTAATACGAAGGTGTTCTGCTTCAATCTCAGGTTCATAAGTAGGCTAATTTTTTTTCTCACATTCTTTCATCCTTTATGATGTTTTTTTTTACCATGTAATCTAACCGGTTACTGAAGAAGTCATCCATTTAACCACTAGCTCTTCTGAGCATTGGTCACTTGACGTGCCATAATGTGCACTTACAATGTTTATCTCTGACGATTACTGATTCTTAAATCCTGGGTGTTGGATATGAGGTCTGTCTTTGCAGCCTTCGTTATTACTTAAGTGTATCTGGTATGTTTAAAGGTAGTCTCAAGGTTTACATTTTCCATTCTCTAACAACAGTGTATTGCATCTCTAGTAAGTGAAAGCCCTTTTTGAGGGGTTTATTCCCACTCATGCCTCACAACAAGGAGAGGTATCCCCACCCTAAAAGGAATGGTTCGTCTCCACCCCTAACAATGTACTATCTCATTATTCTCATTGGTGCCCTTTCTTGGCAATTTTTCCACAATCTAAGTTATAGGTTTGGTGACCGTTCATATGTATGAATTGTAGTTCCTTCATTAAATAAGCTTTCTTATAACTTACTGTGCCTCGACTCTGATGTGGTTAACATCCTTGGCTCATAGGCTCTTAGTGCTTAATGTCATTGGGTGAGAGTCGGTGCTCGGTTCACTCCGTGTACTCCTACTCATCTGTAGGTTATCCTCATAGATTTCTGGTTCTTTGAACACTATCCACCATTAGTTTACATACTAAATGTAGTATCGGGTCTCATGGTAAGTTGCTGCATCCTGCTTCCTGCTATGGAAGTTTATTCAGGTGATCTGAGGTTACTTAGTGTCCTCGAAAATACTGTCATTTTACTAGACTTATGTCTTTTAGCAATCAAGGTTAGGTTCGTATTAGGCGTTTGCCTTACGGTGTCCAAGTTGGATATCATCCTGTCATCTTATGCTTCCATCTCAACGCTTCGTTCAACATTTGTTGACTACGCCACTGATGAGTGTCCAAATGAGCATGTTTTAGGGGTGTATTTCATATGTTTAATCAACACTTTTCATGCTCATTTCTCCGCTCTAGCTTGTTTTCCTCTAGTTTTGTTTTCATTGGTGTTTCACACATTTTTTGTTTAAACAGGAGGAGTAACATAGCTAGGAGTAAAGTAGACGAAGAGAGGAACGCGTGGGCGCAAACGGATCCAAAATCGGAGTTAAAACGAAGAAGATACAGCGTTTTGAAGTTATACTGACTCCGACCGACCTTGCAAGTCCGGTCGCAAGGTCGGTCGGGTCGAAATTTTGCCCAGATTTGCGTTTTTGCAAGCTACTGGAATCGACCGACCTTGCAAGTCCGGTCGCAAGGTCGGTCGAACTTAAAAGCGTCCGAAAATCTACTACTGACTCTGACCGACCTTGCAAGTCCGGTCGCAAGTCCGGTCGGTCGTAAAATTTACCCAGATATCAGATTTTAAAAGGGGGAAAGAAGAGGAAAGAGGGGTATTCCACACAGAGGAGAAAAACGACGGAAAAACAAGAGAAAAGAGGGAAGAAGAAGAAGAAAGGAAAGGAAGAAGAAGAAGAGTAGAAGGAGGAGAAGGCTCACCTCCATTGAAGCTCTTCCTCAACCTCCCATGGCTATTTCTTCTCCCTCTCTTTCTTTTGTGCTTTAATGGTTGTGTAGTTTCCTTGTAGCTTGGGATGGGGATTTTGCCCCAAAATCCCTAAAACCTCCATTGTTGAATCTTGAACTTATTTTTACTCTTTATTTTAGTCTTTGAGCTTAATGAAGATGATTATTGGGTATTTATGATTCTTAAACTTGTTGCTCATGATTTGAGGATTAGTTTAGGGTTTTACCCAAATTATCAATTATGTGTTAAATTTGGTTGGTTTGGCCTACCTATTAGTTTAGCATTATTGTGGGATTCTATCAAATGTTATTCAGAGATAGAAACCTAAACTGTTAGAGACTAAAACGGTGTACTCTGATTTCGATGATTTTGAGATTAGACTACATTGCAACTTTAATGGAACTTGAGCTTAGTGCTATCGATTGACCCGGGCTTAGCTGAATGAAAAGTCTCGATTAAATTGGTTAGGATTAGTAGGCCTAGATTAGGTTGCTAATTAATTAAGAGTTTCCGTGGTTTAGCTATGAGTTCGAGGTTCGACAATCGGTAGTAAGGGGAGGACGGGTGCAAATATCCATCCCGGGCTACACCTATCCTAGATAGTTAGTTTAGTGTTTATTGCTTTTCTTTATTTCTCCAATTACAACCCAAAAACCCAAAACCAATAATTTACATTTATGCACTTTTGTATATATCCTCTTGCACATTTACTAAGCTTATAATTAGCTAGACAGTTACGAAGTCCCTGTGGATACGACCTTGTTGTACTACAATGATTGGGTTCACTGCCCATAGTTAGCAAGATAGTTTCACCACTATTTTGCTCAACAAGTTTTTGGCGCCGTTGCCGGGGACTTCGGTCCAACTATCTGTTTATTATCTGTTTAGTTTCTGTGCATATTTTTCATTTCCTTTATTCCCCCTTTTGTGTATAAATTTGTGTTACTTTTTTTTAGGAACCTATCTCTGATGGATGGTCTTGATGATCAAGCAGAAGATTGTTACGGCTACACCTCTGGAGCAACCTACGACCAATACATTGATTGTCAAGGGTGTGGATCCTTTCATATGTGCCCTCCTTGTGAGGATCTAATCTCAAGAACGGAGACTCTCATGGAGAACCGGTTCTTATCTGTCTATCCAAACCCCACTGAACAAGACATCAGTCGATGGATCAAGTGCCAAGAGAGTGGAGGAGACCAGAAGAGTGCTTATTGTTCTGAGATCACGGAAAGGGTAGATTCACCCACTCTGGAGGATCTTAGTGCTAGAATGAACATCATCGACATGAACCAGCTCATTACACTAGCTCGAAGGGAGCAACAACCAGAGAGTGAAATGGTCCATGAAGTGGAGAATCAGACTAAGGAAAAAGACCTCGACATGAACCAACTGAAGCTCTATTCCAAATTATTAGAGATGAACGCGATGATGGAAGGTCTACTAAACCTTGCATCGCAGCAACCGGAGAGCGAAATGGTTCATAACGTGGATCACCTTACTGAGGACTTGAGTTGCTCTCTATCACCTCCCCCGTTCGAACCTGAGAAAACGTCATTCAAACATCATTCAACCACGCCTGTCGAAGACATCAGAGCCGCTCCACCTTGACTTCATGGAGTTTCCTCCTCTCTGAAGTCAACTACCGTTATTTCCCCTCCTTCTCTGTGCTCCACCCAGAAGATAAGGATGGACAAATCCTCAACCTTGAGGAGGAGGAGATGCCGCCCCTCCCTCCGAGCTATCAGAGGAGAGTGCTATAATCAACTTCAAGGAGCCACCTCCCTCTGCAGTTGATTTTCATTAAGGCTCTTCCCATGAGCCTCACCAAGAAGTTGAGGACATTTACATCCTCGAATTTGAGGAGGAGGAGGAGCCATCAAACTTTGATCTTCACTTGAAGGATCAAGGCCCCCACCCGTGCACTAATGAAGTTGGGTGGAAGCTCAACGTACACCCGCTAAGTGTGGAGGCCACCTTCCCATTTGATCCGGGACCAAAGATTGAAGACAAAGTCCGCTCCGGAGTTCTCCCTGCACCGCTCACTGAAGATAAGGATGTTCACATCCTTGAATTTGAAGAGGAGGCTCCACCACAGTTTGATCCTTGTACCAAGGATCACCTACCTCAACACTTCCACCTGATGAACGATCGGTGGAGTTTACACTTTCACATCCTAAGTGTTGAGGCCACATTTCCTTTTGATCCGGGTCGTTCTTCATTGCTAGATGATGCTCGCCCAACCCACCGTTGAAGCTGACTTCAACGTTCATATTCGATCCCGGATGACTTCACGGTGGTATGGTCTAGCCAAAGACCATAAAGAAGGGCCGCTTACCGGGAGGCAACCCGGATTTCATTTCGTGTCTTGTCTTTTAAATTCTGTTAGTTTAGATTTTGCATTGTTTTCAATAATGGGCTATTTTGGCATTCTTTGGACTTGCCCTTTTACGCCCAATTGGTGGCGTCTGTGTTGTGAATATTTTGGAAACAGGTAAGCCCCTCTGAAAAAGGGATGGAATTAGGAACAATTACAAAGGAACCTCTGGCGAAATTTTCCAAGAGGACCTTCATCTCCAACGATTGAAGGTAGCACCTCAACGACCCCTCCCACTTGCAATTGTGCGGGCACCCTATCTTCCCTTCCGCATCTTATCGGGGAGTACTCGTTTCACCCTTCCTTTAATATTTGCCCACAACGACTCCACTATTTTTTTTCCTGTTTTTGGTTTTCGTTCTCCTTTGGTTTTGTTTTTGTTACCCTTAACTCCAGTTGTAGTTTGGTTGCTTCTAGTGTTTTTATGCAGGTGCACCTTCCAGTCCATACCGCAACTAAGCTACGCTACTTGAGGCTGAAGCTCAAGTGTGGGGGAGTTCTACAAACTGATAGCAATAGCAATCTCAGGGGAGTACTAGTTCCTTTTAGTTTTCGTTCTCCCTTCTCTAATTATGAATCTGCAAATCTGGGGATAGCTTCTGTGCTATACTGTTTGTTTGTGTCTTGTGTGATTTTCCTTTTGTCTGCTTCCCGCAAAGGTCTTCTGGCACCTTCCCCGTTTGTTTGATTGGTGAACAATGGGGACATTGTTCAATTTAAGTGTGGGGGAGTGACCTTTTCGGTGAATTGTGTGCTTAAATGCTTAATACTTCATGCTTATCTTGAGATTGTCCAAAATAAAAAAAACTTGGACCCTTGTGTTGTGAGTTGTTCTCATTAAGAACAAATACTGTTATGAATTGTGGGATAAATGCTTAAAATTTTCATTTTGATTGCTTTTGAGGAGCATCTTACATGCGGTGTGGCCAAGTAATCTTGTATGGTTGGATTTTTATTGCTTTGGGGTTCCTTCTGTCTTCTTTCTTAGGGATTGCTAAGGGGTGCTTCTTTGTGAAAATCCATCAAGGGACTTGTGAGACGCCATTGTTAACCAACAATGAGAGTTGAGTGTTCTTAAATGCAAAGGCTTGATGCCAAAATTTTATCTTCTCATCTCTTATGCAAAAGTGAAACAAATGCATAAATCTATTTTTCCTTTTTTTCTTCTCAATGCCCATTCTTGAGAGAAGTTGGACATGGTAAAAGGCTCCAAGTCACCTAATCTTTAGAACTTTGAAGCACTTTGGATCATACCCCGAAACTCTAGATTTTGTTTTGCCCTAAGCATACCCATGCCACCACTAAGAGATGGTTCACACTCCTCAAAGGTTTTAATCACTTTTTGCTTCTTCTTTTCCTACAATTCATGTTAGTGTTTGTTAGTCTTGAGCATTCCTTACTTGCATGGGTGCTTGGTTTTGCTTGAGGACAAGCAAAAAGGTAAGTGTGGGGGTGTGATGAGTGTCCAAATGAGCATGTTTTAGGGGTGTATTTCATATGTTTAATCAACACTTTTCATGCTCATTTCTCCGCTCTAGCTTGTTTTCCTCTAGTTTTGTGTTTCATTGGTGTTTCACACATTTATTGTTTAAACAAGAGGAGTAACATAGCTAGGAGTAAAGTAGACGAAGAGAGGAACGCGTGGGCGCAAACGGATCCAAAATCGGAGTTAAAACGAAGAAGATACAGCGTTTTGAAGTTATACTGACTCCGACCGACCTTGCAAGTCCGGTCGCAAGGTCGGTCGGGTCGAAATTTTGCCCAGATTTGCGTTTTTGCAAGCTACTGGAATCGACCGACCTTGCAAGTCCAGTCGCAAGGTCGGCCGAACTTAAAAACGCGTCCAAAATCGCTACTGACTCCGACCGACCTTGCAAGTCCGTCGCAAGTCCGGTCGGTCGTAAAATTTACCCAGATATCAGATTTTAAAAGGGGGAAAAGAAGAGGAAAGAGGGGTATTCCACACGAGGAGAAAATGACGGAAAAACAAGAGAAAGAGGGAAGAAGAAGAAGAAAGGAAAGGAAGAAGAAGAAGAGTAGAAGGAGGAGAAGGCTCACCTCCATTGAAGCTCTTCCTCAACCTCCCATGGCTATTTCTTCTCCCTTTCTTTCTCTTTGTGCTTTAATGGTTGTGTAGTTTCCTTGTAGCTTGGGATGGGGATTTTGCCCCAAAATCCCTAAACCTCCATTGTTGAATCTTGAACTTATTTTTACGCTTTATTTTAGTCTTTGAGCTTAATGAAGATGATTATTGGGTATTTATGATTCTTAAACTTGTTGCTCATGATTTGAGGATTAGTTTGGGTTTTACCCAATTATCAATTATGTGTTAAATTGGGTTGGTTTGGCCTACCTATTAGTTTAGCATTATTGTGGGATTCTATCAAAATGTTATTCAGAGATAGAAACCTAAACTGTTAGAGACTAAAACGGTGTACTCTGATTTCGATGATTTTGAGATTAGACTACATTGCAACTTTAATGGAACTTGAGCTTAGTGCTATCGATTGACCCGGGGCTTAGCTGAATGAAAAGTCTCGATTAAATTGGTTAGGATTAGTAGGCCTAGATTAGGTTGCTAATTAATTAAGAGTTTCCGTGGTTTAGCTATGAGTTCGAGGTTCGACAATCGGTAGTAAGGGGAGGACGGGTGCAAATATCCATCCCGGCTACACCTATCCTAGATAGTTAGTTTAGTGTTTATTGCTTTTCTTTATTTCTCCAATTACAACCCAAAAACCCAAACCAATAATTTACATTTATGCACTTTTGTATATATCCTCTTGCACATTTACTAAGCTTATAATTAGCTAGATAGTTACGAAGTCCCTGTGGATACGACCTTGTTGTACTACAATGATTGGGTTCACTGCCCATAGTTAGCAAGATAGTTTCACCACTATTTTGCTCAACAGCCACCCATCGATGATTAATCATACTTGGGTGTTAATGAGGTAGGCAATCAATACTAATCGTCGGTCATCAGTTTGTTTGGCTCGATTGTGCCCGCTCTGTGGGGGTTCCTTTGAGCTATCCTCTTTCGGGTTATATGTCTTAATCCTTAGTAGGCTATATCTTATGTCTATCCTCATTGAAGGTTGTTGTTATTGGTTTTCGTAATGGTCACCTCGGGAGTTCTATCATGTTCCTGCTGGAAGTCGTTGCGTCAACAGTCTCAATCGTATCTTATAATACATCCCTTGTATGTTATTGCTTACACAGTTTTTCGGATTATTGAGCGATCTCTTAAGTTCTTCCCTTTGAGATTCAGGTTGGTGTTCTTACCGCACTGTCGGTTGTCGTTGTAGTAGGTTGTACCGTTGCTAAATATTATATCATTTAGCATTCTGTCCAAGTCCAGCTCCCTGCTGACCGGTGTATCCACTCATCTCATCATGGTCAGGCCGTCAGGCCCTTTCAAGGTCTCATTCTCCCGTTCTTATAGTTTTACGATCCGGTATTAGTGTGTACTACAACTGTAGCGTTCTGTTATCTCGCCATAATGGCTTTTCCGTGTAGCTTAACTGTAACGCCCCTACTTAACCTAATTACAGCGGAAATAAAATACTAAAGGCGTACAGATCATCGGGTTCCAAACACCCGGCACCAAACCTCACCATTTACAACTTACAATCCACAAAAGCTACGGTCTGAACTCGAGAAAAACTTAACACAACATAATAGAAATTAAACATATTCTCTCTCCACAAAACCTAGTCCCAACCCAAACGCTCATTCTCTTCGTGGCCACCTGTAAATCAATTCGTACCTGCAAGATGAAACCAAGCAGCCCACCCCAAAAGGGGCGGGTCAGTTCCCTGGAATGGAATAGCTGGTACAATTCTCCAAAAACAAACTTATAAAACATAACTCTTCAAAATAAACAGTAACATGAAAATAAACTCTTAAAAGTAAAACAGAGATAGAGCACTTCAAAATAATCAAGTTAAAGAGAAAAGAAAACAAGACAATTATAGAGACAGAGAAACTTCCAAACCAAGTCATCCACTTAAGTAGACACACCACATAGTTAGTAAGCATCCATTGTTGATGTTAGAACCAATTCTGGTTAAGAAGAGAAAGACTTAAGTAGTCACAAGGCTAGGAGTGACATTAATATCCATAATCCGTGGTAGACAGTTTATGTCTCCACCTTTTCAGAAGATGATTCCCATAGACAAAATACTCAAGAGTGGAATAAACCAATTGGGAGAGATGGCCCCCACCGCCAGTCAGTTGCCACAAGGGCGAGGTAAACAGACCTCCGCTGTCAGTTGCCACAAGGGCGAGGTAAAAGACCTCCGCTGTCAGTTGCCACAAAGGGCGAGGTATAGCAGACCTCCGCTGCCACCGACCCGTTCTCAGTCATCGGTGAAAAGTGTGTGCACCACTTATTAGAAATAATCCATACTCAATACCAAGAATAACTTTCCCCATATTCCCACTAGATCACCAACTACCCAGAGCAATACCAAAACACTCAGTCCTACAGAGTGCAGAAGCGTAAACCCTAAGCAGCCAATGTCTAACGGGGCACCAGATAGAAGGAACCAATACCCATGTAAGTCTCACATCCAAGGCTCAGTTAGTCACACAAGCTGAGTTAGTCACACAACCAATTCCTTTTAGAAGTTCCTCTTAAAGTCAGTTAGCGTTTTCCAAAACATTCCACAAGTCAATCAGCCAAAATAACGTAGTACGAGAAATCGTACAAAACATTCCATAAAGTCCAAAACACCAAAGCTGAGTACGAGAAATCATACAAAACATTCCATAAAGTCCAAAACACAACAAGCTGAGTACGAGAAATCGTACCTGGATAACGCCGTAGCAGTTCTAGTCAACTTGCGCAAACAATCAACAGTACTCTGAAGAATATTAAAGGTAGTCTATCATCAATCACTTGTAGCCTACGTTAAGCTTAAATAAACTCCTCACTCTATTTCTAAGTCCCAATTGTCTTTTAAGCCCTCACTTAAATGTTATGTATAACCTTTGACTTGTCTGAGAACGTTGTATAGCCCAAGGTTGTAAGATCAAGGGGTGTATTCTTCTAACACTTATCAATTGTTCCACTCTTATCCACTTTACTAATACTTAACCGTAGTCCTCACATTAATACCTTTATATCTTAAGTGTATTTATATTACTCAATTAGTCTTAGAATCTCAATAATAACCCTTAAGCTCAATACCTTTATTCTTACTTTAGGACAGACATCGTATTATAACCTATGATGGATTCATCTTAGAATACTATACTATTATTCCATAAGGTAATGATTAGGTATTTTATCAATATTTACTAGATAATCCTTTATGATTAAGTCTTCCTCTTAACTTAATTAAGACCTACAACCTGTATATCGGAATCATAGTGTCGTAGATGCATTTCATTACAACTTCATTGATCTTAGAATTTAGAGACAACTACTAGACTCAATTATTTTATCTTTACTTTAGAATGACTTAATATTATAACCATTTAATTATCTTGTCTTAAGATGTTCATTACTCTTCATCCTGAAACAACTATATTTTAATTAACTCAAACCCTTCCAACTCTTTTACTTAGTATCCACAAAGTATGTTATTCGCTTAATTATTACCTATATAATAAGGTGTTTTAAGATAACCCTTTTTATGTATCCTTACTTACATTTTAATTTTCCCAAGTATTTAATTTTTCACACATTCTCTCCATAGAGTATGTATAATCCTTTTGTACTAAATTTTAATAAACTTATGTCTCAAATACATTTTATATTACTTACAAGACCAAGGTTTCAAAGGAATAACTTAATAAATTAATTTCCTTTATTGTATTTTAGGATAAACACTTATATCTCGACATAAGGTAAAATTTATCTAAGAACTAAATTCTGATTCATAAGTGAAATCGTTAATTATGTAATAAGATAATCTATTCTGAAAATCCCCATACCTTGTATTCAAATGACACATTAAGATTTCCAGTGTCAAAAAGGTAAATCAATATAATATCTTACGTAACCTAGTTTCATCTAATTAAAGGTTTAAAGATTTAAGTATCTAATTTCTATTTATAAACCTTCTTATAAATTCTAACTACTACATACATTACTTAATTATAAACTCACATCCTGAACATTGGTATTAAATGTATTTTATATGGCTTATCAAATTCTAAGAACGTAAGGATTATTATTTAGATTAATTCCCCAATCATAGTTTAATATAGTTTTATATCATAATCCTTTTAATGATTTTATCACAAGATATTAAGTTATTACTCAATACTAAAATATTAAAAATGATTAAATCTAGACTTATTTATCCTCTTCACATTTAGATGTAAAAGTAACTCATTTACTTTATTATTGTTTATATAATAAGAACATTTAAATGTAAAAGTATTTCATTCATTTTATTATCAATTAAATAATAAGATCTATTTGTGTAACACTTTATGTAACTAATTACAAATATTCCTAAATTTCAACTTATTAATTTCTTAACCCAATTATAGATTTACATTGTGGTCACTGACTAATATATACATGTATTTTAATACTGTTTATATAAATCCTAGAAATTCAAAGGTAACTAAAAACTCAATTCATAACCATAAAATAATACCACCTCATATAGTATTCTATTATTAGTATTATGTAGAGGTTTAGTTTGACCCATTAATTCCTTCATATTACATTTTCTATAAGGTATTTTATTCCTTTTATTTATTAATTTATCGTATATATATATTATCCTTCCTATTATATTTCTCACAAGGAATGTTATTTCTTTATCTATTTTTATTGTATTTATATATATATATATATATAAATATATATATATCTACATATATTAAGATTTATCCAGAATATTCTTTAAGAAATTCTATTGTATTTAATTATATCTAATATCTTTAGACATATCCAAAACTGATTTATGGTTTATAAAATAAAGTATTTCCCTTAGTTTTAGTTAAACATATTAGCTTCCATATCATATATAATAAATAAAATGTAGTTTAGTTAAATTCCTTGATTTAATATAAGTTTTCTATTTATTTCTCTCATATAAATATATAAATATATGTAACAATTTTTACTTCACTTAAAGTTAATACCCAAATATTTTAAACATACTGTATTAAATGTTAATTAGTCTTATTATATTTTCCCCCCACCTATAAAGTTCATTAATCAACTATACTTTAATTTTTGATTACATTAAAAACTATATATTATAAGTTATTCTTATGAAAAACTCACAAACACAATTTTTAAAACCTTTTCCCGTTTCCCAAAAATTCCCAAACTTAATATACAGTAACTATAACATTTTAGACATATTATAAAATTTTATTTCATAAAAATATCTTTTTAATTTAGCCAAATAATTCCAGAAAACCCGAAAATTGCAAAAATCATAACTTATGTTTAAAAACTCCAAAACCATAATAATTTACATCAAAATAAAATAGATTAAATAAGGAATCTATGGTTAAAATTTCAAGTCAAAATACCTTCGGGAAGGTATTTAAACTAATTCAACAAGTTAGGGTTATTTACTGAAATTTATAAAAACTTAATCTGAAACGTTTTAATCTCAGCCGTCCAAATCTCTTAACTAGGATCCGACGGATACTGAACGCCCAGTTCTTCCCCGATTTCCCCTTGTTACCCGAGTACTAATTCACGTTTTTCTCACAATCTACAGAACCAAATCGAGTGATTCTTGTTTCTATGGATTCGTAATCAAATTTCGGTTCTATTGGTACCGGTTTCCCCAATTATAATGCAGTATTCATCGAATTCGATTCTGGGTTTATATTCGAATAGAGTTCTAAGGGTTTCGAATTCGATTCTTACAAATTCACTCAATCTATTGCGTAATTGATACAATTGAAACGTGTTTTTGACCGATAATGTAACCTAGTTTAGCATGGTAGAAGGAATTTGAAGGAAACTTACAAGAGTTGTGCGAATGAGTGATTTCGGATTCGAAAATCTGGAAAAGTTCGAACTTGAATGTTTCGAGGAGCTCACTTTGCAGATCTATAAGTTAAGTTCTAGATCGAATTAGGCCATGTTCTTGGGCTCATTAGAAAGAAGAAACATAGCCTACACAATGATAGCAAGAACTAATCCTAACTCGTATCACACAGAAAGAAATCGAAGTCGAAAATCACGAGTTTACTCTCTGTTCGGTATTATTTATGTGCTGGCAAGACCGAAACTTTAGACACCTTTCCCTCCCAATCCGTGAGATTTAGCTTAGACCATAAACACAAAAGTTTTAGAGGAATTAGAGCTCTTTAAAACGAGCTAAAGAACATGGAATTTGGATGAGTAACGAATAAGTTATGGCTGATTGAAGTTACCTGTTTCGAAGAGAAATCTGGAATTGCAGTTTCAGTTTTCGCAGGGTGTCTACTTTGACTCGATTTTCCGGTTGATTAAGAAAGATTTAGGGTTTGTATGAGTTATAGTTGTTTAGAGGGAATGTAGGAGAAGACAACAAAGAAGACGGCATTGAAAAATATGAAGAGATGAAAAAGATATAGCCGTCTAAAGTTAGGGCTAGGAAGTGAAATCGGTTACGAAAATCAGGGAAGGAAATCGGCTAAGTGTGGCGACCCATTACAGAGTGACACGTGGCACTTCTTAAAATTTTGATTCAAACTTCAATCTAGCATAACTTTGCTAGGATGATCCGTTTTGACGTTCTTTTTATCGATCTTCATGTTTTTCATAACCTATTTATTGGTATAGGTTTCATGCCTGTTTTGACCATTCTCAAAAAGTCAACTCTAGCAAGGCTTAATAAGCTTTAAGGTTTCTAGAATTTTATATTGACTTTTATGTTTCAAAACAATGTTCCAACACTTCCTAAAATCTTTATAATATATTTGGAGTGTTTAGAAATTTCCCCAAGATTTATTGACTTATAAATCTTATTATTAAATTCATAATACTATAGAATAATATATAATAATTAGGAAAAACCCCTAAATAAATTTCACAACCCCTTATATTAATTAATATTCATAATTCCATATAATAATTTAATATTCATAATTCCATATAATAATTAATATTCATAATTCCATATAATAATTTATACTTAATAGTATTATTAAAGGTTTAATAAAAGAAATCCCCTAAATTAATTAAATTAATTTAGGGGTATTTCAGTATTAACCGTGGTAGCACTTGCTATGGCAAGTGCGCCATGCAAGATGGGTTACCGGTACTGTGAGCGTTGGTAGTGGTACTTCCACCTGATCTTTTATATCTTTGATAGTCCTCGGGAATCCTTCGATGTTCTTCCGTTTTGGATAACTAGCCATCCGGCAGTTTCCTGTTGTTTTGACCGTACTGTAACTTATCCGGGTGTTCCTCTTTCTGAGGGAACCCCTTATTATTTTCTTATGTCTTAATCCTCGCTCTCGTTCCCACACATTTTGTCGTGGTTACTAAGTAATGATCCTCCTTTAGGCACTACATCGTAGTCCTATTCTGGTGTACAGTTGTATGAGTTTCTACCGTCGTCTGCGTTATGTCAGCCAGGGTTGCAACCTTCTTCATTGTATGGGGTTTGGAGTTCCCGTTTTTAACTGGACTTCCCAGTAATCTTATCCCTTAAGCTTTATATATCCCACTGCTATGCTTATTCGGACCACTGTCCGGTACTCACGCCACTTATCTTTTCTTACCCATTGCACCTTTAGTGCTTTTCTTATCATTGGTATGGCGGGTTATTTCGACTGCGTAGCATGTCGACACATGTTGCCGGTAATTACCGTTCCCTTATTGATAGAATTCCATGGGTAGCGCCTGCTTCTCTGTTGCGCTCCATTAAAAACCTCCAAGTTCTCCGTAACTGTTGTGCAACAAGATGTTTCTCGTATTGCTTACCGTTAACTAACTGCCAGATCGGGGTTTCCCGAGTAAGAGAAGGCTTTCTTCTCTCTGGTGTTTGTTCCACATATTCAGGGTTAGGGATGTGAAGGGCGGGTCTAGGTACTATGGATATCCGATAAATACCGGGAAGTCCTAACTAACGCACCTCTCACTCTATCACTCAACCTTAACCCATAACTCAAGCTCAACCTCTGTATTCTCCTAAGTTCGGTATTTCTTGTCTTCAGAGCGTAACTACGCTCTGATACCACTTTTTGTAACACCTCATCTCAATCCAAATGTGG
This sequence comes from Limonium bicolor, assembly GCA_023374045.1. Lineage (NCBI taxonomy): Eukaryota > Viridiplantae > Streptophyta > Magnoliopsida > Caryophyllales > Plumbaginaceae > Limonium > Limonium bicolor. The sequence continues at coordinate 266,547,543 of CM041780.1, forward strand.
TTTCGCAACTTAACAACATATATATAAATGTCACAGCGGAATTCAATACACTTCAGGACCTTGCCACGGTCTGATTGACAGAATATACCGAACATTAGTACATACAAATCTTAACCAATACATATCCTTCTTACAATCCCTCACAACCTATACATCTTACTAACTCAAATTGCCATACGAGTGTACATGCACAACTCGTAGGCCACACTTAACCCGTAACGCTTGTACCCCATCTTACTCTCGTGACGGCCGTCTCCTGACGTTCACCTGTGTAGTAAAAATAGCCCCCAAAGGGGGTCAGCACGAATGCTGGTACGATCCTCTCATGGCCCCCAAGCTAACGTGGCTACGACGACTAATTGTCGATAGCATGGAGGTTGATTAGATGCACAACATAGTAGAAAGTGCAATAAACAACAATCTAAATATGAACAATCAAAGTTCAATCACAATGAACGACTTAAATGCGTTCCCTTAATTAGAGAGTTGATTTAACTCGTTAGGTTATGTTTCCTCTTTGAAATACCCCAAACTTAGACATGGTGTTTAAATGATAAACCAAGAAATAAGAAGGCTAAATAATGCCTTAGAAACATTAAGAACCATTTCTAATCAAAGAAAATATAAGGAAACACCAAAAGAGCAGTTTAAGTAAAAACGTGCTCTAAGCTTGGAGAGACATGGGAGAGTACCCAAATATTGTTCTAAGACCTTAGTAATATCCTAATGGTCATTTTAAGTCAATTACCAAAGAAAACCAAGCTTGAAAACAAGTTAAAATACAAAATGTGCTTTAAGGAGTCTTAAAGCACGTTTTTGAAAAATTGTCTTGTAAATGTGTTTTGAATGGCTAAATGTCCATCATTACTCTTTAATTAATATGTGTACTATATAGTATCACATTTGGAGGTCTATATCAATGGGAAATCAAAAATTTCACAACAATGTGCCTTGTTTTTGATGAATAGTGAATTATTAAGCTAGTTTATAACATAAGTCTATATAAGTGAGACATTTGCTCAACAAAGACTTAATTACCCTCATTAATAAAAGGGGGCCGGTTTCTTAGGAGGTGAGTCATCACCCACATGAGTCATTAAGCAAATAAGAGAGCAAATGAGAGTTATAAAGTAAAAACACTATTCACCTTTTACATAAATATCACTTTATTAGTTCTCTCTCCTCACTTCTTCATTCTTCTTTGCTTTCCCACGGTTTTGAACTGCTCTCTTTCTCTTCTCCATTCACGTAGAGCTTGACCCCCATGAAAGCTCCATCTTCCCTTGGCCACATCTTGCTCATTTTAGCTCCAAATCCAAAACAAAATACATATTCCTCTTAGTTAGCTCAAGCTCATCCTTTCTATCTTTTCAAAACTTCAAGAGCTTCATTTTGGTGCCAAGTCAAACCACCATTAGAGGAGGAAATTCAAGTTTGGAGACTCCATTGGCATCTCCATTCTCTTAAGGTAAAGAAAGTGTAAGAAAATCTAGGTTTCCACCATTTTCTTCACATGTCCGAAAATATATACTCATGGGACTCCATGTTTATGCCTTGTTCTAGCTTGTTTCTACTCTTCAAAAGGGAGAGGAGGTCCTTCTTGCTTCACATCCAAGTTGTCTTGAGAAACCAAGGTAAAACAATCACATTAATACCTTAAAACATATTTTTAAACCTAGGGTTTGTTCCTTAGGGTTAATGTGTTATCTAGTACTCATTGGAGTCATTGGATATTGGTTAGAACATTGGCAAGGAGAATCACATTGGTGACCGAGATTGAATAAAGAAAACCTAAGGAGAAAAGCTTTTAAGCTTGTGAGAAAACAAGGTAAATTACTTACCTTAAGTTGTTTTGTTGTTTAAGGGAATGAGGTATGGGTATATGATGAGTTTAGTGTAGAGTTTATATTGGGAAGGTGCTATAAAACCTAGGAGAAACAATGACTATCTTGTGAACTTGTGACTAAGGAGCAAATGAGAAAAGAGATAGTTTAAGAATATAAAGGTGAAGTACAAGAAGCATTTTATTTCAATGGGAGCCTTGTTGAGTGTATTCGCAGGTTGAAGACATATATATGTGGAAATTCAGTGGTTAAGATTATTGTCATTTAAGGGCCTAAGTGCCAAGCATTTTAAGTTTAAGCACTATATGATGATGTGGTGTGGTTTTGGGTTAAATTGGGTGTTAAGTTGTGGTGGTGAGAATTTGGGTGATATTGGTTGTTTGATGGAGAAAAACCATGTGTTAGGAGGTACTTTATACTAGAGAACCTATGGCAAAAATTTAAAGAAGAGTTTAAGTGTTTAAGATATCCTAAGGGAATTTAATGACTAAGAAAGTACTAGGATGTTCTAGATATTGTCTTGGTGAAGAAGGGTGTGAAGTTAGGGTGTTTTAATGACTTAGGTATCACCATGGAGGAGTTACGAATCAAGAGAATGTATTTGAGTATTTAGAACTTAGGTAAAAGTTGGTAAGCAACTAGGAAGGAAGTTTAGGTTGTGAAGGAACTTAAGTAGATGCATAAAAGAGTTTTAGAAGGAGAAAGATGCTTGGGAGATGATGTTAAGATAAGGAGAAAACATTTTGGGATAGTAGTTATCATAGGTGAGAAACACCATTTAGAAACCTAGTACAAAATGTTGCAAGTGTTAAGAAATTCACAAAGAAATAAGTAAAGGCTTAAGGAATTAGAAAATGAGTTTCATGAATGTTGTATGTGGATATAAGGGTACCAAATGTTGTTAGGAAGCATTAAGAGCCTTAGGAGAAGATACTATAAGGGTTGGAGGCTTTGGAGGAGTTTGGTTAAGTGTTTAAAGGCTTAGAAATTGAGTATAATGGCACGTCCGAACTTCCGTCCGAACTTGGAAGCTCGGACATGCCCTGTTACGCTTACAGTTTTCTGGATTTTAGGTAGTGTCCGAACTACCGTCCGAATTTGGAAGTTCGGACGTACCTGTTATTTCTTAGGGATTATCCTCGAACTGTGTCCGAACTTTGGAAGTCCGGACACATGTTCGGACGTATGGATTTCTGGTTAGGATTTTCCTCGACTCATGTCCGAACTTCCGAAGTCCGGACACAAGTTCGGACATGTGTCTGATTTCTGTCTAAAGTCACGGCTTGTGTCCGAACTTGGAAGTCCGGACACAAGTTCGGACAGGCCACTGTATGGACCAAAAACCTTGTTTAAGGTTAGGAAATGATGGGGATAATTAAGTATGGATGTTATGAGATTGTTAAGGACTTGTTTGGTGGGTGTGATGGTCATTAAGTGGAAGAGTAAGTGTAATAAATAATGAGGAGATGATGTACTTAAGAGTCAAGTTAAAAACCATAAGGCTTAGTGAAAAGCAATGGGTAAAGTTGATGTCTAGGAAAGTTAAGTAATTCTATTGAGTTGGATTGATAATAACCTAAAACTGAATCAATGTTCTAGGCTTTGTAAATTGGGACTTGGAAGGAGATAAACCAAACGATCGTCGACGGTGAACGGTACAATCCTTTTCGTGACCTGCTTGCTAACGAGGTGTCCCTCGGCTTGTGTGCTATCTGTTTATTTGCTATGACTAAAACAAGATAAAGCATGCAACCGGTTATATTGTTCTCGTTGTGATTGTGTTATATTTACACTAACCCGCGAGGCTTGAGATTGTTACTAACCAAGTGTAGTACTTACTGAGTTAAGAATAAGAGTTAAGTTGATGATTGTTGGTTAATGCCCGATAAGGCTTAGCTAGCACATGGTGTTTAAAATGTCTACTAACTGGATCTTGAGTGAGGAAACCCGGGACCGATCTCCGGTCATGCATGCTAAGGAAAAGGGGGACGGTATCTGAATCAGATCCGCCCTCCGCTTAAGGACTTGTCTTCGGACTTGTAGCCTAGGGCCGGTTGCCGGCTCAGCTACGCTGGACTCCCGTCCAGAGTAGGTGGCATTAAGATGGTGCGGTGGGATCACCTAAATCCCAGGTTCGAATTAAGCTACAACCAATCCCTTCCAGGAAAGGTTTGTATACTGAGATTAAGATTGAGACTGAGATTAAGGTTAAGGTAAGGTAAGGAAGTGAGATTAAGGAAATGAGGACTAAGGAGGGGGTTACTAACCCACTTGTTAAGGGAACGCTTGAGTCGTTCATTGCTTGTGAACTATATATGTTCATTTGTGGTTATTGTTAATGCACTTCATATTATGCTTGTGTATGTAATCAATTTCCATGCTATCGACAATTAGTCGTCGTAGCCCCGTTAGCTTGGGGGCCATGAGAGGGTGTACCAGCATTCGTGCTGACCCCCTCGGGGGCTATTTTTACACTTGCAGGTAAGAGGCCCATGAGGACGCACTACGAGAGTAGGAGCGGTTAGACTTAGGAGGGGACATTTATTTTGAATTCGGGTTGCGCCTGTGCACCTGACTGTTTATATTAAATTATTGTAAGTTTGAGATTACGTTTGAGATACTAGTACTCGGTTGGTTGTGGATTGTGTATGTTAATTTTTTGAGTTGGATAAGTATTTTGGTTAAGTATTGTATATATTAAGCCGGTATATTCTAACGATCAGACCGTGGCAAGGTCCAGGTGTTGTTTATTTCCGCTGCGACGTTTTCGATTAAGTGTTCAGATTGCGATAACCACGATAGGCTTTGGATGGGGTGTTACACTCTTAATCTCAGTCCAACCTTATCTTACCTCAATCTTAGTTTATCTTAGTCTTAGAAAACAACCATCCTTTAAATAGGAATGGATGTAGCTTATCTCAGTCTTATATTGCAAACCATCCTTTAAATAGCAATGGTTGCAACTTACCTCAAACCTTATCTTAATCTTAGAATACAAACCACTCTTTAATTAGAAATGATTGTATCCTACCTTAATGTTTATTTTTGTCGGGTCAAAAGCCACCCTGGCCAATGAGCTATCAACTCCATTGGTTGAATAAACAACTTATCTTATAATTTAGGATTTAGGTGATCCTACCGCACCATCTTAATGCCTCCTACCTTGGACTGGATGTCCAATGTAGCTGAGCCGGCAACCGATCCTAGGCAACAAGTTCGAAGACAAGTCCTTAAGCGGAAGTCGGATCTGCTATAGATACCGACCCCCTTTTCCTTAGCATGCATGACCGGAGTCAGTCCCGGGTTCCTCACTCCCCCCTTAAGTTCCAGTTAGTAGAAGTCTCAAGACAATGTTTGATGGTTAAACCTCTTTCGGTTATTAACAAACTAATATTAGGGAGTGTTCCTTAGTCTCACACGATTCCTTACTACACATTAGTTAGTAGGTTCTCACGGTAAGTTGTGTTAGTTTTCAAACATCACACAACAATACAATAAACATAATGTTCCGGTTGCATGCTTTATCTTGTTTAGTGAGCACACAAAAACAAATAGCACACAAGCCGAGGGACACCTCGTTAGCAAGCAGGTCACATGAAGAACTGTACCGTTCACCGTTGGTCGTTCGGTTGCTTACTCTCCTCTAGAGTCCAAATTCTCAAACCCTAAAACATTCATTCAATTTTAGGTTGTTAATTACTTTTCCAATAAAGCTAACTTACTTAACTCACTTAGTCACTAATGATCCCCATCTAACACCACTTAAGTTCTTATAAACTTAATCTTAAGTGAATCACTCTCCTCATACCTTATACTTATTCACCCACTTAATTATCATGGTTACCCACCAAACATGTCTTAAACAACCTTATATTATCATTACATATCAATCCCCACCATTAGATATCATTTCCTAACCTTAAACAAAGTCTTTGGTCAAAACAGCACCGCGTCCGAACTTGTGTCCGAGCTTACCAAGTTCGGACGCAAGTCGAGACTCAAAAGGGTGCAACTAGACGTGTGTCCGAACATGTGTCCGAACTTCCCTAAGTTCGGACATAGGTCGAGGAAAAATCAAAGGAAGAATTGCAAGTGTCCGAACATCTAAGTCCGGACGGTAGTTCGGACTCTGGTCGAGACTCAAGAATTTTAATCGCAACAGGGCATGTCCGAGCTTCCAAATTCAGACGGAAGTTCGGACAGGCCAGAATACTCATCTTTTATACCCTTAAACACTTATCTCCTTTCTTGCAAAAATGCCCAACTCTTCCACAAGTGTCCCATTATGTCTTAATACCATATAGGCACAAACTCACCTTAGAACATCCTTTAAAACCTCCTTAACCATTTTCTCAATCCTTACAAGAATTCCTAACACTTGTTACTTATTTCCTTATTTTTTTTCCAACATGTAATTTTTTTTTTGTCTAAAACTCTAACTATCCAAAGTGTTTCCTTCCCAATCAATATAACTTCTCCCTAAGCATTATTGCATCCCCTCTTTGCTTGCTAAACCTTCCAAGGTTATCTTGCATGTCCATGCACAATTCCTTTCTTTTCCTTTTGCTACTCATCAACCTAAACTCATGAACTTACCTATGCATTTCTCCCCATCTTCTTAGCACCTTAACCTTGTTTTTCTTTACCTTGACTAACCTACACCCTCCTTAGACATTTCCATCTCCTTTTACTCAACTTACTCACCATTCTCATGATCACTCGCTCTTTTACATTCCTAGTCATTTTCCTTGACATTTGACAACATTCTCCTTCAAACTTTGTACAAGTTTCCTAGCTTCCTTAACCATGGTTTTGGTGCATAAAAACACACCATTATAACCCCTAGTCCCTCTTATACATTCCTAGGTCTTCCTAGTACTCAAGAACTCCATGGTTTATCCATTTTCACCAAAATAACCCTTAGTGATCACTAGAACATCTTTAGTCATAAAATCTCCTTAGAACACCTTAAACACTTAGTTTCCTACTCAAATCCATTTGCCATAGTTTCTCTAGTATATTATCATGCCTAAATGCATTGTTTTCCTCATTCAACCATCTCACACACATCAAGTCCTTTCTCATCATATTCTCTCACACAAATCAACTCATTCATAATAAACTCAATATAATGCAATAATCTTAAATTGCATAGCACTAAGGCTCTTAAATGACATGGCTCTTAGGCCCTTAAATGACATGGCTCTTAGGCCCTTAAATGACTTAAACTTAAACACTGAATTTCCCACATATAAAAGCTTTCAACCTGCAAATACACCCAACCATCTTATAGTAGTTATAATGCTCTTAAAATTCATCTTAAACTTATCTTACTAACTTATTTCCTTTGGCTCCTTAGTCACAAGTTCACAAGCTTGTTTAAATTCTTTTTCCTAGGTTTTATAACCCATTACACAATGTAAGCTTTAAGCTACATTAGTACTTATCTAAATACCACCCCTTAAACCTTAAACCACCTTAAGGTAAGTAATTTACCTTGTTTTTCCAAGCTTATCTTAACTTCCTCCTTAGACCTTCTTCATGGATGAATCTCGGCCACCCATTAAATTTCCTTTGCCAATGTTCTAATCAATATTCAATGACTCACATGAGTGCTAAACAATACTTTAACCTTAAGGAATGAAAACCTAGGTTAAAAATGTGTTCTAAGGTATAAAAGTGGATGATTACCTTTGAAGTCTCAAAGTAGACTTGGGCATTGAATGAAATAGGACCTCCACTAGTCCTTGGTGAATAAAACAAGCTAGAATAAGGCATAAAAACAAAGCCCCATGAATAGTAATTTTCGGCCATGTAGAAGAAGTGGTGGAAACATGGTTTTTCTTACATATTCTTTACCTTAAGAGAATGGAGAACCAAATGGGCTCTTCAAACTTGATTTTCCTCCATCAATGGAGTTTTCCCTTGGCACCGAAATGGAGCTTTGAAGGATTTGAAAAGATAGAAAGCTAGAGCTTGGGCTAACTAAGAATAATATGTGTTTAGTTTTTGATTTGGAGCTAAAATGAGCAAGTTATGGACAAAGCAAGGTAAGGCAACAATGGAGGCTGCTCTTACGTGAATGGAGAAGAGAGGAGGTGAAGAAAACCGTGGGAAGAAGAGAAATGAAGAGAGAGAAGAAGAAAGGTAGGCTAATATAAGATATTTTACTTTATAAAAGCAAATAGTAACTTTACCTCTTTTCCTCTTTTTCCTTTAATTTCTTAGTCATGTGGTGACTCCCCACATCAAAAACCAGCCCCCCTCTTATAATTGGAGATATTTATGGTCTTGTTTGACCATTTAATTTGACTTAGTTGACTAAGGACTAAACTAGGCACTATTTGGCACTATTCACAAATTAGAGCACAAATTTGTGAAAATTTTAGTTTCCCATTGATTTAGAATTCCTAATGTGATACTAAGTAGTACACATGTTAATTAAACAGTAATGATGGACATTTAGCCACTCAAAACCCATTTACAAGACAATTTTTCAAAAATGCGCTTTAAGACTTCTTAAAGCACATTTTGTGTTTAACTTGTTTTCAAGCTTGGTTTTCTTTGGTAATTGGTTTAAAATGACCATTAGGATGTTACTAAGGTCTTAGCATGATATTTGGGTACTCACCCAAGTCTCTCCAAGCTTAGAGCACATTTTTGCCTTAATTGCCCTTAAGGCATTTTCTTGTGTTTTCCTTGGTTTAAATTGTCTACCAATCTTTCTATGGCATATTTTAGCCTTACTACATCATAAATTGATGTTTACTTAGAATAATTAGGTTTGGGGTATTTCACGTATTGTAACTCACTGGAATGGACCGACCTTGGGACCGGACTTGCAAGGTCGGTCGGCCCTGAAATTTTCCAGCGTATTACCCTACTGACTTCGACCGACCTTGGGACCGACCCTGGGTAAGGTCGGTCAAGTCAAAACAAAAAAAAATTGAAATGATTATAGTAATCATATTTATATATATATATATATATATATATATAGATGCTTATACCCATATGTGTATATATATAGTAGTAGTACACCAATGATGAAGTAGTAAAGGCAAGAAAGTATGTACATAAGTAAGAAAGTTGTGTAATTAAGAATATTAAGTTAAACCGAAGTAACGGGATAACGGGGTAAGTGGGTAAGTACGGGTATGTAGTAATTATGTAAGTACTGTAATGCTTAGAATTAATCGAATCATTTGGCATGTAGTCATTGGTTCGAGAATAAGAGTCGAGGACAAGTGTGAACCAAGGAACAAGGGAACACTCGGTGAAGTAAATCCCGGTGAAAGGTATGATTTCTTCATGCCCTGTATCCTAATCTGGTTACCCCGATTTGTGTGCTTATTTGATCACCTAAATAAGATAAATGCATGAATCGGACTATATTGCACTTACTTGTGCTTGACTTTGTTGTTCTTGATATTGATTGTCTTGAACAATAGTTTGTATAATTCATGAAATGATTGGATGAAGATAAATGTGTATGTACCTTGTATTGTACTTGTGTAATGTACTGCACCTTGTATGTATGTGGATGTGTATTGTATCATTGTGGCTTGGATGTGTGACTTCTACTAATTCCTAACTACCTAACTCCTAACGTAAGTACGGAATAAATTGGAATGAGTAGAAGTCCGATATAGTTTCGGCCACGCGTGAGGATGAGGAGACACAAGAGGTTGGATCCGATTCCTGGTTCTTAAACTGGCCCACGGCCCAAACCCCTTAAATGGGTAGCATCCTGGATTGGTGAACCAAGTAAATCCTGGTGGTGGGACAGAGTAGTCCCCGGGCCGGAGGTCCCGACGACTTGACTTGAGTAAGTAAGTAAGTAAAGTATGAGTATGTATGCGTAAGTATTGTGTAACGAGTAAAGAGTAATCTCGTTAAGAGTAAACAGATAGAACGGGTGATGGTACAATAATGAGATGTGATATGTAGTAGTATGGTATGTATGTGGGATGTATGGTATGTGTATGTATTGATGTATGTGTATGATGTATGTTGCATGTATTGTGAATGTGTATTTGAAGAAGGTAAGTAAGTATTGTTGGACTTGTGTATCTCTTGTATGTGTTGGAGTGTATACGTGTATTTCCTTGCGTAAAAGTATTATAGTATTGTGGATAAGAGCATGTATGTATGTATGTATGTTTGAATGAAATCAATCGCATGTGTTCGACTAAGTGGTCGGCGTACCCTCACTAGTACGCGGGGTATGCGGTTATCATATGCAGCGAAAGCTGACCCCCTAGGGGGAACGTTTTTAGTGTGCAGGTACCCGAAGCAGACATGGTCGCAGTAAGAGACCGTGGCAGTGTAGATTGTAGAGAATAGTGTTGAACTTGTAGTCTTGAAGTAGTAGTGTACCGACGGGGTACACCATGTGCATTGTAAGTATGTAGATGCGAGGAATGGGTAGATGTAGACTCTTAATGAGTAGGAATGGAATTGAAAGGGATATTGTATTTGTATAAGGAACTTAGTAAACTCGGTTATGTACATTGTATTGAATGGTATTGTAAAGAGCAAAGTGTTGAATGGAGCAATATAGTATTTAGTTGGTTAATGGGGTATGTAATGTGAATGTGTAGGACTCGGATTCCGGTCCATCAGACCGATGCTGTATGTAGTAGTAGTAGCTTTGTTAGTCACGTGGGTGACTAACGGCATTGTATCACCCACCGTATGTAAGTATGTACTGCTGCATGAATCTGGTAGTACGAGGAGATTGGACGGTAATGATATTATTAACGGTAGGGGTGTTACATAATCAATACTATAATATACATGCATAAATATACGTAATCATCCATCCAAACATTCATAAACACTCAACCATCCATCCAATTCTAACAGTCATAAAATCCTATCCATCCATCCAATCAAAACATTCACCAAATATCACAAACAACAATTGTATATCGAACATATCGAATAATAATACTGAATAAACGCCATAGCGAACACCATCCTTTGTTAATTAATTTGGCCTTTAAGGCCCCATCCATCCAAACCATGTTAATTAAATACCAGTTGGGTGTCATGTTAGGACAACCCGATAACCTCACCATGGACAGTAGTCCTACCGTACACACGAAGGTGCTCATTTCGCCAAAGGTCCGGAGGCCCCTGACTATTCACTTTGCCTCGTAAGGCGTCCATATAAAGGTCGTAGCCACCTGACCTACGATCCAAATAGGGCTCGTTGGTATAAACCTGGAGCGGAACCCGATCAGGAACCCCTCAGTGATCACAAATGCGCAACCAGGTAGTTCGTAAACTACAATGGATTCCTCACCTCAACTCACACCATCTCTCTCTCATAATGTTTAAGATATGCTCTTAGTCTTATGGAGAATATAATTTATTAATTAGCTGCCCAATGGGTCTCACGCATACCTAGAAGTAATCTAGGTTATATTCATGTTCGAGATCCATGCTCTAGAGACCGACAATGTCGTGACTCGTTCCTAAGTGTTTTACCTAGGTTACCATATACTTAATATTAATACTAATGGTATTATATTAAGTAACCGTCATGTCATCACAATAAACGCATATGAATGTTTATATAAGCTGATCTATAGTCGACGTAGTGTTAGTCACGTAGGACGCTCGTGCATAAATAATTAATGCAGTAACACATAATCACATACACGTATCTAAAACACATAACACACAAGTGATATCAACCAAATCCGAGCCCAAGGAATTCCTTAGGACAACCCGGATCAAACCCCTTTACATACCGTACACCTTAGACCAAGGATGCGCAGTGTAGACCACTAGCTCGTCAAGCGCCTTCGTCTGAAGTATGATCTAAACGGTAATAAAAGTATAAGTCAGTCTCCATGACTAACTACATCCGGTATTTCCGAATAACAAGTAACCCCGACAGTTCATCCCCGGATTTCTACAGTTATTTGTTACGAGTTTCTCTAAACCGATCGGCTTTGTTACTAAGACTCATATGTCGAAATGTTTTGACTGTTAAGTTTAATTCGTTATCTTTCTTTAGTTTTATCCTCCATTTAATTTAGGTATATAACCTATAGTTTCATGTATGCATGCATTACTTATCATATTGTATTATTTTTCCACCATCCATTATAATACATTGTATTATATAATCCATTATCTTTAGTAAACTATATTTCCATTCAAAAGTTATAACTTATAGTTTGTAACTATTTTTATGTAATAACCACCACCATTATACTATTTGGTTTCCAACCACAATATATATCCATCCTTATATACATTATTCTTGCATATATATGTATATATTTACCATATAGGTAAGTTCCATGAGTTAGAAAACTCTTATATTATATGTTACATTTTATCATCTTTTATTAGATGTATTCTCATTAGTTGTATTATATTATACAACTTATATTAAGATTATTATCCTAATATTATGTAACAATTTATGTTGTATAATAACAACTCCTAAGGTTTATTCAATATATACCATAGTTTATAAATCTTATTTATTTATAGTTTGTCACATTATTTGATGTGAATATCCTTACTTATATTAATTCCATTAAACCACCTTAATACCATATCATTGTTATAACTTTTATAACATTGTAGACCATAGTCTAAAATTCATTTTTCCAACTCTTATAACTCTGTACAGCCCTTTTCTTTATTTTAATTTCATTTTGACCACATAACATTATGTAATGTTATACCATATACTAATATCATATAATATGATATTTTTATTTCCTTTAATTTGTAACCTTTAGTTTTTATACAAAACTATATTATATTGCCGAGAAGGCAACAATGTTATAACCTTATTTCTTTCCATATCCCATAGTTTTCTTTATTTACAAAACCATCCCATAATTTATACCATGTTATATATACCATATTATATAACATTTTTAACTTTATAAAAAGTATAACCTATGGTTATTTTAATTAAATAACCGAACAGACCTCATTCTGTTCTTAATTAATTTTCAACCCCTTTAACTTTCCAAATTTATAATTTGACCACATATATAATGTTATGTTATATATATCATATATTATAACATTTAAACCTTAATATTAATATAACCTATGGTTGTACATTAATTTAAATTGCGAACAGACCCTATATATGGTCTATATTATTTTTTCAACCCACCAACTTTATATAATCACAATGTGACTGAAGAGGGAAAAATATGACGAGACAGAAGAACCAAGACGGTCCAGATCTAGGGTCTCAGCCCAGACCCCAGGCCCCTTCAAGGACCGGGCATTGTGACCGGGCACCGCATCCCGTGCCTTATACTCTGCGACCGGCCGCCATGCTCCGCATCCTGTGTCTCCGGTCTAGAAGGTTTTATAAAGGAAAGTATCAAAGATAATGGGTTTCTCCAATAGAATAATGCCACATGTACAAGGATTAAAAAGTAGGCTTCATCCTAGAAAGTCTATAAACAGAGGTAAAGGGGCTCATTTGTAAGGGGACACAACATTAGGAGAGAGAGAAACCTCTACAAAAGCTCTCTAGTATTGTAACCTTAAAGAAATGAATAAAGAAATGTTTAGAAGTGGATGTAGGCCGGATTATTGGTTGAACCACTATAATCCTCGGTGTTCTATTCGTTTGTGAGATGTGAGTGACAAATTATACGTTTTCATTTGGCGCCGTCTGTGGGAATCGAACAGCAAAAAGCAACCGCGATTCATAACCCACGGTTCTACAGAAATTCTTTGCGATGGTTAGGTCATGCGATTCGTCGATAACAGATTACGAAGTTGCAGCAAAACTTTGGAAGATCTTCATTAAGGAGAAAGAAGATCCGTGAGCTCCAGTTCGGCAGTAACATATAAATTGATCGACGGAGCATTCGAGAAATATTGAATGGATTGGGCGAAGTCGATACAACCAAGAATTACCCTCGGAGCATACAATCCAGTTTCTGGTTGGAGATTTACAAGACGCATTACTCCAGTAGTTCGGCGGCGCAGATCAGAGGCGATGAAGAGATCTATGGTTTTATCGGAGGAGAATACCAATTATTCCGTCCCGGTGTGGATGAGAGCGTCGAAAGAGGAAGGAGAGCATGCGCAATTCAAGAAAATCGATTCACGATTCGGCATCAATTACATTCTTCGCTATCCATAATTGAAGAATCAGGGAAAATCGAGCAAATCAACAAATGAGCGATGTCCGATGCAGAAAATCTAGAGTTAAGAACGTTCGATCCGCCAAAACCTCGGAAGGATAGCAGAACTATTTACCAGGTTGCCACCAAAGTTACACGAAGTTACCAATTTCAAAATCTCACGAAGGCGATAAGATTGGAAGATGAAGGAAAAATGGTCCAAGAACGCAACCTATCAAACTTCAACAAAGCGAAGATTAAGCTTGCATTCTTTCCAATGAAAGATCGCAAACAGTTGGAGATCAAACTCATACTTCTGGGAGGATCGATTCTCCTCAGTCCCCCCATTCTCACCATAAACTATTAATCATTACTCTAATTATATTTCGACCTATGTGCTGACTAGGTCTAAGCTAACTACATATTCGCTTCGGATAAAATCAGGCCGCCGAGTCTAGCTCAGTACCTTGGTGATACCAGTGTCTAGCTCCGGGCAGCACTCTCGACCGAGCGGCACTTCTCTTCAAAGAACGACGGGGTGGAGGCCTTCTATTACCTCGATCTTTCATAAACAAGTAACGTCCATGCGACCGGGAGGCATCGACCGGAAGCATTATACACGATCAGAAGGCACCGACGGGAGGGCGCGAGGGATTCATCTCGACATCATTCCTTGGTAGCGGTTTGAAGATTTTCATCCAAGCTCCATCAGAGGAACAAGAGAGGAGAAAAGTTTCACCCCAGGCCGATGGCGATGGAAACTTTAGAACCTCACTCTTTCTCTGTTGTTACTCTTTTTTGTTGTTATGAAAACCCTCTATAGAATCCGATTTCTTCCCTTTTCATTTGGCGCCATCTGTTTTACTTCTGTTTGACTAAATGGAAATACCACTTATGGCATGGTCCATGGTTAACAGCCTGTATTTTTGCCCAAACCTAATGAGAACTTTTATCAGTGTATGCTTCTGTTTATAAGACAAAACCTTGATGGAGTATGATCTGCCCAATTTGATTTTGTGAGATTCGGTTGTGAACACAAACTGGGAGTAGTTTTATTTTAATTGCTTCTGGTATGTTAGAATCTCTCTTGTGATAACTTTTATGCTGCAATCACAAGGCTAGAATCACCATTTTACAGCAGCTCACTTCCTTACGTACGTGACATATTGTTTTGTTACTCTGTACTCCTGCTATTTCACTCATGCTTTGCAGCAGGTGATTACTGCTACTGCAATTTTAAATCTAAGGAAGCTTAGTCAGTCAAACTGTGCTTGCTCCTCCTCATCTATTTAAGTTTTATAAAATATATGCAACTTTAAATTGCTTCTGTTTTTAATTCAGTTAGCATCTTCTTTCTCTATAAACGATGCATCTTGAGTAACTTTTGGCCTAAATTCTCAACTATTTAAAATAATTGTTTGCTCATGAATCAATCTGAAATGGTGGAAAATAAAAGTCAGTTTTGGGCTAGGTAATAGCATCACGTTTACACTGTTACAAAAAAGTTTTTACGTAATGCGTTACAATATTCTCAGATGCGCAATTGACCTACCTAAGGATTAATTTCGTCTGGATATTCTAAAACAAATCTGAGCTATGGTGGAATTATACCCAGTCTCTGTAGAAATAAGTTCTGTTATTACTTCTTTCTAAAATATGTTGTTGCTACATCTATAACATCAATACAGCAGCTTAATTCAACTGTCAAGATTATTCTCTCTGCGAGTGCTGCTAAAAATATATTCTATTACTTTTGTTGGCCTAATTCATACCTGATGTCTGTCTAAAACCTGGTCCTTATTCTTTATTACCCAGTTAACCCTATTATAACACTTTGAGAACATTTTAAAAGATCATGTTTTACGATTACATACTCCTGTTTCACTTGCTTTAATTATAATTTACTTTCTAAACATTTTTTTCTATAATATTCCATGAGCAACTGATGACCACTTGCTAACCAAGTGACCATATCTCTGCACGGGAATGCCGACACGTTACTCCAAGGGATGCCCCAACCTCGCTTCAATCAAAGAACAAGAAGATGTGTTCGTTCACACCCAGAGCTAAGCTGACTGAAAGGCTTCAAATCCAGAAGTTGTATATTTCTCAACTACATTCTGTTCGCTGCTCCTTTGAGAAGAAAAGAATTGGTCTCTTTGGGATGGCCTTCAACAAAGCACAAAATTGGCATCAGCTAAGAAGTCTCAATCACACCAACATTATTCCTAAAGGCTGCCTCTTGAAGATGTTTCTATCATTCGGGAAATCCAAGGTCTAAGACTACCGCTTGGAAACATTTTTATTATGCTGGATGCCCCCAAAGGTGAGGGTAGTTGTAAACAATCCATATCAACAAAAATTCAAAAGTATTATCAAAATCCATGGCGCTTTCGCAGGCCCTCTGGTCATCTCATCAGAGATGAAAATCCATGGCGCTTTCACAGGCCCTCTGGTCCATGGCGCTTTCATAGGCCCTCTGGAAAAAGTAACACCTTGGGTTGAAATGAAACCCGGCCAAAAAGTAACACCTTGGGTTGAAATGAACCCGGCCAAAAAGTAACTTGGGTTGTTGAAATGAAACCCGGCCATAGAGCCACCTTGGGTTGAAATGAAACCCGGCCATAGAGCCACCTTGGGTTGAAATGAAACCCGGCCATAGAGCCACCAAAAAACCCCATCTCTGGATCCATCAGGAGCTCTGGTCGCCTGTAATGGTGAATTATTAGGTGTGGGATGCCACACCGTACCTCGATCCAATACCTTCTAAAAGAAACACTTTAGAAGGGTATGATCATAAGTACCATCCTTTGGCTACCACAAGCAAAGTTGGGAAATATATATTAAAAGGAAGTACCATTCTTTGGCTAGCATAAGCAAAGATGGGAAAAATATGTTATCTTATTCTCACTTTAAGGGAATTATCATCATTTGGCTAGTATGAGCAAGGATTGAATCATTATCTTATCTTACCCTTGAAAAAGATAATGGTTCTTATTAAAAGAACCATTGGTCTTCTTTATGAAGATCTTATTATGGATTTATGGACTTCTGGACTTCTGGATTTCTAGCATTCTTACATATTGTATATCAGAGCATCACGGGTTCCATCCATCAAGATATTGAGGGATTCATCCATCAAGATATATTATCTCGAAGATTTATGTCCCATAATTTCCAATTTGTCAGATTCAGCAGAAAAGGCATTGTGGGACTTTTGATTGTACCAAATTGTACCAACTTTTTGTAAGTTCATTTTCCTTTGTAAAAGCTAAAGAAAAAGAACTTGTGTGACTAGGAGATAGGAGAAGGGAAGGAAAGGTAGAAGGCATGCAATTTTTATCTTCTTTTTTGTAAGTTCCACTTTTAAAGTTCCAAAAAGAGATTTTGTGGGACTGATGAAGAGGGAAAAATATGACGAGATAGAAGAACCAAGACGGTTCTGATCTAGGGTCTCAGCCCAGACCCCAGGCCCCTTCAAGGACCGGGCATTGTGACCGGGCACCGCATCCCGTGCCTTATGCTCTGCGACCGGGCGCCATGCTCCGCATCCTGTGTCTCCGGTCTAGAAGGTTTTATAAAGGAAAGTATCAAAGATAATGGGTTTCTCCAATAGAATAATGCCACATGTACAAGGATTAAAAGTAGGCTTCATCCTAGAAAGTCTATAAATAGAGGTAAAGGGGCTCATTGTGAGGGGACACAACATTAAGAGAGAGAGAAACCTCTACAAAAGCTCTCTAGTATTGTAACCCTAAAGAAATGAATAAAGAAATTGTCTAGAAGTGGATGTAGGCCGGATTATTGGCTGAACCACTATAATCCTCGGTGTTCTATTCGTTTGTGAGATGTGAGTGACAAATTATACGTTTTCAGTGACCCACTTTATAACATAGTTTTATAATATCATTAAAACTATATTATTATACATATATCTATTAAATACTCTTATATTATCCCAAAAATCACCAATTTTACCCAAGGGTTATAATTTACATTACTAACCCATATATTCTCGGTTATCACTATTTCACACATATATTTAACTAAAGTGTCACAATGACATAATAACTATATATATACATATATAGTTTTTTAATTCCAAAATCAACCAAATAAATTCCTAAAAATTCCTAATAGCCCATGGGTGTTTATAATACCATTTTACACCCCCTTTATTTTCGGTAATAACATATTTACCACATATGTTATAAAATTGTTACAATTAAATACTTATCTTATTATAAAACCTTAAATAAGTTATTTAACTTATCTAAATTTGGTCAAACCTACCATATGGTCAAGGTTGACCTCCTTAATATTTCCTTGACCATTAATTTCCATATATTACGGTTTGTACCCTTATTTTTCAGAAATTACCATTTAACCCAAAACTTTATAAAATCTTATAATTTTTATTTAAACTCATTTAAACCTCTAATTTTCAGCTTTATTAATATATAGCCCCCAAATTTAATTTAATTACACTTTATACCCCAATTCCTTGCGGTAATATATATTTGCTACTTAAACTTAATTAAAACCTATAAATACATAAATAAAATGGCCTAAAGTACATGGCCTTATTACAAACATTAGCTTATAAAACAAATTACACATAAATGCCCAAAAATACTTTAAACTCTCGGCCTCTCCCATATGTTTTCCATATTACCAATTTTCCACATAATGTCTTAAATTTGACAATTATGTTAGTTAATTACTTATATAAATTTACTAAACCATTCCTTAATCACCTAAGGTCAAAATAAGACCTTTATACCTTGTTCACTCACGGCATATATTATACACATATGTATAAGCACATTAATATACCAAGTGAAGGTTTAAGTGATTTATACCTTATTTTTGCCAAGTTTAGGCCTTGTTTGGCCACGGCTGCTTAGGAACAATTTTTCCACAGCTTAGTTTACATGTTTTCAAACAGCAATTAAGGCATGATTAGTCTCCAAACAAGAGCTAACCAATAAGTGTTAATGTACATTTCAAGGTAAATTTTACCTTAGAATAACAAGGCAAGCTAAGGTGTTCTTCGGCCTATTTTTACAGAAGAACAAGAGCATCAAAAGGTCTCCTAAATCAAGCTTTTAAAACCGAAATAAATCAGCTAAGAAGATGACTAATTTCACCTTGATTAAAATGCCAAAAATGGTGTTTTTGGCATGGATTTGGCTATTCCTTGAAGCTCTTGATATACCAACTGATTAAGCATGTTAAGAAGAAGATTATAAGCCTAAGGAAACAGGTTTACAACCGGTAATGAAAGGAAACAAGATATAAGTGCTTAAAGCACATTTTTATACCTTGAGAACAAAATTATAATTCTCCACCTCCTTCCCATGTTACAGCCGAGAATTGCCCTCCTTTTAACCTCCAAAACAAGCTAGAAACATGGATGGAAATGGTTGATGCTTAGCTCCATGAAAAGAGGAAGAAATGTGAAGAGAATGAACATAAAATGGCTTAATAAGCTTACCTATGTCAATTGGTGTTCTCTTCTGAAATTGGAGTGTTCCTACGGTTTGGAGAAGAAGAAAAAGAGAGGATGAAGATGCTTGGTGTCGGCTGGGGGAAGAAAGCAATGATGGGTAAGAAAACTAGTTTTGCTTTTATGTTAATTAATGTTACTTTTTGAAATAGTAAATGATGATTCATTAGATTGGCTAGATATTTTTGTTGCTAATGGGTGTGTATGACAGCATAAGAGGTCAGCAATAGGTGGCTTGGTCAATGGGTGACATTTGACCATGGTTAAAGTTAAGTAATTAAATGTTATTTTTGGGTACTATTCATCCAAAATCACCCATTTTGATTTTATTTTTAAACTTTGATTTAGACTTTATAATATAGTCTATCATCACATAAATGATATAAAGAATGTAATCTAGTCTCAAAAGTGACAAAAAGTCAATATCTTAGAGCTTATACACAAAAACGTGCTTAAGGTGTTTTAGCGCACATTTGTGTCACAAGGTGTTTCTGAGCTTGGTTTTCTTTGAGAACAGTTTTGTTATGTTCCTTACATGATAATTGATCTTAGGAACCCAATTTTATATCAAATAGAGGTCATAAGACCTTTAAGGTTTCTTAGAGCACATTTTTGCCCTTCTTGACCTTGAAGCATGTAAATGCTTGTTCTTTGTGTTGGAGTGTTGTCCAATGATTGTAGTATGTTTATTTATGTGTTAATATGCTTAGGACAAAGTTTTAGGTCCTAAGAAGTTCATTTGGGTAAGTATTTTACCCTACACAGTCAAAGGGTGCAATATCTTGCTTTGTGTTGACCATCGTTGTTCTCAATTGACTTTTAAGGCATGTTTAGGCCTTAATTAATGTGATTAGATGTTTAATCCATGTTCTATTAGTTTGGGGTATTTCATATAGTATATTTAAATATAAAGTTAAGCGGAGAATTAATTAACATGTGACTAATAAATGTCATTGATGAAATTATAAATTGTTATGTCGTTTGGACAATTACAATATGTCTTGTGAATAATACTTGTTTATACAAACATACATTCAAGGAAATTAACAGAGAATTACCATACAATATAAGTCTTATAAGTAAAGACTAAGATGTTTTAAATTATATAGGTAAACCTTAAACATAAATAAGGTTAAGAGGTTAAAAGAAATTATTTAAGCGTTAAAATTATTATACGAGAGTAACTTAAAATTAACACTCTCAGTTAATCCTATTCTAGGACTTTGTGTGACCAGACATTGACCGGGAACTAAACAAGTACAGTCTACGGTGAACGGTATGGGATTCTTGCAGCCTGCTTGCTACCGAATTATACCGGCTTGTGTGTATCTGTTGTTTGAAATAACGACCAAGATAATTGTTATAAAATGTTGTATTAATCTTGTGCACTGTTGTGTTACTTTATGTGTGTGATGCTACTAACTGTAACGTGTATGTTCCACGCATACAACACTACATTACTAGTGGATTAAATACCTGCGTTTTATTATACCGAGAACTTGTACTCAAGTTTCTCACTAACTTCACTTTATAACAAACGTCGTTGTCCTAAACGTGATAACTGACAATACACATTGTGTTCTTGTTTAACGTCCTCGTGTGACATCTAACAAATTCTATACTACAAGAAGCGAGGAGCCCAGTTGTATCTGGCCATGCATGCTACAGGAGTTGTACCTGTCTCAGGTCGTCTCCTATTCAAATTTACGTCGGGGTTCACTCTATGTCCACTCACGGGACCGTACCGGAACATTTCAAGTTGGGAGGAAGACTTCATTTCTCTCGAGGGTACGATACCCACTCTTTTAGCATAGGAGTTAACTACGTTATCTTCTGAGGGAATTATTACCCACTACTCGTACGAGAGTGTAACACCCCTACTACGCACAACACTACTTGAAATCGCAGCGGATTTAAACAACTAAACAGTAACTAAACGAATGGTGCTACAACGCCGTCAACCACCCACGTGGTTAACAAGGCTGAATAAATACAAGTGTACCGGTCTGATGATCAAACTCCCGAGCATAGAACTAATAACCATATATATACATTAACAAAATACCGAGTGTTACATACGTCCTTCACTGTTAAACATCACTGTAACCGTTCATAACCAAATATATACCGCCACGGGAGCACAGGCGCATCCCGGGCCAACATCCAAAAGTAATCAAAAGTAAACCTGCATCCTAGGATCTAAAGCCACTCCGCTTCTTCAATCCTCATCCTGTAGTAAAAGAAATATGGATCCCCGAGGGGTCAGCAACCCTTGGCTGGTATGGTTAACGCGCAGCCCATCGGCTACCGGGATGCGCGCAAACTATTTGTCATGATGACATGGCATTCATTTTAAGACACACAACGTATACATATATAACAAACATGGGTATTGCACAAACATCACTCACATCACACAAGAACAATTCCTTTTAGGAAGAGAACCAACACAGTTAGTCCCCATAGAGAGCTTAGAGAATGTTGCCATGCTCATGCTAAGCTCGTTACATAACTCGTTACCGTCCTGTAATTGAACAGATAACTTAACACAAGGCGCCCCGGATATAGTGATCCAAGCCCACAGAAATAAAACATAGTATGCCCCTGTGGCCCGACGTGAGTCAGTAAAATAGCCTGGTTAAGCTAAAGGGAAGGTTGGAAAAAACAAATGGAAAACAAACATAAACATACAAAGAGAATCGAAACGGTTATGACATCGAACCCATACTCACACGCGTGGCCGGAACAGACCGGACTCCTCACTTCCCCGTTAGCATTGTCAGCAGTTCATTATTGAACTCAATACACAAATCACAGAATAGGTCAAGTCTTGTTAGAACACACAAGGAAGAGAGAGTCATACTTAAAAACATAATAATATTTACAACTGTAAACTCTTTACATGGTTTAATCTTACAAAGTCATATAACACACAGAAAACAAAAAAACACACAAGCCGGTGTAAACCGGTAGGCAACAGACTGCAAGAAAACCATACCTTGGTCCTTGCCTCGATTCGTTTCCACCTTGAGAGAATCCTAAACACATTAGTAACGTCGGTTAATTAACGCACTAGTCCATTGTTAACTTGTTACTTCACATATCTATTTTATTTTATTTTCACACTTGTTATAACTCTTCACCATTTTAATTACCATATAACACTCCTAACATGTCTTAATTAACCTCATATCATCATTACTAACTAACCACCATTTTTAGACAACTTTCTCTACTTTAAAACAAAGTTTTTGGTCCATACAGTGACCTGTCCGAACTTGTGTCCGGACTTCCCAAGTTCGGACACAAGTCGAGACTCAAAACTGAAAACAGACGCCTGTCCGAACTTGTGTCCGGACTTCGGAAGTTCGGACATGGGTCGAGAGAATTTCAAAGTAGGAGCAGGTACGTCCAAACTTGTGTCCGGACTTCCCAAGGTCGGACACAAGTCGAGACTCTGAAAATTTTCACGCAACAGGCCTGTCCGAACGTCCATGTCCGGACGGATGTTCTGACAAGGCAAAACACTCACTTTCTAAACCTTTAAATACTTAACCAACTCCCCCCCTCAAACCTCTAACACTTATAATATTTCCTAACATCATTTGCTACACTTACATCCACATATAACACCCATGAAACTCATTATCTATCACCTTAAACACTTACTCATTTTATACCGAAATTCCTAACACCTATGTTTCCTCCTTAGTTTTTTCAAGTGGTGTTTCATACCTATGATAGCTACTTTCCCAAAATGCTTTCCCCTCATCTTAACATCATCTCCCAAGCATCATTTCTTACCATCTAAACCCTAGTTGATGTCTAAGTCCCTTTGTTTACCTAGAGCACCTTAAGACATTATTTCCCCTCTTGTAAAATACTTAAGCACTTCCAACATGTCTAGTTCACCAAGCCTTATATAAACACTTAAAATTTCTTGCTTCTTACTAAATTTTGACATGGATTCTCCTAGAACATTACTAAGCCTAAACACTTTGTTTTCTCCATTATACACACAAGAACACCTAAAATCACCAAGAACACTCTCATACACAAACTTCACTCAAATCACACTACATTACCATATAATGCATAATTTAAAGTGCATGGCACTTAGGCCCTTAAAATGCATGGCTCTTAGGCCCTTAAAGTGCATAACTCTTAAACACTGAATTTCCACAATATATATGCCTTTGACCTGCAAATACACACAACAAGATACATGTTCTTTTACTAGTCTCCTTGAGAACATTTCACTAGGTCATTTACCATTTGCTCTTTAGGTAGTTTTAACAAGCATTATAAGCTCATTTCTCCTAAGGCATTAAACTACATTAGGTTAGTATTTTTACCTCTTTTCCACACAACTTCTTTCTTGTTTCCTTAGTACACCGGTAAGGTATTTGATTCCTTGTCAACTACTAAACAATATACAAGCATTGAAATGAGTATACAAGCTCCAAGCTTAAACTCATTGTAAACCCTAGTTTTACATTATTTCAAAAATATTAATGTAGTTGTTTTACCTTGGTCTTTGAAGAGAGTTTGAATATCTATGAAGAGAGGACTCCACCTAGTCCTTGAAAGGTTGGAATGAAGCTAAAACAAGGCCATAAAAAGAGCACCTTCAATGGGTATTTTCGGTCAAAACAAAAACATGGAGGAAATGGAGAATGTTTTATTTAAGATTCCTTACCTAGGAACAAAGGAGAGTAATAATATGTAGAAATACAAGCTCAAGCTCCTTCAATGGTGGAACTCCATGGCACCAAAATGGTGGTCTTGAAGTTTTAAGAAGATAGAAATGAAGAGCTTGATGAGAGGAAGAGATTGGTGGTGTTTGTTTTGATTTGGATAAGTGAGCTAGATTTTACAAGAGGTCAAAGCTAGAGTTTAATGGTGGTGGTGAGTATTACCGTGAGAGAATGAAGAATAGAGGTTGAAGAAGGAGTTTGGAACCATGTGAAATGAGAAAGAAATGAGAGAATGAGATAAGTTTTGCTTTTGAAGATATTTAAGCCTTAAAGTAAATAGTAACTTAGCTTGTCATCTTTATTTAATTGATAAGCTAACAAGAGTGGTGAGTCACCACACTTAAAAAAACCGGCCCCCTATAATATAATGAGGGTATTTTTGTCTTTATTTGTCAATTTAATTACTTATGTTAACATATGTTACAAACTAGCTTATAAAAGTTACTATTCATAAAAACAAGGCACTTAGAAGTGAAATTTTTGATTTCCCATTGATATAGACCTCCAAATGTGATACTATATAGTACACATATTAATTAAAGAGTAATGATGGACATTTAGCCATTCAAAACTCATTTACAAGACAATTTTTCGAAAATGTGCTTTAAGACTTCTTAAAGCACATTTTGTGTTTTAACTTGTTTTCAAGCTTGGTTTTCTTTGGTAATTGGTTTAATATGTTCATTAGTATATAAATGAGGTCTTGGTAAGTTCATTAGGTCTTAACCAAGCTTATCCCAAGCTTAGAGCACGTTTTGGCTCTTATTGACCTTAAAGCACATTTTGTGTTTCTTTTGTTTAAATTTGTTTACTAATGCTTCTAAGACTCTTTTTAGTCTTAATATACCATATTTACCTTTTGCTTGTCCTCAAGCAAAACCATGTACCCATATAAGTAGGGAATACTCAATATTAATAAATACTATTATGAAGGGTAGGATAAAGAAGTCAATAGTACATGATCTTGAACTTCTAAGAGGAGTGTGATCCATCACCTACTGGTGGCATAGGTGTACTCAGGGTAAAAATAAAAATTAGAGTTTCGGGGTATGATCTAAGGTACTTCAATGTTTCTTTTAGGTGACTCTGAGAACTTTTACCATGGCCAACTTCTCTCAAGAATGGGCATTGAGGAGAAAACAAAAGGAGAAATAGAATTATGCATTTGTTTCACTTTTGCATAAGAGAAGAGAAGATAATATGTAGGCATTAAGCCTTCGTTGTTAAGAACACTCAACTTTCTTTGTTGGTTACCAATGGTGTCTCACAAGTCCCTTATTATTTTTTTTTTTGACAGAGAAGCACCCCTTAGCAATCCCTAAGAAAGAAGACAGAAAGAACCCCTGAGTAATAAAAATCCATTCATTTCAGATCATTTGGTCACACCGCATAAAAAATGCTCCTCAAAAGTAATCAAAATTTTAAATTTTTTTTGAATTTGTACCATTTATACCATTTATCCCACAATTCATAACAATATTTATTCTTAAAGAGAACAACCCACACATAAAGGGTCCATGATATTGAATTTGAACAAACGCAGGATAAGCAGAGAGATTAAGCATTTAAGCACAAAATGTCACCGAAAAGGTACACTCCCCCACACTTAAATTGAACAATGTCCTCATTGTTCACCAGAAAAACAAGGGAAGGTTTCAGAAGACCTTTTCGGTAAGTAGAAAAAATAGAGAGAACACGAAGCTCACGAATAATCATTTAAGCACATAAACTCTCCTCTGCAGATTTTATTCAAATAAAAGCATAATTAAAGAAAGTGGGACTCCCCTGAGATTATTTTTGCTGGCGTTATAAGAGTTCCCCCACACTTGAGCTTCAGCCTCAAGAAGCGTAGCTTGGTTGCGGTGTAGACATGAAATTGCACCTGCATAAGACACTAGGAGCAACCAAACTACAAACGGGGTTAAGAGTTAGCAAAACAAAATTTAAAGAGAACCTGAAAATTAAACTGGCATAAAAGCAAATAAAGATAAGTTCGTCCGGGTTGCCTCCCGGAAAGCTGCCCTTCTTTAACGTCTTTGGCTAGACGCCTGCTTCGTTATCCTGGATCAAAAATATAAGTAGATAATAGCTCTGCCAGGAAAACGAAGTTGGCAGAAATTAAAAGCAAACCACCTGGATCAAAACAAAACGTTACTTCGGCAAATATAGTAGGAAAATGAATACTCCACAAAACCTGGTGTTTGAGGAGGTACTGCCTAGGTAGGTAGCGTAGTTCTAACAGGAGACCAGGTGTGATTGGCTTTGCTTCCTCAAATTGGAAGATGTAAAAATCCTCCTCTTGTTGTTGAGGCTTATGGTAATCAATGTCAGAGGGAAGTGGCTCCTTGAAATTGATTATAGCACTCTCTTCTGATGGCTCGAAGGGAGGCGGTATCTCCTCCTTCTCAAGGTTGAGGATGTGTCCACTCTCATCTGGGTAGAGCACGGAGAAGGAGGGGAAAAAGTAGTTGACTTCAGAGGGAGGAAACTCCATGAAGTCCAAGGAGAAACTCTCTTCTGAGGGGTTGTCTCCATAATCAAGCTGATGGTTGTTTGGTGATGGATTCTCTAATTCGAATAGGGGAGGAGGTGGAAAGTAGCTTATGTCCTCAGCAGGTGTTCCTCCTCAGGGACCACTTCATTCAGTTGTTGAAGCGGTTGATCCATGCGTTCGATCTGATTTAGCGTTTTTGCTGGTTCCTTTCAAACGTTGAGGTAAAATTTGCCATCATTTCTCTTAAAATGGCGTTGTCTCTCTCTATTGCAACCATAGGACAATGGGAACTTTCATGGTCTCCTCCACACTCTTGGCACACAAAGATGGGGATAGGCTTGAGAGATGACTTGTAATCCTCCAAGAGAGCTCTCAATTCAGCATTTGGGTCTGAACATTGGGGCTTTCATGGTACTCTCCGCACCTTTGACAGACACTCCATTGATTGTAGTCCTTTGCGCCATAGGGGTAACCATACCAATTTCCTGCTTGATCGTAGTGACCATCCATCAGAATTAAGTACCTTAAAAATAAAACAAAAAATTTATACACAAAAAGTGGCAAATAACGAAAAATAAAAGAAAAACTAAACAGATAATAAATCAGATAGTTGGACCGAAGTCCCCGGCAACAGCGCCAAAAACTTGCTGGGCAAAATAATAGTTAAACTATCTTGCTAACTATGGGCAGTGAACCCAATCTTTGTAGTACAACAAGGTCGTATCCACAGTGACTTCGCAACTGTCTAATTAATTATTCAGTTTAGTAAATGTACAAAAAGATAAATAAAAGTGCATAAAATGTAAATTGGGGGTTTAGCCGGAGGCAAGCTTGATTTTCAGAATTAGTACAGAAATAATAAATACAGTAAAATACAATAAAAGGATGGAAGAAGGTATCCTAGGATAGGGGGAATTTCCTAAATTACTTAAACAATTTTATAATCCTGTCTCAAATATTTATTGTCTATTAGAGTTTATAATTGTCGGTTACGAACTCCTATTAATAGCCTTAGTATTTTCCTGCTCAGTCCGGAGTGTAAATACCAAGATTAATTCCCTTTGGTTCTTTGACTATCTCAAAATCATATATTGATAGTTACCAAATAAATGCAGTAGTTTGTCACGCTAAAGCATTTAACAATATTTGCTGAAAGGAATTAAAACAAGTTTAATAAGTGAAATAGGTGATAAATATTTATTTAAGTGCAGACAATAATTATAATCCTAATTTGCTCTTATTTGTCTGTTAAGAATTTTATCTTGTGGCCTTTCTAAATCATAGATAAGGACAACTCTTAATTAATTCAGTAGACTCTTGCAATCAGAAGTAGTCCAAATTATTAATTAGCTTTAAGCAAGAATTCTTTTAATAACAGCGATGGATTTTATCTGCTAATCAAGGAGAATAATATCTAACGTTTATCTCTCTTTGTGGTCTATTCTCAGATTTACAAAATCATTGAAATAAGAGAAACCGTAAATGCATAAAAATGATCAGTTGTTAAGCATTTAATAATTTAGAGAGACAAAACAAATATTTATAAGCAAACTCGGTATTATAATAAGTCTGAATTATTTAGGATCAAACCCCATCCTAGGATACAAGTAAAATCACTCAAACATTAACAGTAATAAAAAGGAAACAGAAATAGCCATTAATTTGGAGACTGCCGGCGGAGACTGGACTGCGATTCGCTTCTGCTCCAGCTCCCTTTTCTTCTGTTCTTCTTATCGCGCTTCTGCTGTGTGGTGGAATGAAGAATAAAACTAAAATGGAGAAATGAAAGATTAGAGGATGAAATGGATCGTAGGTGTGGAAACTGTATCGGTGGTGTACTGTGGTCTGTCGTGGTCTATTTGGATTGTGAGGAAGGGAATGAATTTATTGAGCAGAGGTGTGGGTGTGGGTTTATATAGAGAAGAGAAGAGGATTGATCCGTACGAAATAATCGATTGCAGTGATTGCTATCTTCATTTATTGCAGAGGGGACAGGAGCTGGAAAACATCAGAGATTTAAGGTAGGCGGTGCGGCGGAGTAGATGGATAACAGAATCCATTTGCAGAACAACGTGTCGCGAAGAAGACAGGAGCGTCTCCTGTCTGCCTGGAATCCGCCAATCACATTGCTTGGTTTGGTCCGGGACTTGGCCAAGTGTAAGGTCCCGGACCAAATTGCAAGCAAAATCTCTCGGTTTAACATCTTGTGTGGTCCGGGACTTGGGCAAGGACATAGGTCCCGGACCAAAGTGCAAGTAATGGCCTCGGTTTAAAAATCTCATATGGTCCGGGACTTGGGACTGGGGTAGGTCCCGGACCATGTACTTGTTTCAGCCGTTGGTTTCTCAACTGTTGTGGTCCGGGACTAAGTCTTGGAACAAGTCCCGGATCATGTGTTGAAATCAGCCGATAGTTTCTTCATATGTTGTCCTAGCTTTTGAAGGTCTTAACCAAGCTAGGACATGACTTCAAAACCTTCTAAAATCTTCGTTCTGACTCCGTTTTCTGAACCGTCTGCGGCTATGCGTTTGTCTCTTCATGTTCTTTGCTTCTAGCTTGGCTTTTTCTCATGTTTAACCGATAAATCTGCAAGACAACCAATAAAACATAAACTAGAGAAAAACTAAGATCAGTGGAGAATGAGCAAGAAAAGTGCTAATAATATATATGAAATACACCTATAAACATGCTCATTTGGACACTTATCAAGTGTTAAACAACATAACTAGGTTGGGGTATTTCAATATACCCCCCTTAAAAGAACTTTGTCCCCAAAGTTCATACTTCCACATATCCCAAATATTAGAACATGGGAACACATATCAACAACACTTCCATATCACATTAACAACATCTTCACATCACATCGGACACATGGTCCAAACAACAAAACATCACAACATCATTCAGACTCAGCGGTCTGTAACATTAACAACATAACACAACATAGACAATGTATCCAAATACATGTCATACACATAACCGAAACGGCTCTACCCCCCTTAAATAGGGGTACGCCCCGTACCCTATACATACAAACACTAAGAAGTAAACAATGACGGGTACTTCGCCTTCATCTTATCTTCCAGCTCCCAAGGCCTCCTCAACGTCCTGGTTAGACCAGAGAACCTTCACCAGTCTCACAGACTTATGGCGAGTGTCTCGAGTCTTAGTGTCCAGAATCCATACCGGAGTCTCCACTGATCGCATGGTCGGCTCTAAAGTTAGCCTTTCAGGCTGAAGTACATGAGACGGATTAGACATATATTTCTTCAACTGGGACACATGAAATACATCATGTACCTTGCCCAGCTCGGGGGTAAATCAAGTCTATAGCTACCAGGCCGATCCGCTCCGTCACAACATAAGGCCCCACATATTTTGGGCTCAACTTGCCTTTCTGGCCAAAACGAAACACTCCCTTCATGGGGGATACCCTCAAAAATACCTGATCGCCCACGGCGAACTCCAGGTCATGTCTGCGCACATCTGCGTACGACTTCTGTCTATCCTGAGCTGTTTTTCATGTTAGCCCGGATCTGGCGAACTTCTGCCTGAACTTGTTCAAGATACTCTGGTCCTATAATGACCGTCTCACTCGACTCATCCCAGCATAATGGCGTGCGGCATGGTCTACCGTACAAGGCCTGGAAGGGAGACATCTTGATCGAAGCATGGTAACTGTTGTTGTAGCTAAACTCGATCAGATGTAACTTGTCAATCCAACTGGTCTGAAAGTCAAGTGCACATGCACGTAGCATATCCTCAAGTGTCTGAATGGTGCGCTCACTCTGACCATCGGTCTGTGGGTGAAACGCTGTACTCAATTTCAGTTCGGTACCCAATGCTTCTCGTGTAGACTTCCAATATCTGGATAAGAACCTGGTATCTGTGTCAGATACAATCGTTTTCGGTACACCATGATGTCTTACAATTTCTCTATCAAAGAGTTCTGCCAGTTTGCCACTTTCCAGGTGTCCTTCATCAGTATGAATCGAGCCACCTTGGTCAGTCGGTCAACAACAACCCATATCATATTCAGACCTCCCCTTGTAGGTGGAAGCCCTACTACGAAGTCCATGGAAATATCATGGAACTTCCACTCAGGCACTGGCATTGGCTGTACCATAGCACCAGGCTGTCGGTGCTAAACTTGACCTTCTGACAAGTGAGACACCTCAGCACATAGTCATTCACGTCCTTTTTCATTCCAGTCCACCAAAAATATCTTTTCATACCTTTATACATCTTTGAAGCTCCGGGGTGAATCGAAGTAGTAGAACAATGGGATTCACTCAATATGCGCTCCTTCAACTCAGCGCTACTCCTCGGTATACACAATCGACCATTAAGCCTAATCAGGTCATCATCGTGGAGTCTGAAGTCGTACTTCTGACCCTCGAATGTGCCATCAATAAGCTTCTGTCTAATCTCCAACATGTACTGATCCGTCATCTGAGCACTCCGCACCTCTTCAACCAAGCTAGAATGAGAGGCTAGCGAATGGAGAGAGTGTTCTCGGCGACTCAGTGCGTCAGCTACCACATTTGCCTTACCCTCCTTATATTGCAGATTAATATCGTAGTCATTCAGAAATTCAACCCACCTTCTTTGCCTCATGTTCAACTCCTTCTGAGTGAACAAGTACTTTAAACTCTTGTGGTCAGAATAAATCGTCACACTTACCCCATACAAGTGATGTCGCCATATCTTCAGTGCGAAGACAATGGCCCCCAATTCTAAGTCGTGGGTAGGGTAGTTCTCTTCATGCTTCTTCAGCTGTCGGGAGGCGTATGCTACGACCTTCCCGTGTTGCATCAACACACAACCCATACCCCTGCCTGATGCGTCGCAATAGACCTCAAAACCATCTGGACCGTCTGGTAATGTCAGAACGGTGCAGATGTCAGAGCATCCTTGAGACTCTTAAAAGAACTCTCACAGTCGACTGTCCACTCGAATGGTGCATCCTTTTTCATCAAGGAAGTCATCGGCTTCGAGACACTAGAGAAGTCCTTCACAAACCTCCTATAATAACCTGCCAGACCGAGGAAGCTCCTGATGTCGGTAACTGTCTTCGGTCTAGGCAGGTGCGCACTGCATCTATCTTTGCCGGATCAACAGCGATCCCGGCCTCAGAAATCACATGACCAAGAAATGATACTTGGTTCAACCAAAACTCACACTTCGAAAATTTCGCATACAATGGTTTTTCCTCAATGTTTGTAACACACTTCTCAGGTGGCTTTCATGCTCACCTCTCGATTTCGAGTATACAAGTATATCGTCGATGAAGACTACCACTGACTTGTCCAACTGATCTTGGAACAAGCGGTTCATTAAGTCCATGAACTTAGCCGGTGCATTTGATAAGCCAAACGGCATAACTGTGAACTCATAATGCCCATACCTAGTTCTGAATGCTGTCGTTTCGATATCACTGTCACGGATGGCAATTGGTGGTATCCGGATCGTAGGTCTATCTTGGAGAATACTGATGCTCCCCTCAGCTGATCAAATAGATCGTCGATGCGTGGTAAAGGGTAACGGTTCTTCACCGTAACTGCATTCAGCTCTCGATAGTCAATACACAGGCGGAGGCTACCGTCCTTCTTCTTCACGAAGAGGACCGGCGCTCCCCATGGTGAAACGCTAGGGCGGATGAACCCCTTGTCGAGTAGGTCTCTCAGCTATCCTTGAGCTCAGTCATCTCTGCTGGAGCCATACGATAGGGCGCCTTCGCAATTGGTCCGGTGCCCGGAACCAAATCAATCTCAAACTCAACTTCCCGTGCTGGCGGCATGCCCGGCAGTTCCTTAGGAAATACATCAGGAAACTCCGACACTACCGGCACATCAGGACTAAACTCTGGATCTCTCTCTATATCCTGGACATAGCAGAGGTATACATCACTCCCTCGTCGTAATTCATAACACATAGCCATGGTGGGTGATGATCTGAGTCGAAGGCTCCCTGGGCCTCTGGCGGTAAGATATGGTAACCCCAGATGGACTCCGAAGAAGCAGTCAATGCTCGGCACACAGGATTCTGCCCTTGTACCGCTCCAACCAGTTCATCCCGACAATCACATCAAAACCAAGTCCGTCGAACTCTATCAAGTCGATCGGAAACTCTTCACCTCTGATTCGTACAGCAACATCTCGGTGGTAGCGGGTACACCTGATCCGCTCTTTCGACGGGAGAGTGACTAGAAGTCTGGCATCTCATCACCATCTAACCCCAGCCTCTTCGCAAAAGATAGCGAAATAAATGTGTGTGAGGCTCCGGAGTCGAACAAGATCGAGGCGTCCACGCCATTGACTGGAAAGGTACCGGTGAGAATTGTGCCGCTCTTGCCGGCTTCTGCCTCATTGCAGACACTCAGTATACCTCCCGTTCCGAGCGCACAGCCTAATTCATTGGTAAACTATTAAGTACTGGGTAACAACACGGTTTATATACTTCAAACAACTCCACTTTATTCATTAACACACTCTTTTACAACATTTGTTGGCTTATACTGTCGCCATGATTAACACTTACAACATTCTTAACATACACTGGTTTATCACATCACATAATTATACAAGGCTTAAAACTGTCTGAAGGTCAAATTCAAACGTCCGGGTTTCATGTGTGTGGCATTGATCACTGCCGACGGTGCGGTATTCAGTTGATCTTTCTGATGCCATGATATAGCATCCTTGACTGCCCACCCATGATTAACACGTCTCCCGATTTCAACACTAGCTTCTTTGCTAGGTCAGCACGCTTCTGCTCGCCATACACAAACACTGCGGTATCACCAATGGACCAAGACACCACGGGTACTCCCTTACTTAGAGACTCGGGTGACTCGTCCTTGTCTTGGTGTAAACTAACCGTCCACCCTTCTGGTAGAAGTTCACAATGCATAGATCTGCTTTCACACTTGGAATTGAATCTGTTTCAACTTGTTGAGCAATTCCCACGGCGTGGTTAACGACCGCAAGGAACTCCTCAGGTATACTGGTACTGTTGCTCCATCTTCAGCTCGCACTTCTTGATATGACTTGGTGTAAGGGTTCCAGTCCTTACCCATGCCATCATCTTCAATTGCATTCTTGATCCGTTCGGGTATTCGGGTGTGTAGAAACCTCCTGGTTTTGCTCCAAGTTCGTCGCATCGTCTGATGATATGGATTTGTGCTTCCGGTGTCAGGTATCCATTTAAGAGTACCATACCTGGTTGGATGACCTGACATTGCTCCATTGGAAAGTCGGTGATGTTGATGGTGGTTTCTTCAGGGTTTGGTGTGGGTGGGATTGGATAACATATATTGAAGGTTCCTTTAAGTTTAGAGTACTCTAATTAGGTGACTTTCACACTATACTTTAATTATTTACTCACATGGTTGTTTACTTAAACTCACTAACACACGTGCATGGAATGCGGTATGCAAAACTTATTACATTCAACAGTTTAGGCGGTACCTGGTCTAGAAGAGGGCCCTGGTGCCTCAGACCGGTCCACCACATTCAGGGCGGCCTTGCTGGACCCCGACCCCTTCCCCTTCTGGGCATCTGTGTACCTCTGATCTGGGGGTGGCTGATTCGCCGTCTTCTGGCCATCGGTGGTCGCAGTGGCCTTACCCTTCCATTGCCCCTTGGGCCTGTAGTTCTACTGTTTGGGTTCTGCCAGCATTCGTAGTCGCGGTGACCCATCTTCTTACAGTATCGGCACTGCACATCATTACCCTTGCAGTCCTTGCCGGGGTGGTCTCCGTTACACCACTTGCAGTAATAGTGGCGCTCCGGTCCAGAGCCCGTGCCAGCTGCTATCACAATACACAATCAATTCTTGTTTCAAAACTTATCAACATACACTTCAACTTATCACACAGGATTAGATATTACCCTTAGGTGGGTAAGAACGTAGGGGCTTGGCCGCATACGTATAGGTGAGCTGCAGAGGCTCCTCAGCAGTGGTGGTCTGGGTCTGGCCCTTGCCACCCTGTTGTTGTCCTTTCTGGGACTGGGGGTATGACTTCTTTTCTTCTCCCCTGCCCTGCTTCCGCCCCTCATGGCCTTGCTTGCGCACTCTCCTGTCCTCCTCTCCACTGGCGGCTGGCACTCGTTCAGCCTTGCCTGCGCTCCTCCTCACGACGCGGAATCTCCACAATTCACAGCGATAGCACTCCTATATTTAGGGTGTCAGTTATGCCCCGCCAAATAAATCCACAACACATTAACACATTGTACACACTTATTCACATTACACGGTAGTCCCATTACCTGCAAAGTGGTATATCCAGTAGGCCCATGCCATAGCGTAGGCAATAGTTCAGTTCGTTGTGTAGAAACGGTTCACAAGAATCCGGTCTGAGTAACCCAGATCCGGTAGCAGGTGGATAAGTCCGATGAAGGCTGAGTAGTACTC
This sequence comes from Limonium bicolor, assembly GCA_023374045.1. Classification (NCBI taxonomy): domain Eukaryota; kingdom Viridiplantae; phylum Streptophyta; class Magnoliopsida; order Caryophyllales; family Plumbaginaceae; genus Limonium; species Limonium bicolor. The sequence continues at coordinate 266,582,693 of CM041780.1, forward strand.
ATCTACCGTCATCTTATCCCCTTGCCTCAAATTATCCAGCTCCAGGCGCTTGGCCTCTTGCACGTGTATCGGGTAGTATTTGGCTCGCAGCAGAGCCGTGTACTCCCTCCACTGAAAAGTCGGGTCAGCGACCCTGCCCTCTCGTACTAGCTTCCACCAGCTCTGTGCCGAGCCCTTCAAGTAATATGCAGCAAGTCGAACCTTGACCTGCTCAGGTACTGCTAAGGTTTCGAAGGCGGTCTCCATCTCGGAGATGTACGCCTCGAGCTTACGGGGATCGGTCTCCCCACTGAATGAGGGTGGCCTCAGATCAGCCAACGCCTTGACCCAGTTGGTCTCTCATGGCGGTGGCGGTGGTGGTAGTTGAACTCCGGGTGTTGCCCCTGCTGAATCGCAGCTACAAGTTGGGGTACCATTTGGGCTACGGCGGCTGCTACTGCCTCAGCCATAACCTGGGCCGTAGTGTTCTCGCCCTGGTCACCCGTATTCTCCATTGCCACGGCCTCTACCTCTCGGTCGACCTGACATCTGAATTCACATGAATATTCATTAGCAATATGCTTGCACACTTATCAGTCCAACGGTGGTAACGCTTCCCGATAATAAGGTATCTCCACACTTAGTTAGTGGTTAACCTTTCCATAACTGTTCACTTAGGTAACTGTAGTTAGGTTTCCTAACTCGGTATATCCCTAAGCTCGGTATTCTAGTCATCAGAGCGATACTTCGCTCTGATACCACTTTTGTAACACCCCTACTACACACATAACACTACTTGAAATCACAGCGGATTTAAAAACTAAACAGTAACTAAATGAATGGTGCTACAACGCCGTCAACCACCCACGTGGTTAACAAGGCTGAATAAATACAAGTGTACCGGTCTGATGATCAGACTCCCGAGCATAGAACTAATAAGCATATATATACATTAACAAAATACCGAGTGTTTACATACGTCCTTCACTGTTAAACATCACGGTAAACCCGTTCATAACCAAATATATACCGCCACGGGAGCACAGGCGCATCCCGGGCCACATCCAAAAGTAATCAAAAGTAAACCTGCATCCTAGATCTAAAGCCACTCCGCTTCTTCGATCCTCATCCTGCAGTAAAAAAGAAATGGATCCCCCGAGGGGGTCAGCAACCCTTGGCTAGTATGGAAAACGCGCAGCCCATCGGCTACCGGGATGCGCGCAAACTATTTGCCATGATGACATGGCATTCATTTTAAGACACACAACGTATACATATATAACATAACATGGGTATTGCACACAACATCACTCACATCACACAAGAACATTCCTTTTAGGAAGAGAACCAACACAGTTAGTCCCCATAGAGAGCTTAGAGAATGTTGCCATGCTCATGCTAAGCTCGTTACATAACTCGTTACCGTCCTGTTATATTGAACGGATAACTTAACACAAGGCGCCCCGGATATAGTGATCCAAGCCCACCGAAATAACACATAGTATGCCCTGTGTGGCCCGACGTGAGTCAGTAAAATAGCCTTGGTTAAGCTAAAGGGAAGGTTGGAAACCAAATTGGAAAACAACCATAACATACAAAGAGAATCGAACCGGTTATGACATCGACTCCCATACTCACACGCGTGGCCGGAACATACCGGACTCCTCACTTCCCCCGTTAGCACTTGTCAGCAGTTCATTATTGAACTCAATACACAAATCACAGTAATAGGTCAAGTCTTGTTAGACACACACCCAAGGGAAGAGAGAGTCATACTTAACAAAATAATAATATTTAACAACTGTAAACTCTTTACATGGTTTAATCTTACAAAGTCATAAACACACAGAAAAAACAAACAACACACAAGCCGGTGTAAACGGTAGGCAACAGACTGCAAGAAAACCATACCTTGGTCCTTGCCTCGATTCGTTTCCCCTTGAGAGAATCCTAAACACATTAGTAACGTCGGTTAATTAACGCACTAGTCCATTGTAACTTGTTACTTCACATATCTATTTATTGGATTTTCACACTGTTATAACTCTTCACCATTTTAATTACCATTATAACACTCCTAACATGTCTTAATTAACCTCATATCATCATTACTAACTAACCACCATTTTAGACAACTCTCTACTTTAAAACAAAGTTTTTGTCCATACAGTGACCTGTCCGAACTTGTGTCCGGACTTCCCAAGTTCGGACACAAGTCGAGACTCAAAACTGAAAAGACGCCTGTCCGAACTTGTGTCCGGACTTCGGAAGTTCGGACATGGGTCGAGAGAATTTCAACAAAGTAGGAGCAGGTACGTCCGAACTTGGTGTCCGGACTTCCCAAGGTCGGACACAAGTCGAGACTTTGAAAATTTCACGCAACAGGCCTGTCCGAACGTCCATGTCGGACGGATGTTCGGACAAGGCAAAACACTCACTTCTAAACCTTTAAATACTTAACCAACTCCCCTCAAACCTCTAACACTTATAATATTTCCTAACATCATTTGCTACACTTACATCCACATATAACACCCATGAAACTCATATTATCACCTTAAACACTTACTCATTTCATACCGAAATTCCTAACACCTATGTTGTTTCCTCCTTAGTTTTTCAAGTGGTGTTTCATACCATGATAGCTACTTCCCAAAATCTTTCCCCTCATCTTAACATCATCTCCCAAGCATCATTTCTTACCATTTAAACCCTAGTTGATGTCTAAGTCCCTTGTTTACCTAGAGCACCTTAAGACATTATTCCCTTCTTGTAAAATACTTAAGCACTTCCAACATGTCTAGTTCACCAAGCCTTATAAACACTTAGAATTTCTTGCTTCTTACCTAAATTTTGACATGGATTCTCCTAGAACATTACTAAGCCTAAACACTTTGTTTTCTCCATTTATACACAAAGAACACCTAAAATCACCAAGAACACTCTCATACACAAACTTCACTCAAATCACACTACATTACCATATAATGCATAATTTAAATTGCATGGCACTTAGGCCCTTAAAATGCATGGCTCTTAGGCCCTTAAAGTGCATAACTCTTAAACACTGAATTTCCACAATATATATGCCTTTGACCTGCAAATACACACAACAAGATACATGTTCTTTTACTAGTCTCCTTGAGAACATTTCACTAGGTCATTTACCATTTGCTCTTTAGGTAGTTTTAACAAGCATTATAAGCTCATTTCTCCTAAGGCATTAAACTACATTAGGTTAGTATTTTTACCTCTTTTCCACACAACTTCTTTCTTGTTTCCTTTAGTACACCGGTAAGGTATTTGATTCCTTGTCAACTACTAAACAATATACAAGCATTGAAATGAGTATACAAGCTCCAAGCTTAAACTCATTGTAAACCCTAGTTTTACATTATTCAAAAATATTAATGTAGTTGTTTTACCTTGGTCTTTGAAGAGAGTTTGAATATCTATGAAGAGAGGACTCCACCTAGTCCTTGAAAGGTTGGAATGAAGCTAAAACAAGGCCATATAAAGAGCACTTCAATGGGTATTTTCGGTCAAACAAAAAACATGGAGGAAATGAAGTTTTTATTTAAGATTCCTTACCTAGGAGCAAAGGAGAGTAATAATATGTAGAAATACAAGCTCAAGCTCCTTCAATGGTGGAACTCCATGGCACCGAAATGGTGGTCTTGAAGTTTTAAGAAGATAGAAATGAAGAGCTTGATGAGAGAAAGAGTGTGGTGGTTTGTTTTTGATTTGGATAAGTGAGCTAGATTTTACAAGAGGTCAAAGCTAGAAGTTTAATGGTGGTGGTGAGATTACCGTGAGAGAATGAATGAAGAGAGGTTGAAGAAGGAGTTTGGAACCGTGTGAAATGAGAAAGAATGAGAGAATGAGATAAAGTTTTGCTTTTGAAGATATTTAAGCCTTAAAGTAAATAGTAACTTAGCTTGTCATCTTTATTTAATTGATAAGCTAACAAGAGTGGTGAGTCACCACACTTAAAAAAACCGGCCCCATAATATAATGAGGGTATTTTTGTCTTTATTTGTCAATTTAATTACTTATGTTAACATATGTTACAAACTAGCTTATAAAAGTTACTATTCATAAAAACAAGGCACTTAGAAGTGAAATTTTTGATTTCCCATTGATATAGACCTCCAAATGTGATACTATATAGTACACATATTAATTAAAGAGTAATGATGGACATTTAGCCATTCAAAACTCATTTACAAGACAATTTTTCGAAAATGTGCTTTAAGACTTCTTAAAGCACATTTTGTGTTTTAACTTGTTTTCAAGCTTGGTTTTCTTTGTAATGGGTTTAATAAGTTCATTAGTATATAAATGAGGTCTTGGTAAGTTCATTAGGTCTTAACCAAGCTTATCCCAAGCTTAGAGCACGTTTTGGCTCTTATTGACCTTAAAGCACATTTTGTGTTTTCTTTTGTTTAAATTTGTTTACTAATGCTTCTAAGACTCTTTTTAGTCTTAATATACCATATTTAAGTGTTTAACAACATAACTAGGTTTGGGGTATTTCAGAGAGTCCCATCTCGTCTAAGGTTTTATCATACCCGATCAATTTACTCTATGAAGATAGAGTTTAACGAGGTCACTATACCTCCACTGCTTTGAGGTACTCTTATATACATGTTAGTCCCATTGTGAGGATCTGACTACTATTAAACAATTACAGGACATCTAACTTGACCTTCTGAAGTCTTGTTCTGTGTGACATTACTATCCTTGTATGGATGTTTGTTATGATTATATTATGCTGCGTGTTTACAGCTTTACAAAAAAAATGATCTGTATGTATTCGACAAAGTAGTTGGTGTGTCCCAGTAGCTTGTGGGCTGCACGCTCTCATACCAGCAATTTATTTTGCTGAGCCGTTTCATGGCTAACCATTTCCAGGTACATGAAGAAAGAAGAGATTACCCGACCGAGTGTAGGTGGGGTAGAATTAAGACAGGGGATTATTACTACCGTATCATTTTACAGTACTGTACTTTTATTATTGACTTTTGTTGTTTTAAGTGGTTTGTATTCAACGCTCAGACCGTATCGTTTGTAAGTTATATTGGAGTTAGCCTTGTTAGTCACATGGGTGACTGGCGGCGTTGTAGCACCACCCGTTTTATGTATTTATTCCGCTGCATTTCCAGTTGAAGTTGGGAGCTATCATCGTTCAGGTTGTGGAGTTTCGAGTTAGGGTGATACAGCTAGTGTCTGAGAAGTCACCAGGACCAGATGGATTCAATGGTCTTTTCTTCAAATCATACTAGCATGTGATTGGTCATCAAGTGATCTCAACAGTTCAAGATATCCTTCAAGGTAATCCTACACCTAACTCTCTTAATCCTTACTTTATCACTCTTATTCCTAAACTAAAGGTGTAGTGAGCATTAGTGACTTTCGTCTTATAGTTCTCTGTAACTTTTTATATAAGATAGTGTCTAAAGTATTCACTAATAGAGTGAAAAAAATCCTTCCCTTCATCATTTCCTCTGCTCAGTCAAGCTTTGTTAAGGGAAGGAACATCACTGATAATGTGATTATTGCAAGAGAGATTCAACATTTTCTGAACAAAAGTAAGGAAAAAAAATAGGTCATTTTGCTTTGAAAATAGACCTTAGTAAGGCCTATGACAAGTTAGAGTGGAATTTTATTTTAGAAATTATTTCTAAGATGGGTTTTCCTAGAAATTGGTTACAACCTTTTATGAATTGCATCAGTTCAGTAGAATGTACTATTCTGATCAATGGGTCCCAAGGGAAACGTTTCAAACCTACTAGAGCAATTCAATAGGGGGACCCTTTATCCCCCTTCATCTTCATCCTAGTTCAAGAGGCACTTCTAGTGCTATCAATATAGCTGAAATTTTAGGTTTGTTCTTAGGGATTAAACTAGCTAGAAGTTGTCCTTCAATCACTCACTTAGCTTTTGCAGACGATATCTTATTTGGGGGGACTGCTAGTATGGATAATGCATTTGTGCTTAAGGATATTATTCAAAGGTATTTCTCTTCCTCGGGTCAAGTTATCAACTTCTCAAAATTATAAGTAGTCTTCAACAAAAGACTAGAGCCTAGAATTAAACAGCAAATCAATAACCTTTTTGGAGTGATAGAAGCTAGCACCATTGGTAATTATTTAGGGCCCCCTATCACAGTCACAGAAATAAGAATCTTCACTTTAAATTCCTTTTACAGGGCCTTAGAAAGAGAGTTTTATCCTGTAGGAATGGCAATGGGTCGGATTCGGGTCAGGTGGAGCATCACCCACACCCATCACCCGTTTAATTTATTCCGCCCGAACCCGACCCACCACCCGTTAGTAATTACTCGTCATCCGATCCACCGTCACCCACGGGTGAACCGGTGGATCGGGTTAAAAAATGTAACCACTGAACGTTTGTAACTATAGGAAAACTCTAATTATTTATAAGTCAAGCAATCTAAATAGATCGCTGAAACATTAATGTGGGAGTTAAGGTTGGATTTTCAACCTAAAATAAGTAAAAGATTTAAAATATTTGTTTTTCGGTAGGGGTGGGCTCTTTAAAAGCAAAAAATTGATACAAGTAACTAATATTTTGATGTGGGAGTGGGAGGAAATCGTTTACCCCCTTGAGACTAACTCCCACCTCAAGCAGAGCATCCCCGCCCACAATTCCACCTACTCACTCCCAACGTTTTCCTACCATTACCCACCCCCCATTAGATCATTGATATCATGGATACATATTATATATACTACTTCGATAGGGTAACTCCCACATCGATTAAGAATTAAAACGAAGTTCAATCCTCATATAATTAAGATTAAAGCTTCGAATATAACTTGAAATATTATAGTATTAGTTATAGCATATAGCAGCGACTAAGTAAGTTGATCGGTTGTCCCTTTCATTTTTTTATAAGTGAAGTAGGCAAATATTCTTTCTATATTCTCGGTGTGGGAGGCTGACTGATAGGCTTGAGAGATTCAAGTCTCCCACATTAGTTTCTTGTACAAAGTTAAACACTTTATGAACTATAATAAGATACATCATCTTGAATAATATGGTATACAACCATATATTCAATAACTTGATCACTGATGGGTTGTTTTTTACCTAACCTAAACCATCCTTGGGTGATGGGTCGGGTGACAAATGGGTTATGGGTCGGGTGATGGGTGAAAATTTATCACCCGTACCTGACCCGATCCGATCCACCACCCATTTCACCCATCACCCGACCTATTACCCGTTTATTTTGGGTTTTCACCCATTTATATGGGTCGGTGACCGGGTGAAGCGGGTACCCGTAGACCCATTGCCATCCCTATTCTCCTGGGCTAACCCCATGTCTTAAGCAGCCAGGTTAGTGATGATTCAAAGTGTGCTTCAGTCCATTCCTACTTATACTATGGCTTTGTTTCGTCTCCCTAAGGATACTATTTCCAAGATGAATGCTATCTTCTCTAATTTCTGGTGGGGAAGAGGAAAATATAAAAAGAGTATGCATTGGATTAAGTGGAATTCAGTTTGTAAAGATAAAAATGAAGGAGGTATGGGTTTTTGATCTATCTCAGAATTCAATTTGCCTATGTTGGGAAAACAGATCTGGAACATACTAGCTAACCCTTCCTGTTATCTGGCTCAAGTTTTGAAAGGAATCTACTATCCACACTCAGAAGTGTTGGATGTTAAGAGAGGTTTCAAAGATAGTCCCATCTGGTCTTCCCTTGTTTCTTCTATTCCATTAATAAAAAAAGGTGCTAGAAGGAAGATAGGTTCTGGTGTGAACTCCTACACTTGGTTTTCCCTGTGGATGCCAAGACCTCTTTTTTTTTTCTCTCATGACACCTCCATCAGAAAATCCCAACAGAGAGCTTGTGCCTAGTCTGTTCATTTCTGAGAACAATCAATGGGACAGGGATTTAGTCAATAAAAAATTCCATGATATTGATGCTAGCTTGATTCTGAGTATGCTTATTAATAGTAATGAGGATGACTCCTGGACGTGGCGTCATTCTATTCAGGGTTCTTATTCTATAAGTTCAGCCTACAAAATTGCTCAACGGGAGTCATCCAGTCAAACAGCTAGTAGCAGTAATTATTCAGTTAATGTCAACCTTTTTCCAGAATCAAAATTTCAAAGTGTAGCCCTTGAGTGAAACTGTTTTTCTGGAAATTCCTTCAGGATATTGTGCCATGTGTTGCAAATATACCTAGGAGAATAGGAGGATCTCGTAAGTGTCTTTTCGGTGATCTCACTAATACAGTGGCTCATGCTATTTTTGAATGCGTAATGGTCAGGGATTTTTAGGAAAAGCTGATTAACATTGATGAAATCCCTATAGAAGGTGATCTAAGATCTCAACTTTGGATGTTAAGTGCTGTTAGATAGTGGGATAATGATAAACTCAGCAAGGTGGTTAACAACATGTGGGCTCTGTATGATGCTAAGAATTATGCTAGACATAACTCAGAAGCGTCTTGGATAGCTTTAGTAGAGAGCAATCAAGCTTTTACTAATAACTATCAAATCTCAATTTTAAACAGAGGATTATCCTGGCACAATGCTAATGACTGGGTTCCACCTACGCAGGGTTACATCAAACTTGAATGGTCTGTGCACAGATCAAGAGGTAAACCTTGAATTTCGACAAGTATGTGGAGAAACTAGAAGGGAGAGCCTATCATGATCTATAACAAAGTCCAAAATAACATGGTGACAATCTGAATGAAGAAGCAATAACTATGAGCTTTGGGATGAAATGGGCGCATGAAAAAGGCTATGAGAAAGTGGAGATTCAAGTAAAAGACGAGGAGAATCAGAAAGCCTTACAACAGACGATTGAAGATAGTGAGATGGATAGGGATTATTCTAATCAGATGATAGCCTTATCTTCTCTCTTTGATAATATACTAGTTACTCTTGATGTTAATCAATGTAGTTTGGCACTTCAATTATGTTTTAAATTATATAACGGTAATTCTAGTTTCAAAATTTGGTCAGATGAAGACATTTCTACCAAAGTAGCTAAGGCTTGTAATTTGGATTTCTTGGATCACTAAGAAGCACTATGATAGTTTTTTTTTTAAAAGATCTACACCCTAGCTGAAAGTCTGTCAGGTGAAATATGCCCAATATTAACTAAACCTTATTTGCACTAATACCAATTCCTATGCACTCATTCGTGGCTGGAAACATTTTCAGTTCAAGCAAATGTTACAAGATTCCTTTCTTACAATTAACAATGGCGTGGCAATCCAGAATCTATGTTAATGCTCCGCCAACATCAGACAAGAGGATAACGTAAATTTATTTTGCAAGAGATGCCGAATCTTCACAAAGAATGAGCTTCCTAAAAAATACGGGAGACTTAACTTCTTAAGAAGAAGCATTCATCAAACTTACCAGTCAAAACCCCACCGAAGAAACCTACCAGTACATTCCTTCCTCCAAAAGCTCTATCCTTTTCTCGACCCGTCTTGTATTATTATTTCCTTCATTCTTAGTTTTGTTTTTAGTGTTAACCGTTAATAAAGTAACCCCTCTAGCATTCTCCGAAATTTCCTTGATCTACGAGCCTAGTAACCCTGCCCCTCTCTTGCTATTGCTTGTTCCCAGTCGATTGTTTTAATTCTTTGCCGTTATATCTCTACGCCTTTCCTGTTCCGGAAAACTTCTTGTTGGTGCTGAGTTTAATCCATTGATCGGTCGCTATGGCCAGAGTTGGGAGCAAGAACATACAAGCCAAGCTGGTGGGTATGTCCTCCCCTTTCCATTCTGCACAATAATATGCTGCATCTGGGATTTGTTGACTAAAATCCGTTCCCATTTTTCTGGCATCCATTTGGGATTCAGTTGATTCGCCCTCTATTTGATTACATCTGCCCCTGTGTTGGGACGAAGCTATCTGTTCTATGTTTATGTTTAATTATCTAACCCCGCCGAAGTAGAGCAAAATTGAGTCTGGCTACTGCATTTGTCCGGCTTATTGGGGTTACCACTAATCTAAACCAATCACATAATCAGCACAAGCAATTATCATAACAACTTAATTGATTAAAGTGGAATTCAACTGATTGATCGATACCCTTGATTCCAGGTGCTTCTCGGGATATGGGAACTGGGAAGACAAGCTTGGTATTGCGATTTGTCAAGGGGCAGTTCTTCGATTATCAGGTTTCTACCTATGTAAATTCTTTCCGCTGACCGACTAATTATGGCTGTGCGTATCATTTCTGATACTTCTTCCCCTGTATGCTTTACCGACTTCAGGAATCCACCATTGGAGCAGCCTTCTTTACCCAGGTTATGTCATTGAATGAAGCCACTGTGAAGTTTGACATATGGGATACAGCAGGGCAGGAGAGATATCATAGCTTGGCTCCTATGTATTACCGTGGTGCCGCTGCTGCTGTGGTGGTTTATGATCTTACTAGCATGGTACCGCCTCTATCTCTTCTTTTGCTTGCCTTGCCATTTGCTTTTCAAGTTGAGTTTTGTGGGCATCGTTTTGATGAATATGACCATGGTTGCGGACAATCTTTTGATCACGCCCATGAGGAATTGGAATTTGACTCCAACATTTTTTTGATGTCTTAATTTGCCACTCAAAGATACTTACATAACCTTGAACTGTTTAAGGTCTTGGGAATGTCAATTGAGAGCTTCCAATTAGAGACTTTCTACTGAATATTTTTTTCTATGTTCTTCAATTCTGGCTAATTCATGCTGCCACTTTCTGGCTGCTGCATGTCCAGAGTCTACTTAAATTTATCAAATTAGAAAAACAAAATCAGCATCATCCTTGATGAGATCTTTGCTTAGGTCTCATTCTCGATGGTGATGATGGGGTAGATGAATAATGTGGGGCCTTGACTTAATAATGACCATCTCAAGAAGGAAGCTGGAAAAACGCTACTTTGGATCGTGTTCGGAGATAATCTCCCCCTGGAAGCTACTCAGAGAATGGGCCTTAGCAGCTGGTTTTAAATCCTGTAGCTACAGTAGTTCTGGACGTTCTAGCTATTACAGTCTACATGTACAGACAAAGAATTGTGTTTGTAGGTCTATAGATTTTTTATCTGGTATGTCTTACCTAACACAATTGCTTTTATGATTGACGATAGGAATCGTTTGAGAAAGCCAAAAAATGGGTTGTAGAGCTTCAAAGACAAGGTAATTAATTGATATACATACATAAACGTTAAATTTGTCTTTGCCTTTGCATTTCCTTTTTGTTTTTATGTTGTTCATGAATAATGTCCGTTGAAGTAGAATTGTGTATATAAGTAATGCTTCTTTTTTGTATTTAATGATTTTTCTATGGATAAGAACTTTAATTACATGTGTGGAAATACCTCCACCAAATGAATATCTGTTTCACTTCTGCCACCGCACGTCCACTTAGTAATCTGGAAGATTGGTTCAAAATGCCTTTCCAGTGTTGTGTCTGTCTCTGTGCTCTCTTGCTCAGACTCATTGTATCCACTTTTGCTGTTAATTCAACACCCTCAGCCTTTTTCTTTGCTGTGGCAGGCAATCCAAATATGTTTGCAGTTTTGGTGGCAAACAAGCAGATCTAGAGTCGAAGAGAGAAGTAAATAGTGAGGTAAGGAAAAAATGTGAAATATTCAACATCCATTGCACACATTATTCATATCACCTCATCTGCGTGCACGTCTGCGAAATCCACAGTGAATGTAAATGAACTTTTCATGCATTCCAGATTGGTGAGCAATATGCGAAGTTAAATGGATTGGATTTCTTCGAGACGTCTGCGAAATCCGCACTGAATGTAAATGAACTTTCTTTGAAATAGGTATGTGGGTCGCTTAACATCTTCTGACTTGAAAGTGTTAGAAATTGTACAAAAGAGTGGGCGAACTAATCTTAGTATAGGTAACGAGTTTATTATGCTCAAGAGATAACAAGAAATAATTTGTATTTGCAGCAAAGAGATTGGCGAGAACCTCCCCGTTACGTCCTACTACAGGGATGAAATTGCAGAATCAGTCAGAAGAAAACGGGCGAAGGATGTTTTGCTGCTCAGCCTGATACAATCGAATTATATAACTTCTGAGTGTGAGCTACTTCCTGTGATTACTCTTATTCTTGACATTTTCTGTTAGCTCGAAATTTAATTTTGAGATTGAGCCATGCTCGTCTGAGTGTGAGCAACTCTTTGTGATTACCCTTATTTTTGATGAAGTCACAGTTGATCCGAGTTTTATATATGTTCTATTTGTGTCAGGGTGTGCACAATGAGGACTTGAGGGGTAAACAAGTGTTGTGCAGTAAAAGCTGTCAGATTGTTGTAGAAGAAAAAACTCTTGGCCTTTTCCATTTCTTTAGTACCTGTAAATACTGTTTTTTGTTATCCTCCTGCACAAAAAGAAATAGCATGTATGATTATGATTCTGCTTCCGATTTCAAAACTGATCTGAATTCAAATAAGCTGTGTTTCTCTTGGCCCTTCTTATTATCCTTTATTTTGAGGGCTGCCAGGGCAACTGCTACACAAGCTCTGAACTCTATACACCTAGCTGGAGAAATTATGTGAACGTGCATGTTTTTTGAGCTGGAAAATTAATTAGCTTCCTAAAGCACTGTATTAGCTAGGGGGGGGGGGGGGGGGGGGGGGGGGGTGGTTTGTGGCGTTGTAATCGAATTATAGAAGGTAATAGCAAGGTGGAGAAGGTGATGTTTTTGAAGGTTTTATGGATTCCCCTGATTAAAGCAGAGTGAACCATATCAACGACACGCAAAAGATGCAAGGTTCATATTAAGGAAGGAGTACCAAGAAAATACTGAAAACTCACAAGGTTTACTCCGGAACGAAGAAATCTGGAGCCATGGGATGACAATGATTATCTCCGTGGATGTATAAACTAGTACGTCCCAGGATTTCAAAGACAAGTGCAAGAAGCACTAAGTACTAGCTGTAACTCAATGTTACATCCCACCTAGACTGAAAGTCTGTTAGACAAGACAAAGAGAACACTTGAGAGTGTATTGCGCGATGTGCACCAGATTACTAGAATATTTGGATGATCAATTTAGATCTAATCAAGTGCACGTATAATAAGGATACCACGTCAATTAAGATACCTCTATTTCCACAAATATGAAAGACCGTATAAAACACTATCACATTGGAAGGAGGTCAGCAAGAACTTGCTGCTAACACATGATTATATATGAAGTGATGTCTAATACGTTAAGAAAAACGATAAGGATAAACTGAACCCTAAAGTTGTTGGGTCGTACTACCTTACGAAGCTAGTGGGCCCATGCATTATAGGTCAATATACCTAGCAAATTTGGGAAAGAATGATGTATCCACATCTTTCAATCGAGCACATACATACCCTATCCATTAGAGGTACCATGTCCTGAGAGGCTATAACTGAATCCAAATAGGAGACATGTGTACTCTGAGCTCACGACATGACAAGGATCTTCTAGTCGGAACACATGGTGGTAAAGACCACATGGGAGTTAGAATACCCAATACGAGACAAACATCATGAGCTTGTTGCTTCAAGGATGATGTGGTTGTAGATTATGTGGGCGTAATGCCTCTTAAGGGGGTAGAGCGATTTTGCGTGTGCCTAACGTATTTAGTACGTATAGTTACGTATAGCATTGTACGCATATACAATTGATTATTGTATGTATAGGGACAAGTCATATGATTGTATTACATTACTTGAAGTAATATTGTGATGTTATGTATGTATATTCACATAAATATATGTATGTATTAGTTCGCATCACTGAATGCGAATAGGAAGGGAGAACAGAAAGAATGTTCTTACCTTAATCATGAGTACTTTCGCATAATAGACGCGCGAGTAGACATAGAAATGTCAACTTTGTTAGCTCCTACGTGAGAATACAAGTGAAAGGGAGTACAAACTCCAGTGGTATTGTGATTTGTGACTCGGTATGAAACCGAGTAAGGGAAATATTGATATGAGAATTGGTATGAAAAGTTAAATCCTCTAGGAAATAGATGAGTGTAATTAAAGGAACTCAATTCCATGGGGAGGGATATATACAATCCTTGTGCCTATGACTAGACTAATTACACTAGTTCGACTTGTGTATCGATTGAACATAAGCTGACAAATATTAAGAGAAGATAGGATTAGAACTTGATAAACAAATTGGTTGGTTGAAATTTGATGTGGGATGTCAAACTTGATCCTGATAAGATCAAGGGAGATTGAACACAAATTGGGATGGATGGATAGTTCAACATTGACGCTGATCACGTCGGGGTTGGACGATTCCTGAAACCTCTTACAAGTGAACACAATATGTGTAAGTAATAAGCTTAGGTATGGTGGAAATCATGAGACACTACCCAATGGGCCATGGACAGTAGAGTCCTTCGTCATTGAGATCGATTCTTTCGCGGGTAGCCATAGACGTTTCGTTATATGTGCATACATGCACTTGGTGGTAATGTGTGAATATCTATTGAGGTACTAGTTATACACATATATACATGTATGTCTGTGGAAAGTGGAAATGGTATATTGGGAAAGGATATGAACACCTCGGGGAGGCTGTTAAGGTATTGGTATAGAAATGTAATAAGGTGCTAATGGATCACCTAAATCCATATATGGAGACCTTTCCCTGAAAATATGCCAGTTGTACTTATGCCACACTAGTTGTTTGATTGTTCTCATGCTACGAAGGATAAACTTCTTAGTGCCAGTAAATGTGAATTTTTGGGTGATAATTTTTGTGAAAGTTTTTGAAATTGAGCCTGATGAAAACCTCAAGAATCTTGTTACTTAAAGTTGTTCGTATGTATTGTTTTTATCAAATTAATTCTATTTTACTGAAATCTGGTGGATTAGATGATTGCTCAAATTAAATTAGTTTGGCTTGGTGACTATGGGAATGATATGAAAGTTTGGTATGAAGGATAAGGCAAGGTACTCCTCCTCTGATCATGAATTTTCTGAACCAAAACAGGCCTCGTTTATCCGGTTATTAAGTCCTTGGGGTGCTTAATCACCCATCTACCTAAGGTCTTGGATCTAGGATAGAAGGCCCAACACCGTTACATGGATAAAGAGAAAAGTCTGGGGAACGAAACAATTGTGCAGAAATAAGAAAAATAATAATGCAAAGATAGGTTAGCCCTTAAAAGCTTAAAGTTAATTGCAATTTTCCTATTTTGATCATGAGTGCGTGGTGTTGAAAGGTATTGCGGAATACGGCATTACTTCACACCCTTGTTATTCAAAGATTGAGGAATGAAATTGGTGAAAGATCCGCTATTCTATGTTTAGTTTTTGCAATCTAACTTCTCCATGCTTTTTAAATTTTTCTTTTTCACTGTTTTTGTGAAACTTACAACTGAGAGTAGGATTATTCTTTTGAATGCCATTTTGCTTGATTTCCTTCTACACTTGTTTGATCCTGAGGTTTGATACTACGGCCTTGCAGTGAGTATTGTTCTTTATTTGCTTGAGGACAACCAAAAGCTAAGTGTGAGGAAGTTTTGATAAGTGTGAATATAGAGCATTTGAAGGGTTTAATTTGGTTATTTTGTGTAGTGGTTTGGCCAATATTTCTCACTTATCATGTGTTTTCCAATTGATTTATGTTTAGATAAGAATTGATGAATTTTATGTATCAAATGCAGGTAAAAGTCATATAATTGCATTCTTCACTTCACAAGCTTCGCAACGCAACAAACGGGGAGCAAAACGGAGTCCAAACGAGAATATACGCCCGAAACAAGTTTCACTCGTCAAGATACTGGCATGTCCGAACTTATGTCCGAACTTTGATGTTTATAGAGTTGTTCTGCGAAACCTATTAGAATCAGACAAGGTGATTAATAGGGAGTTCGAATTAACCTAGAGATTTGGGGAAAGATTAGTCAGATAGATAATCTCTTCTACAAACGCTGATAATTCTTCGCACTTACTCCGCTATATGTGTTTTGCCAAATGCTAGATTAGAGTTGACATGTTCTGATAGGTGAGCTCTTCAATGAACTAGGATTTAGCATTGAAGAGATAAAAAAGAATTAGCCTTTTCCGTTTCTCATAATCGAATTGTAGAGTTACTAGATTTAACCAGTAAAGAACGACCTGAACCCGGAGTTCCACTCACTTTATCAACTCAACTCATCATTCACTTTCATTAATGTTTATTTAAACTTTGACTTGCATTTATTCAATTCGATCGCAAAAACATTCACAACCCCCCTGAATTTCCAGTTTTCTTAGGACTTAGGCTTATTTATTCAAGTCTCGCGGTTCGATATCTGGTTGCTTAACTTTCTATACTGTAGTGACCGGGATTTTTGCAACCCGACAGACTTACTGATTTGCTACTTTCTAGATTAATTTCATAGTTTTTAGTAGATCAAATTTCTCTGTTGCAAAAGACCAGGTGCTGATTGTTGTTCTTCCTCAAATTGGAGGATGTAAACATTCTCCTTCTGTGGGTGAGGCTCAAAGAAACTTTGATGATGGCAGGGCAGTGGTGGCTCCTCCCTTACAAAATCTAGGATGTGGACATCTTCTTTGTCTAGAACCAAGGGTGGAGAGGGAGGGCAACTTGAGAATTCAACAGTTGCTCCACTACATTGTTCAAGATTGAAGCCTGCTGCTGAAGAGTGATTTTCTGTAGGTAGTCTGGTTGATCCTCTAACCACAATTGCTCTTGAAATTCGAGACAGTCATCGATCTCATGAGGTCCCCCACAATACGAGCAATAAATACCTGTGAATAAAATGATTCCTTGTTCGAATTGCTCCTCAATCCGCTCATCTCTTCAATTTTTGGGCAATCTTTGAACTCGTGATTACCCTCACACTGCAAGTGATAAAGGTCATTAGAACCAGAAGACACCTGCTTCATTGTCTGAATAGGTGTATGTCCTATAGTTAGCTGCTCTAGCATCTTCACCATACTGCTCAATGTGGTTTTCAATCGTGCCTGGTCAGTAGCCATCTGCTCCAACATGGAATTCGAAGCCTGGGAAGAACTAGCACCAACAGAATAAACATGACCACCATTGAGGCTCCATTGTGCCATTATCAAAAGTAGTTAGAAAATTAAAAAAAAAAGTAAACTTAAAGGTGAAAATAAAATAAAATAAAAACAATTGAACATCCACACAATTCAAATTGGAACTAAAATAAAACAAGAAGTAAACTAAAAAAAATGACGAAATAGCTAAAACAAAATAAACTAACAATATAATATAAATAGAGTCAAATAAAATAACATAAAATAAAAATAATATTTAAATAACGAAAAACAAAATAAACTAAGAATAAAATAGAGTAATAGCAAATAAAGAAAATAACAAAAAGTGAAACAAGATAAAAAAAACTAAGTAAAAAAACAAATAAAAACTGACAAACTATCAAATAAAAGA
Source organism: Limonium bicolor (assembly GCA_023374045.1). Taxonomy (NCBI): domain Eukaryota; kingdom Viridiplantae; phylum Streptophyta; class Magnoliopsida; order Caryophyllales; family Plumbaginaceae; genus Limonium; species Limonium bicolor. The sequence goes on from CM041780.1 coordinate 266,600,094, forward strand.
ATTCAAGATAACTAGAAACACAATAAACTAACCATAAAAATAAAACTAAATAAAATTAAAAACAAATAAAACAAAACAAGACAAAATAAAATAAAAAATAACCAAACTAAGAATCACCAAATTAAAATTATAACAATAAAAAAGAAATAAAATATAATAAACTGATGAAACTAAAATAAATAACTCTAAATAAAGTGAACTCAAAGTAAAACAAATTAACCAAACAAAATAAAATAAAATAAAATAAAATAAAAACAAAATATAATAGACAAACGAAACTAAAATAAAGTAAAAAGAATAAATAAAAATGAAATGAACTAAAAGTAAAACTAAATGAACCGAATAAATAAAAACAATCGACAACCAAGGCTAAGGACTAGACAAAGTCAAGTCCCCCGGCAACGGCGCCATTTTGCAACAGGATAATTGATCTACTAAAACTAAACAATAATCTAGAAAGTAGCAAATCAATAAGTCTGTCGGGTTGCAAAAATCCCGGTCACTACAGTATAGAAAGTTAAGCAAACCAGATATCGAACCGCGAGACTTGAATAATAAGCCTAAGTCCTAAGAAAACTGGAAATTCAGGGGGGTTTGAATTGTTTTTGTTTTTGCGATCGAATTGAATAAATGCAAGTCAAAGTTTAAATAAACAATTAATGAAAGTGAATGATGAGTTTGATAAAGTGAGTGGAACTCCGGGTTCAGTCGTTCTTTACTGGTTAAATCTAGTAAACTCTACAATTCGATTATGAGAAACGGAAAGGCTAATTCTTTTTTATCTCTTCAATGCTAAATCCTAGTTCATTGAAGAGCTCACCTATCAGAACATGTCAACTCTAATCTAGCATTTGGCAAAAACACATATAGGCGGAGTAAGTGCGAAGAATTATCAGCGTTTGTAGAAGAGATTATCTATCCGACTAATCTTTCCCCAAATCTCTCTAGGTTAATTCGAACTCCCTATTAATCACCTTGTCTGATTCTAATAGGTTTCGCAGAACAACTCTATAAACTCGCGAAATTAATAGAGAAGATGAATGATAATCATTAACCTAGAAACAATCCATTACAGTCTCATAATCAAATTACAGAATTCTTAACTACATTGTATCCATTACGACAACTAACTCTCCCCCAGAGCAAATCCTATCTAGCGAGACATAATCATAAATAGACAGAGAAAGAGATTGAGAAATCATCTGGAATAGAAAACTTCTAAATTCGCTCCGCTGTCCAGATCTGGAGTTTGCCGGGCTAGAGGTTGAAGATGGTGGTGGTGATGGTGGGGGTGTCGATGGTGATGGTGATGAGGGAGGTGAGGCGTGGTGTGAGAGCCTCGTCTGAGGCATCCGGCGTGAATCCCTCTGTTCCCCCACCCCAACTCTTGACTTTTTATAACAAAAATAGGCATTTTTAACTCTTAAAAATGCATATTTTCGAATTCTGTACGCGGCGTCCGAACTTGGAAGTTCGGACGCATGTTAGGACAATTTTCGGAAAGTTTCGACCTCCGTCCGAACATCAAAGTTCGGACATAAGTTCGGACATGCCAGTATCTTGACGAGTGAAACTTGTTTCGGGCGTATATTCTTCGTTTGGACTCCGTTTTGCTCCCCGTTTGTTGCGTTGCGAAGCTTGTGAAGTGAAGAATGCAATTATATGACTTTTACCTGCATTTGATACATAAAATTCATCAATTCTTATCTAAACATAAATCAATTGGAAAAACACATGATAAGTGAGAAATATTGGCCAAACCACTACACAAATAACCAAATTAAACCCTTCAAATGCTCTATATTTCACGCTTATCAATATATGTATTAAGTACGCCACAAATGTGGCTATGTGCTGTAGAAGCACCATATGATGTTTGTAAATGATATATCAAATCTATTAGGGTTATATGGGTAAATACATACCTAGTCGAGAAAGATGACTTTGAGATGAAGTCTCTTTAAGGGGGGTAACTGAAATACCCCTACCTAATAAATCATGATTAAAACATCTAATTATACATATTAAGGCTAAAATTTATCATAACACTTATTGGGAACAATCTAAGGTCATTAACAAGCAAATGTATGCTTTGTAACTACTTCGGGCAAACATGTGCCCTAAGAAACTATAAAAACTGTGTAACCTTTATTAGGATCCAAAGTGGATTATTAAACCTTATATCTAAGGTAATAACAAAAAGGAGGCCTTAAAACTCCTTGGGTGATTAATTAGGCTTGTATACATTACATCTAACTTGTATACTATATGATATCATATTAGGAAGCCTAATTCAAAGAATTGAAAAAAAAAGAAATTTGGCACTAATTTATGAATAGTACCCAAATAGTGCCGAACAAGGCCTTAATCTGCTAGCATGGTCAATGGTCAATGTTGAGCTCAAAATATCCCATTTGAGGCGGCATCATACAAGGTGACTCGTCTAACATAGGCATCACTTCTATTTACATAAGAGTAAAATAAAAAAACTAGTCATTATCCTTTCTTTTCATTTAAGTCATCAAAATATCAAGACTTCTTTTGCTCCCTCCTCTCTCCTACTGCCGAGAGCATCTACCTCAATTATCTTCATCTTCTTCCCTTCTTCTTCCCTTGTTCTTGAGCCATGAACACCAAGAACACAAAGAGCTTCCATGGTAGATTGAAATCCACACATCAAAACATTTCCGAATCTCCTCCTTCCTACTCTAAATCATATAAGAGATCATTCTAACCACTTCTCTTCATCAACCAAGGTCAAATTCAAGAGTTTTTTGAGCTTGAATTTTGGCATTTACAAGTCCAAGGTGCAAAGAAGATCCTTTCAAAGCTTAAGGTATAAAAAGGTTCCCTAAGGTCACATTGCCTTTCTTTCTATTTTTAGCTGATTTTACATAGGTTTTTGAACTCATCTTTCTCCATCTTTTCATGCTTGAAGTTAAGGATGATCTAGCTCCTTTTGTTGATCAAAATCTTACCAAGAAATCATCATTCAAGAGACTTCAAGGGTAAGTTATTTCTTTAAGTTTTTAAGTGCTTAAAATGTCTTATGTCCTTAGATCTACAAGAGATCTAATCTTTAGCTATATTTCTTTAGTTGGCCGAGATTTGAAGCTAAAATTTACCTTTGAATACAAAGGTAAAGCTAGTACTCTTAAGTCCATTTTTGTGCCTTAAGACTCCTTATGATATTAAGCTCTTTAAAAGATCCTAACTTGTTCTTTTCTTCCATGCTTGATTTAAGACTGAATGGGTCTTATATTGTTTAGACCTGATCTAGACCAAGGAGGTGGAAACAAGCTTGAAACTCTATATTTGGAGGGTAAGTAATTTAACTAAGTCTTAATGACTATGTAATCAAGTTTAAGGTTAAATTTTGAGCTAATAAACTTATTGAAGCTCACGGTTAAATTAGGGCCAAGAAGGATTGATGATTGTTGTTGATTTTGGAGCCTTAATCAAGTAAGTTAGGCTTAAAACATGTTTGTTAAGCGTTAAACTAATTATTGTTGTTTAAACAATTAAGGCCGAATGGGTTGGAGTTCAAATGGGTAATTTGTCTTACTAATACACAAAAATGATATGGTAACATATTTGAATAAGTTGCCTAGGTGTATAGTGACTAAAAATGTCATAAAAATAAGTTAAAGGGGTTAAAATGCAAATTATAAAAGTTATGGGTATAAAAATTAAAAAGCCAAGAGTTTATATGTTCTTTGGAACATTTTATGACATTTTAATGTTATATTTGGAGTTTGTAATAAGGACATGTATTTAGGCCATTTCATTATGTTACTTAATGCTTTTATTGCATTAAAGTTAAGTATAATGTTTTGTGAGAAGAATGGAGTTAAATAAGGGGTTAAGTGTATACAAATAAAATATAAGGTGTTAAATGAAATATAGCTGAAATTAGGGCTTCATTTGGAGTTTAGAAAAAAAATAAGTTTTTATAAAGTTAAAGACTAAATTGAAAATTTTAGGAAAATATGGGGTAAATTCATAAATAATGGAAAGTTATGGTCAAGGCAGTATATTAGAGGTTAACCTTGACTATATTAGGGGTGTTGGCCAATTAGATGAGAGAATAATTAAAATAGGAATTTTAAAGGAGTTTAAGAATAAATTGTAAGTTTGGAAAACTTATATGGGGTCACTTTGTAATTACCAAAAGTTTTGGGTGAAAATGAGTTAAACACAGTCCAGGGGCTGTTAGGAAATATTTGGGAATTTTTGGAGTTGAGCTTGGAGTTAGATTGATGAAATTGTATAATATATAGTTTAAGGATGATATTGTAAAGTTTAGGAAATAATGTGGGCCATTGTGCAAATAAGGAAAAGTATGTGGTGAGATAATAAATACTGGACAGTTAAGGTGATATTCGGCAATAATTAAAAGTGGAGAAACTTTGGATTAAAATAATATAAGAGTGAAAATATCATAACGTATGATATATGGGATATAAATGTAACATTATAAAACTTAGTGTGGTAAGGTTGTAATTTATGGAAATGTTATGGGCTGTTGCGAGATATAGTAAGGTGGGGGATGAATTTTAGTATATGGTGGAGAATGACATAGGTGTTACATTAAATATAAGTATCAATATTCATTAATGAGGAAATGAATATAAGGTAGGGAGTTATATAATTCACATAAGGTAATGTGAATATTTTGGGAAATAGAAATTATAAGATTAGGTGGGAACTTAGTAAAGTTTGGATATTAATATAATGTATGGCATAACGTTATATAACATTAGGATTATAATCTTAATGTTGATATGTGAAAGATAGCACAAATAAGAACATAGGTGCGTCACATGAAGGATAAGGGATATCATTTATATAAGGAATATTATAATTCATATAAGTGGATATGAATATATGGAGTGGGGTGGATTATATAATATGATTGGATAATCATATAAGATTAAGGTGTAAGGTGTATGGAGTGGAAAATTCAATTATAAAAACATTAGATATAAGGATCTAGTGTTAAGGTTTAAAGGATTGAATAAATAATCAATTATATAATTCAAGATATAATATGAATTATATAAACCTATGTACTTGAATAAATTGACCAAGTCAACACAATTGATCAAGTTAACACAATTGAACAAGTCAACCTAATTGACCAAAGAGGGTCAAGTTGATCAACTCACACATTGAATAAGAGTTTAAAGAATAATAATATTATAAGTCAATTATAGAATATAGTAACAAACAATATTGTTATATATATACAAGTATATACATAAGCAAATGTAATAACCTATGTTTAAATGAAATAGGGTATAAGGATTTAATCCTAAGTAGTAGAATAATACTACATATTATTTATGACATAATTTGAGGATGGTTAAGCTAATCCCGAATACATTCAAAACCTGAGTAATAACAACTAACTAATCAAATGGGTTAGATACTGGGAGGGTTAGCGACTAGTCGGGATATCGACTTAGCTTATATGATAGAGGGCTAATGCTTAGTTCGTCTTCCAGAGCTGAGTGCATTAGAGAATGTACATTAGAGGATTTGTTGTAGAGGACGGATGGCGGGGTTCAGACATCTACTCTCTCTCAGCGCCTGGTGTATGGTATGTTACTATGCGGTATGCACATCCTGAGGGTTTCCTTGGGTTCAGACGTTGTTTGTTTAATTGCTTAAGAGTGATATGTGTGTTATATGCATGTGTTATGTGAATTAATTTGCTTGATTGTCAAAGTGTCTTTAATTGTGCCCGAACGTCTATCGGACTAAAGTGGTATTGATTACCACTCGACTTTAAATACGAGCAAGATTGGAAACATCATTACTTAATAAAGTTCAATGAACATTTATATTCCTAATCAATCTAAGTGTAAAACTTAGGAAAGAGATTCAGTATCACAAATCTTTAGAGCATGAACTCGAACATGAATATGACCTAGATTACTTCTAGGTATTGTGTAAGACCTATATGGCAACTAAATGAAAATGTATTATCCATAACCTAAGAGTAGATCTTAGGTGAATTGATTAAGCTACTTAATCATATGGTGAGAATTGGTTTATGGTAAAGGGGGAAATGCAGGGTAGTCTACTGACTAGCTGGTTGTGCAGAGTGATCACTAGAGAGGAAACCCGGATCGGGTCTGCTCTTGGAAAATCCAATGAGACCGATAGGATCGTGGTCAGATGGTACCTGCTGTTGGTACATGGCTCCCGCCAAGGATGCCTTAATTAGGCAGAGAGGAAGCCTAGTGATCTTTGGATCGTTGGCCAGAGGGCACTATTATTGGTGCACACAGAACAGCTGTTTAAATAAACTAAACATTATGAATTATAAGGGGCTATCCTAACATGACGCCCAAGGTGAGAAAAGTGTAATGGTTAAATGGTTAAGATTTCAGTACTGGTACGAGACTTAATAAAACCTCATAAGCATGAGTAACGAACAAGGGGCCTCGAAGGCCGAGTAGTGACTACCGTTCATAGGAAAGCGACTTTCGTTCGTTGTTGTATGATTTGTTTATTGTTATGTGGATGATTTGTTGTGAATTATGGTGAATATATTGGATGGATTGCTGCGTGTTTAAATTCCAGTATTTATGTTTTATTATATACTTGTAAACCGGAATAGCATGAAAATGAACCGCAGGTTAAGATGACCAAATGACTTAAGGCATCTAAGGGTTTTAGGATCATGCTTTAGCATATTTAGCATTTTGCTGAGCCTATACGGTAACATATTACAGGAGTGGACCGAGACTGAAGCCGGAGTGCGGGACGCTGGGTAGTTAGCGTTTATTTTATTATTGTACATTTGGAATTATATTATGTTTTACATTATGGCTATAAACTTTGGGAAGTACATAGATTGCTCACTTGTACGGACTTGATCATGGATGTAGGTTATATATATGCTTTCTATCTCTATCATCACAGTGGTTAGTTGTGTTGTGAATTTGGATGCTTCATTACTCACATGAGTGAGTAATGGCGGTAGCACCCGAGTTAGTGTTTTGTTGTAATTTTTTGGTTGTACAATTATACTATCGTTGGACATATTGTACCGAGTTTGTAATTATGGTGAGTTTAAGATAAGAGGTGTTACCCTATTCTTGAGAGAATTTGATCATGGCAAAAGTTCTTCAGTTACCTCACATTTAAGCTTTGAAGCACTCTAGAGTCTATATCATACCCCCCCCCCCGACACACCATATCACCATGAAAAGTTTGGTTTGCACTCCTGATGAGTTTTCCACCCATTTTGTTCACTACTACCCAAGAATTTATTTGAACACTTTCTTGCTTTTAATATCTCTCCTTCATATGGGTTCCTGGATTTTCTTAAAAACAAACAAAACGATAAGTATGGGGGAGTTGATAAGTGGCGTGAAATATGTAATTAAAGGACTTATACTCACCTTCATTTTATGCGGTCTATAACCAATTTCATTACTTTATAGAGTATTTTGTTAATATTAGTGAACTTATACATTTTGGTTATATCTTAGTTGAAAACTTAATTTAGCATGATTCAAAGATGCAAAAAAGAGATGTCGGTTGCATGGACGAAGTATAGGTCGATCAAGGATTATAACGCAACAAACGGGGAGTAAATCAAAACTAAAATGAAGAAATTATGTCCTTTACAAGAGCACGTCCGACCCTTTGTCCGAACATATATGTATGGACAAAGGCTGAAACACAAAATTCCGTAGCTATAGCTGTCCGGACATGTGTCCAACTGGACACACCCGGGCAGATCGTAAGTGAGCAAATGAAATTTTTGTATTGTGTCCGGCCAAACATCAATGAAAACTCTCACCCACACACTATTATATCTCGCCTGGACAAACTAGATTGGAAACGGGGCTAAAGGGGACACTCACTCACACAACTGAAAGGGATTTAATATGACTAGCATATAGACACGAGAAAAAGAATGGAAATTTAGGGGCTGCATTTTCATTCAAGGCAGAGGAAAACGGACAGAAGACTCACATAAGAGACGGAAACAGACGAGACCATAAAGAGAAAAAAAGGAAAGAAAAAGAGAAAGGAAGAAGAAGATAGTTCACCTCATCCATGGGTACCTCTTACTATGTGTTCTTTTTAATATCCTAATGCTAGAGTAGTCTCTTTATGTACCTTTGGTGGGGGGTTAACCGAAAACCCCCAAACATCCTTGTAAACCCTAACTTCATTTAATGTAGTTGTTTTCTCTCTTTCATGCTTAGTGAATGCTCTAGATTGATGTACCATGGCATTTATGGTGATGCCTAGCAATATATGGATTTGAGTTAGGAATTATGACCAAGAGAGAGAGAAACCCTAGCTTTTACCTTCTTAATTAGTTGGTGAATCCTTTGGCTATTATTGAGAACTTTTGGTTAATGCTATCTAGTTACTTGAACCTAAATCGAATTAAGAGGTGCAATTAGCTGGGTAAGATTTGATTTGTCCATGATTTGGAAAGCCTTTATATTAGTTCTAATAGACAACTAGAGTGAAGTAGGATTAAAATTAAGTTTAGATGTATTTAGTTGAACACAACTATCCTAGGGTTCATTTCCATCCAATCTAATAAAACACCATTTCAATTTACTTATTTATTTTTCTATTGAGTTAACTTTAACAATCGAGCTTGCCACCGGCTAAACCCCCTGTTATACCCAAAATTTTACCCCCCCAGTACAGGGTTTGTAAAACTTTAGTATTGCGAGAGACATTTTGATCAAGCGGTGATGATTCCCGGTCCGATTGGCGTGTTCTGCGACACTAGTGGCAGCTTAGTCATCTTCGGGGGCATTTTCATAATTTTCAAGGCCCCTAGGATCTCATATAGGCTTTCTCTCTCTACGAAAAAGGCTCAATTCAACTTGAAAGGCTTTGAAATTTTAAACCATCATAAAGAATACATTTTGGGCATAATGGCGTTGGAATTTTGATTTTTTTGAATTTCCAATAATTTTCTATCAATTTCTAATTGAATCTAATGGGAAATTGAATTAAAAAGCACTCCAATATTAAAAAATTCCAATTCCACCTCAGAAAAATTAGAATTATCATCCTTGACATGTGGTTAAAATTTCTTAGCCGATTCCCTAGGAAACCCACCGAGTTAAGGTTACAAAAATCTTATCTTATAAGACATTTTCTATCTTTAAGAAAGTCTATATAAGAAGCCTTAACTTCTGGTCAAAGGACAGGCTCTAAAACCCTAACAGTTAGAAAACACAGTCGTCCTCCTCATCCTCTCTCACATTTTTCAACACTCGACCACCAAATCACACCGAAAAACTCTCTGAAATCACCACCTAAACACGTTTTACAACTCCTACCACTTCCAAAATCATCAAAACACCATCAAACCACTTCAAGACGACAAAAACAACCTCAATTCACAAAGGCCAGAAGCTGGTCCCGAACCCGAATCAGAACCGGCTCCAACGAAGCACTGAAAGATTCCTGACGTGAAGAGTCTCATCAATCCCAAGGTAAACAGGTTGGAACCTCACTCTTTTGATTCCTCATGACTTCCTCAATCTTCTATCAAATTTTGATTGCAAACTAACCTTTAACAGCTTTCGAATTGCTATTCGTGTCTGTTTCTATCCTCTAACTTGTTTGCCAAGTTTCGTATTTAATTCGACTTCAAATTGCAATCTTTGATTACTACACCTTGGAAATCTTTTAGGCTACACGTGCATAAAATTTGAGCCAAAACACCGTCGGGAACTGCCAAAAACCCATTGTCCGTGGGTGGTCTGTGACCTCGGACCTATGGTCCAGGACCACGGACGGGTTGTCCGTGGCCACGGACACCCCACGACGATGGCGGGATTTTTATTTTTTTCAATTTTAGGGTTTTAAACAGTACATGCCCGGGCCCACGGACACTCTATCTGTGACCCCGGACTTTTCAAGTTTGGTTTTTAATTTTAATTCAACTTTCGTAATCACATAGTTTAATTAGGGTCCTTGGTCTCGACCTTAAGCCCGTGGCTACGGACAGAAACAAATTTGCCTTTAAATGCTGCCTCCAAAACCTATTTAGGTAATGTTAAACTTTTCATTTATTTTTTCTGTCACAAAGTCTAAAAAATAAAAAAATTAAAGTTTGCGTACTTAGTTAAAACGACTCGTAAAGAAGCCGTAATTAAACTAAGTAGAGGAAAAATGACTTCGAGGGGTAATGAAGGTAATTGAACCCTAATTAAGTCGAATACCAAGCTCCTGAACCTGAACTCTCCTTTCCTAATTTAATCTAGGTAAAAATTAGGTGGTGACTCTAATTAGGTTCCAGTGAGCTAACTTAGGACTTATTAATTAATGTTCTATGACATAGTTATTAAGCTTAGGTTATAAGTGGACCTAGAACCCGACCAGATGCTAATCAATCTAATCAACATAGGATAGTGGTTCAAAAATCGAGGCTCATAGAATGACGACTCTGCTGAGGACAAACTCTTAATATTAACTTGTTTAATTCAAGAAAGATGGCTTAACTCGAAATTGTTTTATTTATGGCTTTTATTACGGTGTTTGTTTACTTTCATGCGTAATTTAAATTTCTACACCTTTGCATCATATGAGAGCGAGGGTCCTCGCAAGCCGATTTCACCCCGGGTGTAATACCCCGAATTTTTGTAACCCTAATGGAAACCATAGTTCCTTAGGAATTATTAGAGAACATTAGGAAACCCTAGTGGTCGGGAATCAACCAAGAAACCCTGCAGAAACCCTAATTAAGGAAGTCCCATAAAACAATGAAATTTCGAGAAGTTATTTAGAGATCAAAAAGCCCCGGTCAACTGTGGTCAAACCTAGGTCAACCTTGGTCTGACCTCGGTCAAACATTGGACATTGGTCAACTTTGACCATGATGATACAGTGGTGATGCAGTGATGATGCAGTGATGAGGCAGTGATGATGTTGGCATGACATAATGATGATGTAAGCGTCAAGGTGTCAAAAGATGATTAGTTACACATGGTCCAATCAAGAGAATCCTTGTGTCACCCTCATTAATGTGGGGAGGTCACACATGGATGGTGGAGATCTATCCTAGCAAAATATCTATGATCCGACGGCTGTAAGTGAAGACATCTTTCTATTTTGTCTTATTCTCATTATTAGCCATGCCACTTGTCTCCTTCATTTAATGCACCGTGGCTTAGGTGGAAGGATGGGATTTAACCTAGACAATTGTCACTAATCTAATGGCTTAGGAAGAGATAAGGATATCTAGGTAATCATTAGCTTATATTTTACAAATCTAAAGCCATTTTCTAATTCACTTTTGGCCAAGATAAGAAGGAGGACAACCAACTTCATCTCTTCATTCTCTTATTCACCCTCACGCCATTAGAGTACCATAGAAGCTCATAGGACACACACCCACCATTAGAGAAGAGAATTCAAGCTAGAAATCAAGGAAAAACAAGATTTCAAGGAGGGAGAAGAAGCTGGTGACCTTGGGCGAATTGGTTGGTGGAAGAAATTGATTCAATTAGCTAAGGAACTTGTAAGGTCATGGCTAGAATGGAAAGGAGAGTCCAGGTAACACTTATGCTCCCCAAAAACTCACCTCAAGGCATGTTTTCTCTTTGATTTCTCTAGATCTGTCCACCTCGAACCATAGATGATATTGAGCTGAAAGTTTGACAGTGTTCTTAGATAGTTATTACTAGACTAATATCAAAAATTCAGGCGAAAATAATTTTAGGAAGTATGATAATTGCTAGGAAACTTTTAGGAAGGAAAATGTGTTTTAAGACTCCATGAGTGATTTCAATGGGATTTTGTAGCGTTTGGTGTGTTATTATACCTATATGAACTCATAATAATTGATTATAGGTGGTGGGAACTCGTGGTTAGACATAAAAATGCTAGGTTGAGGCGGGAGGGCTTAAATGGTGCTTTAAGCCTTGAAACTTAGTTAAATAGGTTATGAGATTAATTTGAGCTGCAATTTTAAGGATAGTTATTTATTGTGAATTTAGATCCATGGTCAAAAATTCAGATCGAAACTCCTTTGGGAAGTCATTCGAATTACTAGGAAGTGATTTGGGTTAAAGGTATGCTTTAAGCTTGTACAAGTGTAATTGTGTGTTGGTTATTAGATTTAATGGTTTATCTGGTCATTATAGTCCTAATATGACTTGTGGTTTAAGTTTTAAGAGATGGCGAAGTGTAAAATATATAAGCAAGTCATGTAAGGTTATGTATGTGTGTTAAAACTTGGAAAGAAGGAAAATTGTGTTTAAGTGTGGTTTTGGGTGTTTTGTTGCATGGTTTAGCCTTGAAAGGTCTGGAATGATATTGGTTTGACTATTTATCAGAAAATATGATGTGGATATCTTAACCCCTTTTCTAAGGATGATTGTGTGTAATATTCTTCTTGATGGTTTTGGAAATGATTTTTGAGTTATCCTTGTGTTGAATGTTGATTTATGACTGATAAGAGATTGAGCTAGTTTCTGGTGGGTGAATGGCATATTCATGGGAGGAGCTTAATATTACATGAATTGTGAAGAATCTATTTAAGTTTTTACTACTTATGTTGATCATGATTATGAATGTTGGATTGGAAATTGTGTTGTGTGTGATACTATGTGATGGTGGATTTACTGATTGGTTGGATGGTGATAATGAGAAAGGCTATGGTTATCCTCATTGTGAAAGAGCTTTTGAGCAACAGAATATTAAGTCATTTTATGGCTTACCGTATTGGCGACTGATTATTAGACTTCTACCAATGAATTGGGGTCGTCCTATGATCTACTCTTTGAGCTATGGTTAGCCTTAGGGGGTGTGCACACTTAAGAACATAGGGCCAGAGAATTGAGATTTGTGGATTTCACTTTGTGATTCCAGTGGGGTGTTGAGATTCAACCGTTCACGAGGTACGAATGTGATGGTAATCCAAGGGCAGGTAAACTCTTCTGTGTGATATACTCTTATTGCATGCCTCTGCTTGTGTGATGATGTTGGATGCTTGCTTGTTATGCAAAAAGTTTTAAAGAGAAAATGAATTTTACAGGGTGAGGTAATTGTGTACTACTCAGTTTCGCTGATTTTGTGCAACCCCTTTTGTGTGTGTATGTATGGATTTATGGTTGCAGGATGATTACTATGGAGAGGTTATCTGGAAGGAGGATACCACTCTAGATATTCTCTATATTACTGCTTATTTCACTTACTCAAAGAAGCTGTTGCCTGAGGTCACTAGGATTACACTTGATGATTGGTACCAAAGTATTCACAACAATAGGAATGCTGAGCGTGAGTCTACTTTTGTTTCCACCCGCGTGGTCAAGAACTTCTTCAAGTACTCTGGAGAGAACTAAGCTAGGATGGGATAGGTTACTTTTGTTACCCCTTGTGCATTGTTGTTATCAGTGACTTAGTAGCAAGTTAGCGGTTAGCAAGAAAAAGAAAAGGGATTGAAGTTAGAATGATAGCACTTGTGGGAATTTTGTGAGGGTTGTAATAGCCTGTGCACCTGTTAGCTGATAGCAGGTGTGGCGTGCAGCACTCCGATGGTTGTAATTTACTAATTTCCGCTGCAATATAAAAGTAGTTATGTTTATCAGAAATTTTATATTTGTTAATTGGGATTGGAGAACCGGGGTGTTACAGTTTGGTATCAGAGCCTCAGGTTTAGTAAGAGGGACAATTAGAATCAATAGGAAGTCATGTGACCCAGGCACAGCTCTAGTGACCTAGGCAGAACTTAACTACGTTATGAGAATGTGATTTTTTTGCTATATCTGTATTGCATGATTGTTTGATTGATTGATTGTTTTGTGATATAAATAATGTATGTGCACCAGAACAATGGTGAGGTGAGGGGTCAGCTGGATGAGTTAAGGGAATTGACTGTGAGCATGGGAAGATCTTGGAACAGCATGAGGCCAGGGCGGATGAACCAAAGAACATTTCCCGGAAGACATCCCAATACTTATTATGGGAAAGAAGATCCTGTAATTTTAGAAGAGTGGATTAGGGAATTTGACAAGATATTTGATATGGTTGATTGCCCTGAACAAAAGAGAGTTAGTGGGGTTGCGTTTTACTTTAGAGGAGAGGCTGACCTCTAGTGGACTGCTGAGGAAGGGAGGTTGAGAGCTGAACCAAATTTCGGATGGGTAGTGCTTAAGAGTGCAATGAGGAAGAGGTTCTACCCATAACATGTTAGACTGCAGAAATATCATGAGTTTGCCGGATTGAAACAACGAGCAGATGATGTTAAGATTTACCACGCGAAGTTTGTAGAGCTTGCTCGGTTTGCTCCAACTATGGTGCCGGATGAAGCATCGAAAGTACAACGTTTTCTGGAAGGATTGAATTGGAATTTACAGGAGACTCTGAGTGTGATACCATTAACTACCTTACAAGAAGCATATGAGAAGGCTGCCAATCTCTATCGTGTGCAACAGAGGAGGGGAGAGGTTCAATCAGGACAGAAGAGGAGCTGGGAGTCAAACAGAGCCGGAAAACCAGAGAAGAAGTTTAAGGATGATTCTAAACCAAGTGGGGGAGGCAGACCCTTCTATCATGGGCAGAGTTCGACTGCTAAACCGAATGGAGGGGCTAGGCGGTATATTTGTAGAATTTGTGGACGAAACCATCTTGGAGTTAACTGTGAAGGGAGGATGGTGGAGTGTTTATAAATGTGGAAAGTTAGGTCATCGAGCCTTTGAATGCAAGGTTAGGAATGTGGTGAGTGGTAGTGATTTTGAGCGTGGTCGTCAGGGTGTTAGAAGTACTCCTCAACAAGATTATACCAACAGATTCGGTGGGGGTAATCAAGGTGGCCAGAGAAACCACCACAATGGTCCGATGAACCAATATGGAGGCCAAGGAAAGCAACCACAATATGCTGGTGGAAATACACAGGAGGAGGCCAAGGAGGAGGAGGTTATAAGACTCAAGGGCACATCAATGTGATCACCAAGGCTGAAGCTGAGGCTGAGGAGGGAAGAAACATAATAACAGGTATGTTTCTAGTCCTTGGAACTTGTGCAAGAGTGCTATTTGATTCAGGTGCATCATGCTTGTTTATATCTTCTATGTTTCTGAGAAGAGTAGGGGTAGTACCCAATGTAGATGTTAGTTTATCGGTTTCTACACCGACGGGGAAGGTGGTAGGATGTACTAAAAAGATTAAGGGTGTAAAGATAAGCATTGGAGGTAAAGAGTTTGAGATGGACGCGGTAGAGTTTGAGTTAGGAGACTTTGATATAATCTTAGGAATGAACTGGTTGAGTAGGAACAAAGGACATATAGATTGTGAAAAGTAGAAAATCAGTTTACAAGGGAAAAAAGGGAAGAGAGTGTCATATACCAGTGAAAGAGCTCAAAAGGAGAAGAAGGTGATCTCTGCTCTAAAGTTTTGGAAAGGTCTTCATCCCGAGGATCAATTTTTCTTATGCTATGTTCAAGAGGAAAGCTCCATGCATGACCAGGGCGCAACCCCAGGAATTGAAGAATTACCAGTTATGCGGGAATTTCCAGATGTCTTTCCAGATGATATTCCAGGGCTACCACCGGATCGAGAGCTTGAGTTCACTATTGATTTAGTGCCAGGAACATCTCCGATATCTAAACATCCTTATCAGATGGCACCGAACGAGATGGAGGAATTAAAGAAACAATTGGAGGAGTTGTTGGACAAGGCTTATATCCGTCCAAGTGCGTCACCATGGGGAGCTCCTGTCTTATTCGTCAGGAAGAAGGATGGAAGCATGCGATTGTGTATTGATTACCGGGAATTGAACAATGTAACCATCAAGAATAAATATCCCCTGCCTAGGATTGATGACTTATTTGATCAACTTCAAGGAGCAAAGGTGTTTCAAAAATCGGCTTGCGGTCAGGGTATCATCAATTGAAGATAGCCGAGAAGGATATAGCAAAGACGGCTTTTCGAACAAGATATGGCCACTACGAGTATGTAGTCATGCATTTGGGTTGACCAACGCCCCAGCGATCTTCATGGATTTGATGAATCGAGTTTTTCATCCATTTCTCGATAAATTTGTCATGGTTTTCATTGATGATATACTTGTGTATTCAAAGAGCAAGGAGGAGCATGCGAATCACTTATGTCAAGTCCTTCAAGTGTTAAGAGAGAAGAGGTTGTATGCCAAACTTTCAAAATGTGAGTTTTGGCTCAAGCAAGTAGCATTCCTTGGTCATGTGGTGACCGGGGATGGCATCTCTGTGGATCCTGCAAAAATTCAGGCGGCTAAAGATTGGCCTAGACCAATGAATGTGAAGGAAGTTAGGAGTTTTCTCGGTTTAGCAGGGTACTATAGGAAGTTTGTTCAAGACTTCGCTAAGATTGCAAGACCACTCACAAATTTGATGAAGAAAGAGGTAGCTTATAAATGGGATACTAAGTGCGAGGAGCTTTTCAAACCTTGAAAGAAAAATTAACAACAACACCAATCCTTGCATTACCTTGTGGAACAGAAGGCTTTGAGGTTTACAGCGATGCATCTAAGTATGGTCTAGGATGTGTTTTGATGCAAAATGGCCAAGTAATTGCTTATACTTCAAGGCAATTGAAAGACTATGAGACAAGGTATCCAATGCATGATTTAGAACTTGCTCCTGTGGTATTTGCGTTGAAGATATGGAGGCATTATTTGTATGGTACTTCTTGTAAGATCTATACAGATCATAAAAGCTTGAAATATATCTTCGCCCAGAAAGAACTTAACATGAGGCAGAGAAGGTGGTTGGAACTTATTAAGGACTATGATTTAGAGATCTTGTATCATGAGGGCAAGGCTAATGTGGTGGCCGATGCCCTGAGTCGGAAAAGAGTCATGGAGGTGAGGCTAATTGGATTCTACAGAATAAATTGGTGAAAGAATTCAGGAATTTAAATCTTGAAGTGGTAACATCTGGAGAGGTTCAGAAAGAGATTCTTGCCAGTATGACGGCGTTTCTGGATATATACATGGAGATCACAGAGCATCAACAAGAAGATGAAAAGTTGAGGAAAATAAAGGAAAGGTGGGAAAGGGTGAAGCTCCGGATTTTCACATTCATGATGATGGGAGCTTGAGGTTTCGAGGCAGATGGTGCATACCAGATGTTTGTGGGCATATTAAGGAAAAACTAATGAGAGAAGCTCACAATTCTACTTACTCAGTGCACCCAGGAGGGGATAAGTTGTATAAAGACTTGAAACAGTATTTTTGGTGGCCAAACATGAAGAAGGAAGTGGCTGAACATGTATCTAAGTGTTTGACGTGTAGAAGGTTAAATTCGAACATCAGAGGACAGGCAATATGATGCAACCTTTAGAAATACCTGTGTGGAAGTGGGATTCGATATCTATGGATTTCATGGTTGGGTTGCCACCAGCTAGGGGTGGATTGGATCAAATTTGGGTGATAGTGGATAGGTTGACCAAGACAACGAGATTAATTCCGATGAAGAGCACATGGTCTATGGAACAGTTGGTGGATGCATACGTCAAACATGTTGTGAAGTACCATGGTGTTCCGATGGAGATTATTTCTGACCGAGACCCTCGGTTTATTTCTAGATTCTGGCAACAATTTCAGAAAGCTATGGGCATAAAATTAAATCTCAGTACTGCATATCACCCCTAGACAGATGGGCAAACAGAGCGAACTATTCAGACTTTGGAAGATATGTTACGCGCTTGTGCTATGGATTATCAGGGATCTTGGATTGATAAACTGCATCTGATTGAGTTTTCCTTTAACAATAGTTACCATGCAAGTATCCACATGTCACCATATGAAGCATTGTATGGACGGAAGTGTCACACGCCATTGTGTTGGGATGATTCACGTGAGTCGACCTTGGTAGGACCAGAATTGACAGAGGAAATGGCTCAGCAAGTCAAGAATATTCAGCAAAGGTTGAAAGCTGCTCAAGATCGACAAAAGTCATATGCTGATTTGCATAGAAGACCAATTGAATTCGAAGTAGGTGATAAAGTATTTTTGAAAGTTTCACCCACTAAAGGTGTGGTTCGATTTGGAAATAAGGGCAAACTTGCTCCTAAGTTTATTGGCCCCTATAAAATTTTAGAACGAGTTGGGAAGATGGCATACCGACTAGCGTTACCAATGGAATTGGATAGGGTGCATAATGTTTTCCATGTCTCGCAATTGAAAAAGTATGTTTCTGATGAATCACATGTTTTACAACCTGAAGAGGTAGAGCTTGATCCAAGTCTTACTTATGAAGAGCGACCGATTCAGATTCTTGATCATAAAAAAAGGAGACTAGGGGTAAATCAGGGATTTAGTCAAAGTTCTTTGGACTCATCATGGAATTCAAGAAGCTACTTGGGAGCTTGAAAGTAAAATGCGGGCTCAGTATCCAGAACTTTTTGTTTGAGGTTAGTACCTAAAGTTTCAGGAGAAACTTTCTTTTAAGGGGGGGGGGGGGAGATGTGTGTAATAGGTGATTAGTGATGAAATAATTAACATGGTTATGTGTGTTAATCATATTGGACATGATTATATGCTATATGTCATGAAGTATTGTGTGTTGGTTCATGTTTTAATGAAGTGAATTACGTAAAGAGCGTTATAAATTCATGTGAAATGATTCTATGTGAGTTGTGTGCTATGATTTATGTAAAAACATCAGATGACTGAGATTGAGCTTGAGATTTTATGTGATGTATGATTGATTGAGGTGTTGAGATGAAAATGAGATGAGATGCTCTATTTTGATATTAGTAAGTTCTGGGGTAGGTTAAGCTTTGGGGACGAAGCTTTGTTTAACGGGGGGAGAATGTAATACCCCGAATTTTTGTAACCCTAATGGAAACCATAGTTCCTTAGGAATTATTAGAGAACATTAGAAAACCCTAGTGGTCGGGAATCAACCAAGAAACCCTAATTAAGGAAGTCCCATAAAACAATGAAATTTCGGGAAGTTATTTAGAGGTCAAAAAGCCCCGGTCAATTGTGGTCAAACCTAGGTCAACCTTCGTCTAACCTCGGTCAAACATTGGACATTGGTTAAACCTTGGTCAATGGTCAACTTTGACCGTGATGATGCAGTGATGATGTAGTGGTGATGTAGTGATGATGCAGTGATGAGGCAGTGATGATGTTGGCATGACATAATGATGATGTAAGCGTCGAGGTGTCAAGAGATGATTAGTTACACATGGTCCAATCAAGAGAAGCCTTGTGTCACACCTTCATTAATGAGGGGAGGTCACACATGGATGGTGGAGATCTATCCTAGCAAAATATCTACGATCCGACGGCTGTAAGTGAAGACATCTTTCTATTTTGTCTTATTCTCATTATTAGCCATGCCACTTGTCTCCTTCATTTAATGCACCGTGGCTTAGGTGGAAGGATGGGATTTAACCTAGACAATTGTCACTAATCTAATGGCTTAGGAAGAGATAAGGATATCTAGGTAATCATTAGCTTATATTTTATAAATCTAAAGCCATTTTCTAATTCACTTTCGGCCAAGATAAAAAGAGGACAACCGACTTCAGCTCTTCATTCTCTTATTCACCCTCACGACATTAGAGTACCATAGAAGCTCATAGGACACAACACCCACCATTAGAGAAGAGAATTCAAGCTAGAAATCAAGGAAAAACAAGATTTCAAGGAGGGAGAAGAAGCTGGTGACCTTGGGCGAATTGGTTGGTGGAAGAAATTGATTCAATTAGATAAGGAACTTGTAAGTTAATGTCTAGAATGGCAAGGAGATTCCAGGTAACACTTATGCCCACCAAAAACTCACCTTAAGGCATGTTTTCTCTTTGATTTCTCTAGATCTGTCCACCTCGAACCATAGATGATATTGAGCTGAAAGTTTGACAGTGTTCTTAGATACTTATTACTAGACTAATATCAAAAATTCAGGCAAAAATAATTTAGGAAGTAGGATAATGTCTAGGAAACTTTTAGGAAGGAAAAATGTGTTTTAAGACTCCATGAGTGATTTCGATGGGATTTTGTTGAGTTTTGTGTGTTATTATACCTATATGAACTCATAATAATTGATTATAGGTGGTGGGAACTCGTGGTTAGACATAAAAATGCTAGGTTGAGGCGGGAGGGCTTAAATGGTGCTTTAAGCCTTGAGACTTAGTTAAATAAGTTTCTGAGATTAATTTGAGCTGGAATTTTAAGGGTAGTCTTATATTGTGAATTTAGATCCATGGTCAAAAATTCAGATCAAAAATTCTTTGGGAAGTTATTCGAATTACTAGGAAGTGATTTGGGTTGGGTTAAAGGTGTGCTTTAAGCTTGTATAAGTGTAATTGTGTGTTGGTTATTGGATTTAATGGTTTATCTGGTCATTATAGTCCTAATATGACTTGTGGTTTAAGTTTTAAGAGATGGCGAAGTGTAAAATATATAAGGAAGTCATGTAAGGTTATGTATGTGTGTTAAAACTTGGAAAGAAGGAAAATTGTGTTTAAGTGTGGTTTTGGGTGTTTTGTTGCTTGGTTTAGCCTTGAAAGGTCTGGAATGATATTGGTTTGACTATTTATCAAAAAATATGATGTGGATATCTTAACCCCTTTTCTAAGGATGATTGTGTGTAATATTCTTCTGGATGGTTTTGGAAATGATTTTTGAGTTATCCTTGTGTTGAATGTTGATTTATGACTGATAAGAGATTGAGCTGGTTTCTGGTGGGTGAATGGCATATTCATGGGAGGAGCTTATTATTACATGAATTGTGAAGAATCTATTTAAGAGTTTTGCTACTTATGTTGATCATGATTATGAATGTTGGATTGGAAATTGTGTTGTGTGTGATACTATGTGATGGTGGACTTACTGATTGGTTGGATGGTGATAATGAGAAAGGCTATGGTTATCCTCATTGTGAAAGAGCTTTTTGAGCAACAGAATATTAAGTCATTTTATGGCTTGCCGTATTGGCGACTGATTATTAGACTCCTACCAATGAATTGGGGTTGTCCTATGATATACTCTTTGAGCTATGGTTAGCCTTAGGGGGTGTGCACACTTGACATAGGGCCAGAGAATTGAGATTTGTGGATTTCACTTTGTGATTCCAGTGGGGTGTTGAGATTCAACAGGTTCACGAGGTACGAATGTGAGGGTAATCCAAGGGCAGGTAAACTCTTCTGTGTGATATACTCTTATTGCTCCAAGCTTAAACTCATTGTAAACCCTAATTTGACATTGTTTCAAAAACATTAATGTAGTTGTTTTACCTTGATCTTTGAAGAGAGTTTGAATATATAACAGAGAGGACTCCACCTAGTCCTTGAAGAGTTGAAATGAAGCTAGAACAAGATCACACAAAGAGCTATATCAATGTATTTTCGGTTAAGGTAAGAACATGGAGGAAACATGATTTTTCTTTGAGATTCCTTACCTATAAGCAAAGGAGAGTAATAATATGTCAAAATACAAGCTCAAGCTCCTTCAATGGTGGAACACCTTGGCACCGAAATGGAGCTCTTGGAGTTTTGAGAAGATAGGAATGAAGAGCTTGATGAGAGGAAGAGATTGGTGGTCTTTGTTTTTGATTTGGACAAGTGAGCTAGATTTAGCAAGTGGTCAAAGTTGGAACTTCCATGGTGGTAGTAGTATTACCGAGAGAGAACAAGGAAGAAGGAAGAAGAGAGGTGTTGTAAACCGTGGGAATGAAGGAAAGAAATGAGAATGAAGATAGAACTTGCTTTTAGGAGATATTTATGTTTATAAAGTAAAAAGTAAGTTTACTTAGTTTTCTTTACTTACTTATAATATCAACTAGAGAGTGGTGAGTCACACACTTATAAAAACCGGCCCCCTTTATTAGTATGAGGGTGTTTTAGTCTTTGTTTGTCAATTTAATTACTTAATACAACATATGTTATAAACTAGCTTGTAAAAGTTACTATTCACCTAAACAGGCACTTAGAAGTGAAATTTTTGATTTCCACTGATATAGCCACCCAAATGTGATACTATATAGTACACATATATTTTAAGAGTAATGATGGACATTTAGCCATTCAAAACTCATTTACAAGACAATTTTTCAAAACGTGCTTTAAGACTTCTTAAAGCACATTTTGTGTTTTAACTTATTTTCAAGCTTGGTTTTCTTTGGTAATTGGTTTAATAAGTTCATTAGTATATAAATGAGGTCTTGGTAAGCTCGTTAGGTCTTACTCAAGTTTATCCCAAGCTTAGAGCACATTTTGGCTCTTATTGACTTTAAAGCACATTTGTGTTTCCTTTTGCTTAAATTTGTTTACTAAGATTTCTAAGACTCTTTTTAGTCTTATTACACCCCTATTTAGGTGTTTGAATAACATAACTAGGTTTGGGGTATTTCAAAGAAGGAAAGAACGCTCGAGCTACTCAAACTCATATTCATACAACTGGTTCTAAGAGTTATGCTCAGCTGGAAGATGAATATGTAATACTCAAAGTTCTACATATCTAAGCTTTTCATTTGTTGTTATTTATTATATGAGTACAAATTCTTTATATGGTTATTCATGCCTTCACAGGTTATCAAACATAAAGTTGAACCTGGACTAGTCAAGTTTTTTGAGTTAACTCATAAAAAGAAAGATGGTTCTTATGCACAGGATGAGTCAAGACAGTTCATGGTAAGTTGCTTGTTTTTCGGTTTTAAATAGAACTGTATAGCTTAAGATTTAAATCATCTATGATTTTATACTCATTTTGATAGTTCTGAAATATAAGCTTTGTTGAAGAGTGTGTCATTTTGTGTGTCATATTTTCTTTGTCTGTTTGTTATAGACATCTAAACTTTTTGTCAAGGTTGTAAATTCCTTATGGTTATAGCTTAACGCTTTCATATGTGATTTTTTTTATGTAGTGTCTAGAACAGTTGGCATTTCTACAGGATTATGAGTCTCTAGTTTTGATTTGTTAATATTGGTTGTTGTTCAGCTGGTACTTGATTATTTCTTTTCGTTTTAGTTGTTGCTACTCTTGTTTTGCTACGTTCTATTCAACTGAACTGCTTCATTATTTTCTCTTTCTTCGCCCCGTCTTTGTTGTTTTATATTTGCTACTATATATTGTAATAATTTGGAAGCTCAGATCTAGATCCATCTAGTTGTTGATGGTACTACGTACTTTGTTTCTGTCATGATAATAAATAACTATAGTGTAGTTGTTTGCTGTACTATTTTCCTATTTTTGTGTTCTGTTGGTTTCATGTGACTATGGTGATTCAAAACATGTCGTATCTGGTTTCTGAATGAGGCTAGTTATGGCAGACATTTTTCTGATTCTAAAATTGTATCATATTTTTACATTAGGTGGCTGCTAGATCAGAGATTGAAGATGCTAAAGCTGCAGGATCCTACACTAATGAGAAAGAGTTAGAGAACAATGTTTGGTATAAGCTTATGGGTGAAGATAGTCCTGGACGAGCTCGTGGTTATGGGATAGGAGTGACAAAGTCACAAGTGTCGGGTTTTCGTAGTCAACTTAAGAGAATGAGAAGTGAAAAGACAAGAAATGATGACTCAGCTACTGAACTACAAAACTTCAAGTTTTGCTTAGACAACAACAAGAAACAATTGCTGAACAACAACAGATGATGAAGACCTATATGTCAAAGACAGATGGAACAATTGCTAGCTTGCGAGATGAAGTTCATATTTATCGTACAGCATTTGGATCATTTGCTGGAGTTGAGAATCTTGCAGATAATGCATATGTTGGAGTCTCCACTTCTCAGGTTTGTTATTTATTCATTCTATATAATAATGTCCATACTAGTTCACTAGATGCGCTGTTCCCTGAATGCTTATGCATGTTTAAGAAATGAACATGATCTATTCAATATGAACTAAAACAGGAGAAACCTTTTGGCTCTCCGCAAGCCATCTTGCACATAACCTATATTGTTTGATCTTCGGTAAAATATTTATGTGATGAGTATTATCAAATGGTTGAATTAGCGTAAAAGGCTAGTGAGGAAGACAACTTTTCACCTTTCATCTGCTATGTGCAGAGGCATCAATCTGCCACATTATTATTTTATTTCTAGTGGCTAATGACTGCTTATCTAATTACATGTCATCATAGTTCACCTTACGTTGTTTTCTAATACACAACTTTTGAGTTAGCATCTGAATTACTCGCTTGTAACTCTCAGTCTGGATGCATCATTTTTCGTATGTTCAATGATGTCTATTCTTTATTGGTTTTTCTCTACTGCTAGAATATGTAAATATGATACAGGTTCTATTTATTGATCTATGTAAACACTCATATTTGTTGAATTTTTTTATGACCACTTTCTTGAAACATGTTATGGTTACCGGAAACAATCTAGTACTGGTACAATCATGTTTTTCTATCTAGTTTTGTAGTTGTTAGAGTTGTTGTTGACAGATTTAGCAAAATTGGTGTATTTTATTTTTTTGTAAGTTATGTTGACAAATTGGAACTAAATTTGTGTATGTGTAAAGCAGAGTTGCAGAAGAAGTGTTTAAATTGTGATAGTTATGTTACATCATTGCTTTCTAAATGATATAGTAGTACTATTTTTTCACTAATTAACTCTTTTTCTTTTTTCAGGATCCATATGATTTAGTTAGAAGAAATTGTCAAGAAACATCATTTCTTCACCAGATGGAAATACGTCAGATGCTTGAGTCATGAATCAAGAAGTATACACCTGTAAATATGTTGACGTTTTTATGAGTGCTAATCATTAACGTAGTTAGATTATACATAGTTAGATTATATATTTTAGGAAGATAGACATATTTATTCAGCATTCTTTACAGGAACAAAGTTTTTAGTTGGTTTCCCTTTTTAATTAGAGAAAAGTTAACTTTAACTCCATTATGTAATGATACTTTTTTTAATATATATATATATATATATTTATATTTTGTATGCCTCTTGTAACGGGATTGTTTGGCCAAATCAACTACAGCCCAATCGCTTCTGTAACGGTGATGTTACAGTAATAAAATAATGTTGTATACATGGTATTAAAAAAAACAAGTAAACGTGGCAATGATGTAAATAATAAATACATGGATGTTATCTGCGGTATAGGAAAAAAAACTAAATTCCAATTTCAAATATATATGATAAAATAATTAATATTAAAAGAGAATTAAACAACTAATATTCAATGATGCTTCAACGTGAGATTGTTACATGTTTAAGTGTATACAATTATAAGACATTTTTAAATGTCAAAGATGAACTTGACAATTATGAGTGTCAATTAAATTTAGACAATTATAAGTGTCACAATTTTTTATGATGCCTAAAAGTGTCATTTTTAATTAGGCGACGCTGCGTTTTATGACACTTGGTTCAAATGTCACCCTTATTCTTAATGACACTTCTAAATGATGTTAAATAAAAAATAAGTGTCATAATTGTGCACTTTTGTTGTAGTGTAGACCCAACCTTTAGGCTCGTCATAAGACCTAGATCCAACCTTTAGGCTAGTCATAAAACCTAGTTGAAGTCCTTTAGGCTCGTAGTAAGACCCTTTAGCTTACCTACTCTCATCAAACACATTGCATTCATCTCATTCACATAGGCTCGTCATAAGACCTAGTTGCATTATCCAGCGCATCACAAGACCTGGCGACAGAAAAGTTGGCGAGGTGATGGCAATAAATCCTCTTGTGTTATGTCAGCTTACTTTGGGATCAACGAATGGTGGGCAACGACAATAAGTCCCCATGGTTTTTACCAGGAGTTATCCCTGCATACTGGCTTGGGGGCGATGGTAGTAAGTCCACATTGGGTCCAGCCAGGAGCATTGGCACGGGTTTCGGTCCCTAGAAACATCCGAGCATCATCAACATCATCAGCATCATCATCAGCATCAGCATCATTAGCATCGTTAGCATTTCAACATTCTTGCATTTGCATACCACCCTGTTTTCACATCCTAGGTAGTCAGGGCCTTAGAATAGCTTGACATCATTTCATTTATTATAGGAAGTCAACGCCTTAAACCGCTTGACATTATTTCATTTTCATCACCTAGGTAGTCAGCACCTTAGAATAGCTTGACACATTTTTCGCTTATAGTAGTCTGCGCCTTAGAATAGCTCGACAACGTTTTATTGCTTAGGTAGTCAGCGCCTCCGAATAGCTGGACGTAGTCAACGTGGTTCCGACAACATGGAGGATTTTGGGGAATCCAAAATTTTGGGGCATCACTCAAGCATCAACCAGACTTTTCACATCCATTACAAAGTCTAGTTGACACGGGGCTATCTGTTATACCCAAAATTTTGACCCCCCCTGGTTAGGGTCTATGAGGTTTTGGTGTTGTGAGGGGCATTTCAATCAAGTAATGAGAGATTCCGGCTCGATCGGCGCATTCCGGGGCATGGGGAGCAGTTTCGTCACTGTCAGTGGCGTTTTCGTAATTGTTAAGGCTCCCGAGACCTCCTATAGGCTTTCTCTCTCCTCCAAAAGATACCCAAACCAGCTTGAAATGTTTTGAAAATTTAACCCATGATAGAGGATGACATTTTAAGCATAATGGCGTTGGAATTTTGATTTTTCAAATTTCCAATAATGTTCTAGCAATTTCTGATTGAATCTGACGAGAAATTGAATTTAAAAATCTTCCAACATTTAAAAAATTCGATTCCACTTCAGAAAATCATAATTTCCATCCTTGACAAGTGGTTAAATTTTATAGCAAATTCCTTTGGGAAGTCATTTAATTAAAATGCTAGAAAATCTTACTTTTACTAGATTTTCTTTATCTTTAAGAAAGTCTATATAAAGGGATAGGTCTTTTGATAAAAGGAGAATCTCATAAGCTGAAGAACCCTATGAAGTCAGAAAGCACAGCCTTCCCTCTCTCTCTCTCTCCGTTTTTCAACACCCGGCCACCCGAATCATACCAAAAATCCCCCGAAATCACCATCTAAACTCGTTTTCCAATCCCCCAAAGCACCAATAATCATCAAACCCCACATAAACAACACCAAAACGTGAAGAACAGCAAGAACAACCAACAACCAGAAGCTTAGTTCGAAAATCTTTTGGGTCTGCCATCAACGGAGCACTTGACGAATCCCGGTGTGAAGAATCATTGTAAATCCGAAGGTAAAACAGGTAGATATTCCACTTTCCTAACTCCCTACGACTTTATCAGTCTTGCCTCAAAATTTGGGTTCAAACCAACTCTTCCTGGCTTCTGTATCACTAATTGTTTTAGCTACTTCCTTGTTACTTGTTTGCTAAGTTTCGTGTTAATTTTGATTTCAAATTACGTTCTTTCAATTACTAACGTGTTTATAATCTTTCATGCTACATACCCACAAAATTTGAGTCGAAAACACTGTCGAGAACCGCC
Source organism: Limonium bicolor (assembly GCA_023374045.1). Classification (NCBI taxonomy): domain Eukaryota; kingdom Viridiplantae; phylum Streptophyta; class Magnoliopsida; order Caryophyllales; family Plumbaginaceae; genus Limonium; species Limonium bicolor. Next base: position 266,627,439 of record CM041780.1, read on the forward strand.
TGAAACCCCTGTCCGTGGGTGGTCCGAGACCTTGGACATATGGTCCGGGACCACGGGTGGGTTGTCCGTGGCCACGGACACCCACAGACGGCGGCAGGATTTTAAAATTTCAAATTTTAGGTTTTTTAAATAATGTCCGGGCCCACGGACAGCTTGTCCGTGGCCCCGGACTTTTCAAAATTTTGTTTTTTCTTAATTCGACTTTTCTGTATAATTAGGTTAACTGGAGTCCGTGGTCTCGGACCTGGGGTCCGTGGCTACGGACGTAAACAAAATTTGACCTAATTCTGCCTCCGAAACCCTAGTTTAGGTATTTTCAGTTCCCACTTTCATTTTCTGTCAAAAAATGCTAAAAAAAACAACAAAACAAACTCGCGCACTTAGGTTAAAACGACTTGTAATAAGCCGTAATTAAACTAAGTAAAGGAAAAACGACTTCTAGGGGTAATGAAAGTATTGAACCCTAAATATATCGTATACCAAGCCCCGAACCCGAACTCTCCTTTCCTAATTTGATCTAGGTTAAAATTAGGTGGCGACTCATAATAGGTTCCAGTGAGCTAGTTTTAGGTTTTAATATTAATGTTATATGACATAGTTATTAATCTTAGGTTATAAGTGGACCTAAAACCCGACTAGATCCTAATCAGCTTAATCAACATAGGGTAGGGTTTAAAATTGAGGCTCACAATATCCATTGATCAAAATCATCTAGAGAGGACATGTTAACTTGTGTTGAAGCCTTGCTTGTATGATCGGCCCACTACCAGCCTAGAAATTGATAGAACTTTTCCTACACCAACTTAGCCCATCTCAAATTTGCGGCTTTATTGTTTGCGGCCCAAAGGCCCGTTTGGTTTAAATTATGGTGAGTCATTTGGGTTCGGCCCAAAAGTTTAGATTTAGGTGATTGTCTTTTTCGTCCCAATTTGAATTATCATTTAGTTCTAGACCCAAGATGAAAAACAAATCCACTTAATGTAATCCATAAGACATGGAAATCAATCAGGCCTTTCCATTTCGGCCCAAGGCCCATTCTAGTCTAGGTAAACTTTTCATTCGGGCTCTGACCCAAAATCCTATGTCTAGGTATCATATCTTTTAGGCCCAATCAGAACCGCTTGTTTAGGCTTCGGCCCATTCAAATTCAAGATAGTTTGCGTAACTCATTCATTCTAGTTTCTGGCCTCAAGGCCCAACAAGAACATCAAATGAATCTTGGACTTCAAAGTTGCTCTCTCGGCCCAGTGGCCCATTCATAGTCCATGTAGCTTCCTCCAACCCGTTTGCTTCACTTCCAAATCAAGGGTATTCAAGCCCGCACCATCCATTCTAGTCTAGGAATCACTCTAGTCCATGCACCTCACTCTTAGTTTGGAAAAAATTAGGCCCGGGCACCTCATACATAACCCATAGGCATTCCTAGTTCAGACGTTTCACGGAGCCCACTCAAAGTTCAGAAGGAAGACGATCACGGTGCCCCAACGGCTGAGAGCTCGAATCTTCAGTAGCTGGCATCAAGCAGTTCAGCATCATTAGAAATTGTCATTCCATGAGTTTTCTCAATTAAGTAGTTTTCTTTTCTCGATTAAACGTTCTTCCAACTTTTATGGTAGCTAGTTTTCTTTATCATTTTAGGTAGTTTCCCTGAGATTACAATTTTCAGTTATCTTTTCATTCGTGAATAAGAGTTAGTTCCACTTTCATAATTTCTATGCATGCATTCATTCAACAAAACAAAAAAAAGCAACAAAACAAAACAAAAAAAATGTGTCGTCTCATAGAACACACCCGCAAGCATCATAAAATAGAATCTTTGTTTTCACAAGTTCTCCTGTACAAAGCCACCACTTCATATACATTCACCACCTGCATCACATGTATCATGTGTGCCTTACCACTCCACCATCCCACCAAAGCGTAAACCGGAAAACTCCAAAAAAAATGCCATTCAATCACAACATCACCCCATCATACACATACGTCTTACCACAACACCACTTCATCACTTCACTGCTTCACCGGAACATAAACCTAAAAGCAAAAAAAATATCACTCATTCACAAATCACCCATCACCTCCTCACACACACAATCACCCCTCCACAGAAAATTCCACCATCATAAGCAAAGGGGCATTCAAAAGGTTTGTTAAATAAACCCCGAAACGATATTGGGGGCAATCTGAGTTTAAGACCATTAACGTTCATTTCTCTTGTTTAAATGTATGAATAAGTCTTTGAGTGAAAAATTGCGTGAGAGTGTCTTGAGCGGTAAAAACAAGAGAGAACGAGCGTGTCATTTTTACACGACTCCAGCAAGGCTACATTCAAAAGAGAGGCAAACGGCATAACTTCGATCGAAGGAGATTATTTGTAAACTTACTCTCAGACCTGTGAAAAGTAATAAAGAACGGATACACAACTATTAAGGATGACGAAGCACCTAGGTTCAGCTCTATATGGCCAAAAGCTTGTAAACCCTGACACTATACCCTAGGCACCCCCGATGAGCTTTTCATATATCCCCCTTTTCTATACACTTGAAAGCTCCACAAAACAAGCCAACCAATGATGAATAACCGACCCGGTGACCAAAGGAATCAAGGAGCCCAACTTCCAGGTAGCAACTCCACAAGTCCAAAGAAGTAAGACGACCCGGCATGACAAAATGATCCGTAAATGGGCCCAAAGTGACACAGGATCCTAAGAGCTCATATCCAAAACAACTCTAAGCATTCAAAACGGGAACAATAAGAAGCTCGAAAGGAAAAGGACACAAGGCAAATCTAAAAAGCCCGAAAGAAGTCCAAACACAAAACAAGAAAAGAGAATGATGCAGAGGACAACCCCAATGTCCAAAGTCCCACAGATCGCCAACAAAGTCATCACGAAGTGGCTAAATAACTTCAAGAAGAGAAGAGGCGAATCTGAAAGAAGGAGCAAGTTACAGCTTTGGTCACCCTTACAGCTTCTCATATTCCAAACATTCCTCCATGGTCCCATTGTCATTCATCATACCCCACGGCCACGTTATAAGCTCTAAAGACATCCGACTTAATAGTTGTGTATCCAATCAAGTGAAAGTAACGGGTCGAAAGTGTAAGTCAAACATATGTCGAATTCAGTGATCAAGATGTTATGACAGAAAGGAAAGGATGAGTGTAAGTGCTAGACACATCGAGTGTAGGATAGAAAGCACCATAACAAGTAAACCCTAACCTTGTGAGAGTAAGACTTGTTTCACGCGGTTAAACCAAAAAATACTGGGGGAAATCGATCGTCTCGATCGATTGCCACGAACTCTAAAAAACTTAGATTGCCTTAAGGAAAGATACTGGGGGCAATTGTTGGTTCCAACAATTGTAATAACAACACTAATTGTAATACTGGGGGAAATTGTAAAACCCAAAAGTTCAAACCCTCTCCACATCACACAGGCTCGTCCTAAGCCCTACCTCCATATCCAAACATCTACAGGCTCGTCCTAAGCTCTACCTCCACATCCAAACATCCACCGACTCGTCCTAAGCCCTACCTCCATATCCAAACATCCACAGGCTCGTCCGAAGCCCTACCTCCACATCCAAACATCCACAGGCTCGTCCTAAGCCCTACCTCCACATCGTAACAGCTACAGGCTCATCCTAAGCCCTACCTCCACATCGAAACATCCACAGGCTCGTCCTAAGCCCTACCTCCACATCCAAACATCCACAGGCTCGTCCTAAGCTCTACCTCCTCATCCAAACATCCACAGACTCGTCCTAAGCCCTACCTCCACATCCAAACATCCACAGGCCCGTCCTAAGCTCTACCTCCACATCAAAATATCCTTACACTCGTCATAAGACCTAGTGTCATCCTTAGGCTCGTCATAAGACCTAGAATCATCCATTTAGGCTTGTCAGAAGACCTAGTACCATCCTTAGGCTCGTTATAAGACCTAGTACCATCCTTAGGCTCGTCATAAGACCTAGTGTCATCCTTAGGCTCGTCATAAGACCTAGAATCATCTCTTTAGGCTTGTCATAAGACCTAGCACCTCCTTTGAGCTCATCAAAAGACCTAAAATCATCCCTTTAGGCTCGCAGTAAGACCTAGCACCACTCCTTAATTTACATGCTTCCATTAAACACATTGCATTTATTTCATTCATATAGGCACATCACAAAACCTATCTGCATTATCCAGGCGTGTCACAAGACCTGGCGACTGTGAGCCTCGATTTTAAACCCTATCCTATGTTGATTAAGTTGATTGGGATCTAGTCGGGTTTTAGGTCCACTTATAACCTAAGGTTAATAACTATGTCATATAACAATAATTATTAAAACCTATGCTAGCTCACTGGAACCTATTGTGAGTCGCCACCTAATTTTTACCTAGAGTAAATTAGGAAAGGTAGAGTTCGGGTTCGGGGGCTTGATATTCGACTTAATTAGGGTTCAATTACTTTCATTACCCCTAGAAGTCGTTTTTCCTCTACTTAGTTTAATTACGGCTTATTACGAGTCGTTTTAACCTAAGTCCGCGAGCTTCTGTTTTTTTTTTGTTTTTTCGCATTTTTTGACTGAAAATAAAAGTGAAAGTTGAAATTACCTAAACTAGGGTTTCGGAGGCAGAATTAGGTCAAATTTTGTTTCCGTCCGTAGCCACGGACCTAATGTCCGTAACCACGGACCCTAGTTAATCTATGTGAAAATAAAAGTCGAATTAAACAGAAAACAAAAATTTGAAAAGTCCGGGGCCACGGACAGGACGTCCGTAGGCCCGGACATACTTTAGCAAAACCTAAATTTTTAAAATTTCAAAATCCCGCCGCCGTCCGTGGGTGTCCGTGACCGCGGACAACCCGTCCGTGGTCCCGGGCCATAGGTCCGAGATCCCGGACCACCCACGGACAGGGGTTTTATGGTGGTTCCCGAAGGTGTTTTCGGCTCAAAATTTATGCACGTGTAGCCTGAAAGGTATACAATTCGTTAGTAATTGAAAGATTGCAGTTTGAAGTCGAATTATGTACGAAACTTGATGAACAAGTAACAAGGCAGAAACAAAAGTAATTAGCAATACAGAAGCGTAAAAAGTTTAGTTTGAACCCAAAATTTGACAGAGAGTTAGTAAGGTCGTGGAGAGTTAGAAAAGTAGAATTGCAACCTGTTTTACCTTCGAATTCAGGAGGATTCTTCACGTCGGGATTCTTTGGAGGCTCCGATGGTGCCGGTTCCGGATTGAGTTCGACCCGAGCTTCTGGTTGTTGATTGTTGAAGGTGTTCTTCACGTTTTGGAGGTGGTTTGGTTGATGTTTGATGATTGTTGATGTGTTGGGAGTTGAAAAATGTGTTTAGATGGTGATTTCGTGGGATTTTTGATGTGATTTTGGTGCTTGGATGTGCAAAAACGTGAAGAGAATGAGACGACTGCCTTCTTTGAGGGTCTAGGGTTCTCGAGGTTCTGATTTGATCATGGGATAAGGTTCCTTATATAGGCTTCCTTAAAGATAGAAAAATCCGGTAAAAACCGAGATTTACCGACGTTTTAGCTCAAGGGCTTCCAAAAGGAATTTGATTATGAAATTTTACACATGAGTAAAGGATGATATTTATGAATTTTCTAAAGTGGAATCGAATTTTTTGGATATTGGAATATTTTTAAATTCAATTTCTCGTCAGATTCAATCAGAAATTACTAGAAAATTATTGGAAATTCAAAAAATCAAAATTCCAATGCCATTATGCTTCAAATGTCATCCTCTATCATGGGTTAAAATTTCAAAGCATTTTGAATTGATTTGTCCCTTATTTGGAGGAGAGAGAAAGCCTATAGGGGGCTTAGGAGCCTTGAAAAATTACGAAAGTGCCCCTGGAGATGACTAAGCTGTCCCTAGTACTCTGAAATGTGTCGATCGAACCGGGAACCCTCGCTACTATCCTATTAGTAGAGACTCTCTTTCGGGGGGGTTGAAATTTTGGGTATAACAGATTGCCCCCCGTCAACTAGACTTTGTAATGGAAATGAGAAGGCTAGTTGATGCTTGGGTGATACCCCCAAAATTTTGGATCTTAAAAGACCCCACATGCAATTGAAATCTGACAAGTTGTGACGAGCTGTTCTAAGGCGCTGACTACCTATGAGGATGATATGATGTCAAGCTATTCTAAGGCGTTGACTACCTTTAAAGGAATGAAGTACGCCGAGCATTCTAAGGTGTTGGGAACCTGAAAGCGAATGAAATACGCCGAGCATTACAAGGTGTCGGGAACCTGAAGTTGAATGGAATACACCGAGCATTATAAGGTGTCGGGAACCTGAGATTAAATGGGACACGCTGAGCATTATAAGGTGTCGGGAACCTGGAATACACCGAGCATTATAAGGTGTCGGGAACCTGGAATACGCCGAGCATTATAAGGTGTCGGGAACCTGAGATTGAATGGGACACCGAGCATTATAAGGTGTCGGGAACCTGAGATTGAATGGGACACGCCGAGCATTATAAGGTGTCGGGAACCTGGAAAAGAGATATAATGAGATCGATGTGATGTGTGCCTAAATTGACGAATGTAAAGTAGGACCTATGGGTGCCTAAGTGGAATGGTAAGAAATTGGGTTCATTACGAGCCTGAGGTTGAGTTCATCTATTCTGGTGAATCTGAATCTTTGGCTGAGAATCTGTATCCCTGAAGAATCTGCATCTTCGGCTGAGAATCTGTATCTCTGATCGGGTGAGAATCTGTATCTCTGAAGAACCTGTATCTTTGGGGCGAGAATCTGTATCTCTGGTCTATGATGAGGAGTTTCGTACGGACGGATGCAAGGTAACTTTATGCAAATGATCATGATGAAAGTTGATTATGAAAGTGCCAAACGTGGCAAAGATGATGTGCATGTCAAAATACAATCAAAGTGTATGTAGGAAACTTGTCCAAAACAAGAAATCGTTGGAAAATGTGCCAAACATGGCAATGTTAAGGATCAAAAATTGTCCAAAGCAAGACATTGCTAGAAAGTGTGCCAAACGTGGCCATGACGAGGTTTATGAAACTGAAGTGGTTAGAGGAAAGTTGTTCAAGACAAGAAATTGTTGAAAGAGGTGCCAAACGTGGCAGTGTTTGAAGAAAATTCTGTTTAGTGAAAAGGAAAGTGAATTATCATTTCCTAACTATAGACTTCGGACTTGTAATTTATCTCTTACGAGATAAACATGCCGCCGGTGGGGTATGGTGTATGATGTGAAGGTAAGGGCTTATATGGGCCTGTGTGGTGTATGAAGTGAAGGTAAGGGCTTACATGGGCCTGAGGTGCTTGATGTGGTGGTAAGGGCTTATGTGTGCCAGTGGTGGGATGATGGTGGTGATGTTTGAGCTTTGGGTTCCAATTGGTGTTGTCATAGCAATTGTTGGAACCAACAATTGCCCCCAGTATTTTTCCCTTAAGACAATCTGAGCTAGAGTTCATGGTAATCGATCATTCCGATCGATTGCCCCTAGTATTTTCTTTGATCAAACATGCGAACGAGTCTCGTCCTCACAGGGTCAAGGCTTATGTTTTGATTTGGTGCTTCCTAACCTACACTCGGCGTGTTTGGTGTTTACACTCGTTTCTCACTTACGGTCATAACTTCTAGACCACTGAATTTGATATTTGATGAATTTACGCATTCGATCTGTTACTTTCACGTGATTGGATACACAACTACCAAGTCGGAAGTCTTTGAGGCTTATAACATGGCCTTGGGGTGTGATGAAAGACAACGGGACCATGGAGGGATGTTTGAGGTATGTGGAGCTTAAAGGGATGACCAAAGCTGCACTTTGCGTCTTCTCTCAGATTCATCTTCCTTGTCTTGAAGTCATCTAGCTACTTTGTGTTGACGTTGTTTTTGAGCTTCTGGACTTGGACTTTGAAGTTGTCCTTTACACCATTTCTCTTCTCTTTGTCATTTGGATTTCTTTGAGGCACTTCGGGTTTGCCCTTTTTTCTTTATCCTTTCTTGACTTTGCCTTCGGGGTTCTTGTGATTCCCGGTTTTGGGCTTCGAGAACTGTTTTGATGTGAGCTCTTTGGATCCTGTGTCACTTTGGGACCATTTGCGGATTGCTTCGTCATGCTGATAGCGGCGTTGCTTCTTTGGATTGATGAAAACATTATTCGAGAATCTAGCTCCTCGCCTCCTTTGGTCACCGGGATGGACATTCATCATTGGCTGGGTTATTTTTGTGGAGTTCATAATATCGAAAAGGGATATACGATAGGCTCAACGGGGGTGCCTAGGGTTTAATGATAGGGTTTACAAGCTTTTGGCTATGGGGTGCTGTACCTAGGTGCTTTGTCATTCCTGATAGTTGTGTATCCGTTCTTTGTTACTTTTCGCAGGTCTAAGAGTAAATTTACAAATTATCTCCTTCGGTCGGAGTTATACCGTTTACCTCACCTTTGAATGTGGACTCACCGGAGTCGTGTAAGAATGATACGCTCGTTCACTCATGGTTTTACCACTCAAGACACTCTCGCGAGATCTTCACTCAGAGACTTGTTCACAAGCTTAACCAAAAGATTTGAAGACAACGATTCTAAACTCAGATTGCCCCCAGTATTGATTTGGGGTTTGTGACAACAATTCGATAGATGTGGATTTGGAACCGCTTCGTGGGTTGTTTTGGATGTTTTGGGGTGAGTTGTGATGCTTAGCGTGGCATGTTCAACTTTTAGAAACAAGAGATAAATCGTTCTGTTCCATAGTCGGGAAATGATTACCCCGTGATCCTTTTCCCTGGAAAGCATTTTTCTTTTTTTTTTCCTTTTTCGATGAATGAATAATGGTTTATACAGGAATTGTGAAAATGGAACTATGATTTTATTTATGAATCATGAGATAATGTTGGAAATTACAGACTTAGAGAAACTACCGAAAATGATAAAGGAAACTAACTACTACAAACATTGGAAAACATAAAAATGACTAGTAAAGAGAAGAAATCGGAGAAAACACTTGAAGATAGCACTCTCTGATGGTGCTTGACATGGGATTCCTACTCGGGGAGTTGAAAACCTTGATTGATAAGATCTTGGATATGCTGCTTCAGAATTTTGCAGTTGTCGGTGTCATGACCGGGAAGCTGGTGATACTGACAATACTGGTTCAGATTCCTTCCTTTTTGGGGGTCCCTTTGTCGAGGGGTGAGAGGTTGCAGCATGTTTCGTTCCTGGAGTCTTTCAAAAGCCTGGCTTAATGGTTGACCGATGTTTGTGAACTCTCTCCGACGGGAGCTCTTTCGGGATGATTCCATTGCCCCAATCGATTTGTCCTGGTCCTTTTATCTGTCGAACGGTGTATACCTCATGCTGCCTAGTTCTCTTTCGGGTGCCACTTTGGATACAGGCTGCTGTCCCCGAGCCATTCCCGGTGTTTTTTGAGTTCCCAAGTTTTAACTCCCCTTGGTGAATCATTTCTTGTAGGACATTAACTTGTCCCATCAGCATGTTGAAGCTAGGAAAGTATGTGAATTTCAGCTCGTCACTGTATTGCTTCTGCATATTTTTAATTACCATTCGGATTTGCTCTTGTTCGTCCATCTGTGTGAGCATTGCGGCTGCCTTCATCCTCCAACGCTTAACAAAATCAGACATTGATTCACCTTCTGTTTGTTGTGTGCTTGCAAGATCAGCCCTGGTGACTCCAAAACTTCTAGCGTACTCAAAATGATGCAGAAAAGCTTCACATACTTCCTCGTAGGTCTTGGTATTTATCCTTTGAGTTATGTATCAATGCTGAGGGGTCTCATCAAGATAGTGAGCAAATACCTTGGCCTTCTGCATGTCGTTTAGCGAAAGGATGGACATTTCCCTATCGAACATTGCCAAATGAAGTTATGGGTCGGAGGAACCTTTGTATAGAGGAAATGTTGGCAATTTCAACCATGGAGGGAGATCAACCTTGGGATATAATCCAGTTGAAAAGTAGTCAATACCGGCTGGCTTGTTGGCCCTCTCCATGCGCTCAATCTTTTCCAGCATCCCATTGAATTCTTCGGCTAACTAGGCATCCATGTTGATTGGATTTCCTCCCTCTGCCATTCTTTGAAATTTGGGCTTATCTTGTTGGAAAACAAAAGTGACCTGAGATTCTAGGCCGCAAAGAAGTTTTAGGCTAAAACTTGTTTGGGCTGCAAGAAAAGCACATGAGCTGGAATGTTTTGAAAATTGTGGGTTGGCACTGAGGCCCGAAATGAGTTGGAAGAGAGGCACATGGGCCGGAATGATTCATGAGCTGTGAACTGGTGCCTAGGCTGAAATGTTCTGAGAATTGGGCGCTTGGGCCAGAATGTGTTTGGGTTAAAAGTAAAGCGCATGGGCCGAAGTGATTTCTAAACCATGTTCTGGATGTGAATTGGAATTCAGGCCGAGTAATTATGATTGGGGCTGAAGATGATACCCGTGTCTAGGATTGTGGGCCAAAGCCCGAGTGAAAAGTCTTCCTGGACTAGAATGGGCCATGAAATGGAGAGGCCTGATGGATTTTTATGAATTGCTTCAGGTGGATTTGTTTTCCGTGGGCCTAGAACTAAATTAGTAATTCAAATTGGGCTGAAAGATAAATCACCTAAATCTAAACTTTTGGGCCGAAGCCCGAACAAATAACTCACACATTCAAATCAAGCAGGGTCCTTGGGCCGCAAACAATAAAGCCGCGATATCGGGTTGGGCTGAGTTGACGTAGGAGAAGTTCCTATCAATTTCTAGGCTGGGTAGTGGGCCGATCATGCAGGTAAACAAGGCCCACACAAATTCAACATGTCCTCACTAGATGTTAAGATTAAACTGGGTATGGATCGATCCGGAGAGGTGCTTGGGGCATGGGCCCAGGTCGCCCCAAACGAATAGGGCTTGCACGCTATTCTCTTTGGGCTTCCCCACTTTTTTTCACATCACCTGAAGGTGTGCTTCTACGGTCGGGTCTTTGACTGACCAAACAATGGGCTAGGTAAGGGCACTGCCAGGAAAACGCTTGGGGCTAAAGCCCAGGTATTAAGGGGATGTGGTTAGACGACATCCTCCTCTTTTCCCCCGCTTATTCACATCACCTAAAAGGTGTGAGTCCCTGACAGGGGACCCTCAAACGGGTCCCGGGGTGAAATCGGTTTGTGTGGACCCTCGCTCTCACATGATGCAAAGGTGCAGAAATTAAAGTGCGCACAAAAGTAAACAAACAAAGTAATAAAGCCATAAATAAACAATTTCGAGTTAAGCCCTCTTTCTTAAAATTAAACAAGTTAAATTAAGAAGTTTGTCCCCAGCAGAGTCGCCAGTCTGTGAGCCACGATTTTAAACCTTATCCTATGTTGATTAAGTTGATTGGGATCTAGTCGGGTTTTAGGTCCACTTATAACCTAAGGTTAATAACTATGTCATATAACAATAATTATTAAAACCTATGCTAGCTCACTGGAACCTATTGTGAGTCTCCACCTAATTTTTACCTAGAGTAAATTAGGAAAGGTAGAGTTCGGGTTCAGGGGCTTGATATTCGACTTAATTAGGGTTCAATTACTTTCATTACCCCTAGAAGTCGTTTTTCCTCTACTTAGTTTAATTACGGCTTATTACGAGTCGTTTTAACCAAAGTGCGCGAGCTTCTGTTTTTTTTGTTTTTTAGCATTTTTTGACTGAAAATAAAAGTGAAAGTTGAAATTACCTAAACTAGGGTTTCGGAGGCAAAATTAGGTCAAATTTTGTTTCCGTCCGTAGCCACGGACCTAATGTCCGTAACCACGGACCCTAGTTAATCTATGTGAAAATAAAAGTCGAATTAAACAGAAAACAAAAATTTGAAAAGTCCGGGGCCACGGACAGGACGTCCGTAGGCCCGGACATACTTTAGCAAAACCTAAATTTTTAAAATTTCAAAATCCCGCCGCCGTCCGTGTGTGTCCGTGGCCGCGGACAACCCGTCCGTGGTCCCGGACCATAGGCCCGAGATCCCGGACCACCCACGGACAGGGGTTTTATGGTGGTTCCCGAAGGTGTTTTCGGCTCAAAATTTATGCACGTGTAGCCTGAAAGGTATACAATTCGTTAGTAATTGAAAGATTGCAGTTTGAAGTCGAATTATGTACGAAACTTGACGAACAAGTAACAAGGCAGAAACAAAAGTAATTAGCAATACAGAAGCGTAAAAAGGTTAGTTTGAACCCAAAATTTGACAAAGAGTTAATAAGGTCGTGGAGAGTTAGAAAAGTAGAATTGCAACCTGTTTTACCTTCGAATTCAGGAGGATTCTTCACGTCGGGATTCTTCGGAGGCTCCGATGGTGCCGGTTCCGGATTGAGTTCGACCTGAGCTTCTGGTTATTGATTGTTGAAGGTGTTCTTCACGTTTTGGAGGTGGTTTGGTTGATGTTTGATGATTGTTGATGTGTTGGGAGTTGAAAAATGTGTTTAGATGGTGATTTCGGGGGATTTTTGATGTGATTTTGGTGCTTGGATGTGCAAAAACGTGAAGAGAATGAGACAGCTGCCTTCTTTGAGGGTCTAGGGGTTCTTGAGGTTCTGATTTGATCATGGGATAAGGTTCCTTATATAGACTTCCTTAAAGATAGAAAAATCCGGTAAAAACCGAGATTTACCGACGTTTTAGCTCAAGGGCTTCCAAAAGGAATTTGATTATGAAATTTTACACATGAGTAAAGGATGATATTTCTGAATTTTCTAAAGTGGAATCGAATTTTTTGGATATTGGAATATTTTTAAATTCAATTTCTCGTCAGATTCAATCAGAAATTACTAGAAAATTATTGGAAATTCGAAAAATCAAAATTCCAATGCCATTATGCTTCAAATGTCATCCTCTATCATGGGTTAAAATTTCAAAGCATTTTGAATTGATTTGACCCTTATTTGGAGGAGAGAGAAAGCCGATAGGGGGCTTAGGAGCCTTGAAAAATTACGAAAGTGCCCTGGAGATGACTAAGCTGTCCCTAGTACTCTGAAATGTGCCGATTGAACCGGGAACCCTCGCTACTATCCTATTAGTAGAGACTCTCTTTCGGGGGGGGGGGTTGAAATTTTGGGTATAACAGCGACAAAAAAGTTGGCGAGGTGATGGCAATAAATCTTCCTTTGGTATGTCAACTTGTTTTGGGATCAACGAATGGTGGGCGATGGCAATAAGTCCCCAAGGTTTTTACCAGGAGTTATCCCTGCACACCGGCTTGGGGGGCAATGGCAATAAGTCCACTTTGGGTCCAGACAGAGTAACAACACGGGTTTCGGTCCCTAGAAGCATCTGGGCATCATCAGTATCATCAACATCATTAGCATCATCAGCACTATCAGCATCGCAAGCATATCAGCATTCCTGCATCTACATACCATATAGTCTTCACTTTTAGGTAGTTAACGCCTTAGAATAGCTCGACATTACTTCATTTTCATTTTTAGGTAGTCGACGCCTTAGAATAGCTTGACATTACTTCATTTTCACTTTTAGGTAGTCAACGCCTTAGAATCGCTTGATATTACTTCATTTTCGATTTTAGGTAGTCGACGCCTTAGAATAGCTAGACATTACTTCATTTTCGCTTTTAGGTAGTCAATGCCTTAGAATCACTTCACATTACTTCATTTTCACTTTTAGGTAGTCGACACCTTAGAATAGCTTGACATTATTTCATTTTTGCTTTTAGGTAGTCAACGCCTTAGAATCGCTTGAAATTACTTCATTTTTGCTTTTAGGTAGTCAACGCCTTAGAATCGCTTGACATTACTTCATTATCGCTTTTAGGTAGTCAACGCCTTAGAATCGCTTGACACTACTTCATTTTTTCTCTTTTAGGTGGTCGACGCCTTAGAATCGCTCAACATCCTTTCACTTTACTCATAGGTAGTCAGCGCCTCAGAACAGTTTGACACAGTTTGTCAGTTTTCAAACAACATGTAGGGTCTTTTAAGACAAAGTGTCTATTATACAACCGGAAGCACATTGCAGCGTGCTTCCGGTTACTGATGTGTCATTTTTAATTATATATTACTTTTTGTTTTTATGTTTTGTCTTTAAAATTATATAAAATAAATTATTTTAATATCTCTATTGATGTAAAAATTATTTCAATAATTTACCGTTTTAAAAAATTTATCACTCTTAAATATCTTTTTATCATAATTAAACAATTTCTATTGTTTGCCATTTTTAAATATCGGTTACATGTTAATATTAGCAAAACACGTTGTTCAACAATTTAAAGCATTTGTTCAACATTTTAAGTCATTTGTTCAAATTAGAAATTTTATTATAAAACAGCATCAATATAATTTACAATTTCCTAATTTTTTGCCATTTTTAAACACAAGTTACATGTACATATTAATAATACACGTTGTTCAACATTTTAAACCATTTGTTCAACATTTTAAACCATTTATTCAACATTTTTAAACCATTTGTTCAACATTTTAAACCATTTGCTCAATATTTTTAATCATTTGTTCAACAGTTTAAACCATTTGTTCAAAATTTCTTATAATGTTTATAAAATTTGATGCGATTAAAATTCCAGACTGGTTTTTTATTGACATTATATAATAAAGGATTATTATTACAATTTTCCTCTAAAACTAAGATTTTTTTTCTAAACAACTAAGACATTTTTCGCCATTTTTAAATATCGGTTGCATGTTAATATTAGCAATACACGTTGTTCAACATTTTAAACCATTTGTTCAACATTTTAAATCACTTGTTCAACATTTTAAGCCTTTTGTTCGAATCAGAAATTTTATTATAAAATAGAATCAATATAATTTACAATTTCCTAATTTTTCGTCACTTTAAAACACCAGATACATGTTCATATTAGTAATACACGTTGTTCAACATTTTAAACTATTTGTTCAACACTTTAAACCATTTGTTCAACATTTTAATCCATTTGTTCAACATTTTCAACATTTTAAACCGGAAGCACATTGCAGCGTGCTTCCGGTTGCTGATGTGTCATTTTTAATTATATATTAATTTTTGTTTTTATTTTTTGTCTTTAAAATTATATAAAATAAATTATTTTAATTTCTCTATTGATTTTTAAATTATTTCAATAATTTACCGTTTTAAAAATTTTATCACTCTTAAATATCTTTTTATCATAATTAAATAATTTCTATTTTTTGCCATTTTTAAATATCAGTTACATGTTAATATTAGCAAAACACGTTGTTCAACATTTTAAAGCATTTGTTCAACATTTTAAGTCATTTGTTCAAATTAGAAAATTTATTATAAAACATATCAATATAATTTACAATTTCCTAATTTTTTGCCATTTTTAAACACAAGTTACATGTACATATTAATAATACACGTTGTTCAACATTTTAAACCATTTGTTCAACATTTTAAACAATTTATTCAACATTTTTAAACCGTTTGTTCAACATTTTCAACTTTTTAAACAATTTATTCAACATTTAAACCATTTGTTCAATATTTTTAATCATTTGTTCAACAGTTTAAACCATTTGTTCAAAATTTCTTATAATGTTTATAAAATTTGTTGTGATTAAAATTCCAGACTAGTTTTTTATTTACGTTATATAATAAAGGATTATTATTACAATTTTCCTCTAAAACTAAGATTTTTTTTACTTCACAGTTAATACATTTTTCGCCATTTTTAAATATCGGTTGCATGTTAATATTAGCAATACACGTTGTTCAACATTTTAAATCATTTGTTCTACATTTTAAGCCTTTTGTTCGAATCAGAAATTTTATTAGAAAATAGTATCAATATAATTTACAATTTCCTAATTTTTGTCACTTTAAAACACCAGATACATGTTCATATTAGTAATACACGTTGTTCAACATTTTAAACTATTTGTTCAACACTTTAAACCATTTGTTCAACATTTTAATCCATTTGTTCAACATTTTCAACATTTTAAACAATTTGTTCAACATTTTAAACCATTAGTACAACATTTTAAACCATTTGTTCAACATTTTAAACCATTTGTTCAAAATTTATCTTATAATATTTATAAAATTTGCTAAGATTAAAATTCCAGACTAGTTTTTATTGACATTATATAATGAAGGATTATTTGTACAATTTTCCTCTAAAACTAAGATTTTTTACTTAACAACTAATACATTTTTTCTCTAAAACTAGGATTTTTTTACTTGACGGTTACTAAAATATTTAGATTTATCTATTTTTAACTTATAGATTTTCTTCAAAATGGAGATTCAAGTTTACTAGATTTAATTAATTAAAAATTCAATTTTAAATTATAAAAATAAAAAATAAAAACATCACACATCCACATTTAATTTTTGTTTCCAGGTGTACACGGAACCATGGAGTATTGTGCTTCCGGTTGTATAGTAGAATTTGCACTTTTAAGATCTGAAATTTTGGGGCATCACTCAAGCATCAACTAGACTCTTCATATCTATTAAAATGTCTAGTTGACGGGGGACAATCTGTTATACTCAAAATTTTACCCCCCCGGTATAGGGTTTGTAAAAATTTAGTGTTACAAGAGACACTTTGATCAAGCGGTGATGATTCCCAGTCCGATCGGTGCGTTCCGGGACACTAGTGGCAGCTTAGTCATCTTCGGGGGTATTTTCAAAATTTTCAAGGCCCCTAGGATCTCCTATAGGCTTTCTCTCTTCTTTGAAAAAGGCTCAAATCAACTTAAAATGCTTTAAAGTTTTAACCCATGATAAAGGATGACATTTTGGGCATAATGGCGTTGGAAAAATCACCACCTAAACACGTTTTACACCCGACCACCAAAATCACACCGAAACTCTCCCAAAATCACCACCTAAACACATTTTACAACTACCACCACTTCCAAAATCATCAAACCACCTCTAAGACGTCAAAAACAACCTCAATTCACAAAGGCCAGAAGCTGGTCCTGAACCCGAATCAGAACCGGCTCCAACGAAGCACTGAAAGATTCCCGACGTGAAGAGTCTCATCAATCCCGGAGGTAAAAGAGGTTGGAACCTCACTCTTTTGATTCCCCACGACTTCCTCAATCTTCTGTCAAATTTTGATTGCAAACTAACCTTTCATAGCTTTCGAATTGCTATTTGTTTCAATTTTTGTCGTCTAACTTGTTTGCCAAGTTACGTATTTAATTCGAATTCTGTAACACCCCAACTACAACCATACACTTAACAACAAATTGCAGCGGAAAACTTAACTCGTCACATTACTTAACTCAATGGTGTTTTGTCCTCTAACTTGTTTGCCAAGTTACGTATTTAATTCGAATTCTGTAACACCCCAACTACAACCATACACTTAACAACAAATTGTAGCGGAAAACTTAACTCGTCACATTACTTAACTCAATGGTGTTACACGCTGTTAACCACCCACGTGGCTAACAAGGCTAATACATATACATTGTATCGGTCTGATGGACCAGATTCCCTAGCAACTACACATTACATTCCCGTCCCATTTCCAACAATTAATATATATATACATTCCAACTGTACCGAGTAATTACAAACTAATGCCGACAACAATATCGGTCTTACTACACCTACAATACGTACTAAATTAACTAACTACCCATGTAAAAACAACTACCCCGTCCTACTCTCGAACGGCTTCCAGCACCTTGTACCTGAAAAGAAAGAGAGAAAGGGTGGCCCACCAGGGGGCTCAGCACAATGCTGGTATGGTAATCGTGCAGCCCGCATACTACCGGGCCACGCACAACTAATTGTCGTCTAAGCATGCGGTTGATTTTATTTAAATCATGCATGAAAAATTATAAACACATAACACATTGCATACCCACAACAATGGGGTTCAACAATTCATTCAACACAACAAAACTCGTTAGCTCACTCATTTTGTTCCTTAACCATTGAGGGTTCCTCCTCTAATGGAGCTATTTCCTTAATAGATGACACTTACCCACTAATCGGGTCATACTTAAATTTCTCTTATAACAAAGTGGGATTTACACCCATGAACCACGTACTCCAAATAACAACTCATATCACACTTTAACGTATATACAACATAACTTGGAGAGGGTCACGTGAGGACACGTACCCCGAAACGTGAGTTAGTAAACTCGTTGGAGCCTAGAGAACCTTTTTATTCCCATGCTAAGCTCTTTATACAAATAACTTATTGTTCTACATAGAGAACATAAATTTACTTAAGATGCGTCGGATATAACATAGTTCCGAACACACCGTACATTTTAACTTTACTGAGATGTGTCGGTCTCAATATAGTACCGAACACACCGTACATAACCCTCTAGTCCCGAACAATAGTCGAGGTTGGTAAGCCTTGGTTAAGCTTACCGATGATTGTAATCCAAGAAGGAAGAACCACCATAATATAACATAACAAGGAGCAAGGTAAGGCAAATATGGATACCCACTCCAAACAACACGCGACCGAACGACCGGATTCCTCACCCCCATTAATATATATATATTAATATAGTTAAGAGTTCCATTATGGAACCTATCACTCCCACACATCATATGGTGTTACAACCAGGTTAGACACACAAGGGCGGTAAACATACTTACATGCACAAACAACACACAACTAACTCACGCATAGTCATGGTTAGAACGTTCCCATGGTTTGGGCCGTTAAATCCGAATACTGCTCTTAAGTGATCCTAGATTTGGTTAGCTAAGGTTTAACACTTTCGAGGTTTAACGGTATCGGAGTTAAACACGCCACATTAATGAATTACTATAAACTCATTTCATGCTTATTCTTGCAAGATAGCAAACATTTAGAAAAACACATTGGCATACAAGCCGGTGTAATCCAGTAGTACACAGGTTGCAAGAAAACCATACCTGTCACCATGGTCCACTCTAATGTGTCCTCTTATGTTCCTCGAATAATTCTCGAACAACTGGTAGCATTACAATTGCTTTCATTAACATCGGGGTAATATGATTGTTTAACAACTAATTGATAAGCCTCAGACTTATCATGTTTTAGTATATTTAATTATAAGATTATTAGCCAAATTAAGGTTAGAATAATTAATATTTATGCTATATTATGTATTAAGTCTACTATTTGTTCAGATTAATGTTTTTATATGTTTTTTCATGCAAGGGAGCATTTCTGACCAAACTGCCGGACATAAGGCCGGATCATACCTGCACGGCACAAGCGTGGAGCAGAAAAGGACTCAATGCCGGGTACGTTGCCGGGTATCTCCAGTCCTGCATACATGTGAAAAGTCGCCTCGGTTGACCAGACGATGGCATTTAATGACCGTTGCCAAACCAACCTATGCCGGGTATGGTGCCGGACATATCCTGTCCGGCACTGGTACCTTTTCGTGCAGATTCGGCGGTTTCTACCGTTAGCAGTTGGGCACGTAGTTATTATATGCCGGATATAATTTGCACGACATGACATCCGGCATGAGAAGAATGTGATGCCTATAAATAGGACGAGGGGCTACAGTTTTCAGGACTTCAACATCATATTACACTCTATTCATTACTCCATTTCCGCACTCCTCCAAGGTGTTGGTGTCCAAGGAATTTCTATGCAACTTTCCACGCGAAGAGAAGAATCCATGGCGGGTTAAGGCTACATCCAATCTTCATATCTCCTGGGTATTCTCTCTCTTGATCTGTGTGGATGGTGGAGTAGGAATTCCTTGTTAGTTCTTTGGTTAGGGAATGAAACTCTCTTTGTAAAACAATGTGTTCTTCTTAATATAGTTTTCAAGTTTATTAAGAGTAAGGTTCTTATTGAAAGAGAATTGGTTGATCTCTTATTTTCTTCATGCAAATTTTACTTGTGGAGGATGAATCCTAAGTAGAATAGGTTAGACTCTCTTAATGATCTTCCTACTTCCTTCTTGTGAATTAAGAGTTAGTAGTAAGAGTGAGAATTAACCCATCTTTCCCATTACTTTGTTCATTTCGTGGCATGACATATGCTCGAATTGTTAATAGGTAGTGAGTCTTCTGTTTTCTTCTCGGAAACTGGAGAAAGAATACGCATTTTGACTATGCCGGATGCACTGCCGGGTGGCCAATGTACGGCATATTCAAAGTCTTTGAATATGCCGTGCATCTGGTATCCGGCAGGACACCCGGCGCATTCAATTGTTGGTTAATTCGAAGGCTTGTGTTTATGTATCGAGTTCATGTTGATACTTAGATAGTTTTAAGCCCTGAATCAAGAATAATCTCCTTGTAAATACCACTTAGTTTAGTTAGTTTTAATTAGGATTAGAAAATATTTCAATTTCCCCCTTGTCTTAGAATAGGTTATTATCGGATTAGGACTAGTTTTCTATAAGTCCCTTGGGTTTGATACTCTCGATCGTAATATACTTACACTATACTCCGACCGGGTTTATTTGCTACCCGTAGTAGAGTTGTAGGATTAGTTTATTATTTTATTGTTTTTGTATATAGTGTTCCCTACAATTTTCCGTTTAGCAAATTGGCGCCGTTGCCGGGGAGTTGGAATTAGTCCAAGTCCTAAAATTGGTAATCGTCCTATTCTTTATTCTTTCTTTCTTATTTTAATATGTTCATTATTTTTTATCTAACTGAATATGCCGGATACACCGCCGGGCATGATAAGCCCGACACTTTCAGAAAATGTTCAATGCCGGATATATATTAGGCGGCAACGTATCTGGCATGTTTGATTTCATTTTCTTTCTTTTTGTTTATTTCTGTAAAATGTTGGATTTTCACTTAATGCATTCTTTTATTCTTCATTCTTCTAATTGTTTTATAGATATTTGATTCATTAATTTTATTCAATTGATTAACTTAATCCTTCGTTTATTTTGAGTATGCCGTGAACGATGCTGGTTTAATTAATCCGGCCTAAATTAAAACTCATATGCCAGATCAAATTTACCCGGCAGTCTATCCGGCACGGAGCAAATTCAGGAAGAAGCACCCTATGGAGACATGCCGTGCGGATGGCCGGGTAATGCATACCCGGCAGTGAAAAAAACCAATATGCCGGATACATCTGACCCGGCAAGCCATCCGGCACATCACGGTTTCTGAAAAAAATTATATCGGGTAAAAGTTACGCTTTTACAGCACACTTTTACCCTACCAAACAACATGCCACAGACCAGCTCCCAAACACTAGTCACCGTCCCTAAGCTTCGGCAACAAATCCAACCACCAATCGCACCATCAAGACCGCCGTGAGCTGTCATATTGCCATCTCTGCAATCACAAATAAAAAAAAAAACCAGGTTTCCTCGCCATATATTGCTGATTCAAATTCAATTTTTTTGTTGTTAATATATTGATTTTGTTAGATTCGTAGGTTAAGTATACTGATTTAGTGACTTTCGAACCTGCCTTAAGTGATTTCTGGAGATTGTGTGTGATTCTGTGCATTTTTCTGGAGTTCTGGTTTCGACTTTGAATGTGCCGGATGGGTTCAGTCCGGCATCCCGTCCGGTATGCTTTTGTTTGAATATGCCAGGTGGATTCTATCTGGCATCCCACCCGGCACGCTTTCTGATTGCTTCTTCTTTGCCTATTATGAATCTAGTCTTTTTGAATTAAAGCCTATGGTAATATTTTGTTGAGAAGTAGTCGAATAGGTTTCTGATTTACAGGCATATGGGCGCACCATGTCCTTCTACAGGACATTTGAATTTTAATTTCTATAAAACTAACATTGATGAACTATTGTCTGGTATTCCTCTGCTCTTTTCTTATAGATGCCTCACAGAAAATCCACGACTTCCCCTCCATGCGCTTCATGCTTTGATTCCGAGGAGGAGGAATTGTTTGATCAGGCTGAGGCAGCCTTCGCTGATGCCACCACAGAGGAGGAGGAGGCTTCTCCTGCACCTGCGCCACCTCGTCGATCTACCAGACGGGCAGGCAAGGAGCCAGCCTCCAGTAGTGCCGCACCGCCTCCAGCCAAGAAGACAAGGGCTGGCAAGAGGAAAAAGAGGACTTCTCCAGTGACTCAGAGTGGCCCTGGATCCACTTCTTCTGCTCCAGAGCACGATGATTTTGGTACGCCTCTCCCTCTCCCCCCTCGCATTCCTGATGTACCTACTTTTGATGGTGAAGGATTCGTAAATCCTTCTGCTGCTCAGTACTTTCATCAGTCCAAGATGAAAGGTAAGTGGGTACGGGAGAGGCGAGTGCATCCCGAGGTCTGCATACTATCTGCGATTTCAGAGCTCTTCGAGCGACATGGTTGGTTGGGGATCTTAGACATTGGCCATGGACACTTTTACCTCGGGTTGGTGCGTGAGTTTTACGCCAACTCCGAGTACCGTGGGGCCCCCCAGACGTCAGGAGTTCTGATCCGCTCGTTTGTATCTACACGTTGTATCATTATTACACCAGAGAGCATCGCACAGATCTTGGGCATCGACACTGACCCTCGACAGCGATCCTTCAGTCGACAGACTCTCGCAGATGCTCATGCCGCAATCCGCTCTCGGTTCGTATCACACACTCGCTATATGGATAGAGCTCATACTAAGGAACGAGAGGTGATCCCCTTGACCTACATCACCGATCTCCAGTTGCGTGTGGCCATGGAGATTATCCGACATAACATTCGGCCGTGCAAGCATGACGAGCTGAATGATATGGACCGCGCCTTGCTGCAGTATCTTCTCGGACCAGCTCAGGGAGCAGTTGACTCGCATTTCCCGGTCCAGAGATTGATGTTCGCGCAGTTGGTCCGCGCCATCATACATCGAGAGGGACAGCGCCCCATCTTCCCCATGCTCATTCACCAGCATATTATGCAGACGATAGGGGAGACTCAGATCCCTCGAGGCCTTCATTTTCAGCCCGAGTCTGCCCCTATCGATCGTGCTCTCATTCACGCTGGTGGTTCAGAGAGTCACCCTCAGGGGAGCTCCTTTACGTTCCCCCAGATCCGAGGTCCCGGACCCCTACTGCTCAGGACTACCCCAGTTATCAGGGGGAGGGTACTCAACTATTATTGCCTCCAACACCTCCGATCTCCACCGCACCACCTCCTCCCTCTACTTCAGATGCAGACCCTTGAGTGGCTGCAGAGCTCAATCACTTCCGTCAGGAGCTCCAGCAGCAGCGACACTCTATGGAGGCCTTCCAGGCCGCTTAGCAGGCCGCGTGGGGTGATTTTGATTCCTTCCGGTAGAGTTATGAGGGTAGGCGCACAAATTTGACTACCAGAGTAGACTCTGTTATGCAGCAGCAGGCTGAGGTTGGGCAGAGACAGGAGGTGTTTGAGGAGCGTATATCTCAGCGCCAGGATGAGCAGGAGAGGCGGGTTGATGATCGTCTCATGTTGGCTGTGGATCAGATGAACAAGTCAATGGCGGCCGACAGAAAGAAGGCAAGAAAGGAGATGAAGCAGAGGGTATCTTGTTCCATAGCTGCTTTGGTTAAGAGTCTTCTACGTCGGGACAAGGAGAAGAGGTAGGCGCGTCGAGAGGTGAAGAAGAAGGGACTTCCTACCCCTAGCTCTTCTAGCCTTCCTGATGTTCCTGACGCTTCCCCTGATTCTTCTTCAGACTCTCCACCACCATCATCCATGCTGGCAGCAGTTCATTAGTTCTTTCACCCTTTCTCTGTTTATTTTATTTTAGTTTTTTTCCATTTTCTTTTATTGTCCTTTTGCTTTTCTTTTAGTTTTATTTGCTTTTATTATTCTTGTATGCCTAATGGATTCTCAGTTAACTCTCTCTACATCTTATGGAAGCTTTATATTTTAGTGAGTTTTTAGTTACAGTTGCCTTTATTTTAGTTGGCTCATGCTGTGACAATTCTGACTCCGCGGCTCACCACAAGTGTAGGGCATTTGTGCCCTCATCCTTCCAAAGGGGGAGTATTTTTATTATTCTTTTAATTCATCTTTTTTTTAAAAAAACCATTCTTTAATTCTTTGAATTTTTTTAATTCTTTATTCTTTTTGAAACACTGGGGACAGTGTTCCTGCCAAGTGTAGGGCAGGGGTCCCCCTTAAAAAAATTATTATTTTTGCCAAAACTACTTTGTATATAAATAACGTGTTATAAGCTGAGATTTTATTAATGTTCTACCAAGCTTTTGCATGTCGTTGGCAAAGTAAGAGTAGAAAAGGATGAAAGCTTGTTCTCTCAAGAGGTAACCTTTCTAATGACTTGTAGATTCTTGTTTTTAACTTCTTGATTCTCTTTATTAACATGAGTATATGACCTTACTCCTATTTCTATCTCAAATTTACTTATGGGTAATATTTTCTTTTCTTTTTCAAAATGGTGAGAATTCTTTTGGGTGAATATCTCAAATAGGGATTGTGTAAAAAAAAAAGAAGGAAAAAAAGAGAAGCTTCGAAAAGAAAAAAGAGAAAAAAAGAAGAAGAAAGAATCTTCTTTCAAAAAAAAGAGAAGCATTATGAGGTTGCAACAATCGCCTCAAAATAAAAGAAACAACCGAGAGTTTTTCCTTTTGTTTTTCTCCTAAATTCCCCGTTCTTCAAAGCAAGAGAAATCATGGTTGATTCAGAAACCCTTGAAAAATAGGGCTGAACACATAAAAACCATCGATGAGTGTCTTGGCCACATTCAGAAACTCTTGGAAAATAGAGTTGAATGATGGAAACCGGAAAAAGGAGAGATTACAAAATCGCTTATGCAAAATAGCCCGAAAGTTTTTGATCGGTTTCGAAATTGTTTATTTTATACCCATTAGTATGTTTCCGGTGGAATAAGGATGATTAAGTGATACTTATGAATTAGAGTCATATGGTTAGGAATATTTATCTAATTGTCATTTTAAAGTTTATCTGTTTTGTGCATAAGTATTTATTCCTTTCTAATCTTGTTTTGCTCGAGGACTAGCAAAAGGTAAGTGTAGGGCCTTGATAAGCCTCAGACTTATCATGTTTTAGTATATTTAATTATAAGATTATTAGCCAAATTAAGGTTAGAATAATTAATATTTATGCTATATTATGTATTAAGTCTACTATTTGTTCAGATTAATATTTTTATATGTTTTTTCATGCAAGGTTACATTTCTGACCAAACTGCCGGACATAAGGCCGGATCATACCTGCACGGCACAAGCGTGGAGCAGAAAAGGAATCAATGCCGGGTATCTCCAGTCCGGCATACATGTGAAAAGTCACCTCGGTTGACCAGACGATGGCAGTTAATGACCGTTGCCAAACCAACCTATGCCGGGTATGGTGCCGGACATATCCTGTCCGGCACTGGTACCTTTTCGTGCAGATTCGGCGGTTTCGACCGTTAGCAGTTGGGCACGTAGTTATTATATGCTGGATATAATTTGCACGGCATGACATCCGACACGAGAAGAATGTGATGCCTATAAATAGGACGAGGGGCTACACTTTTCAGGACTTCAACATCATATTACACTCCATTCATTACTCCATTTCCGCACTCCTCCAAGGTGTTGGTGTCCAAGGAAGTGCTATGCAACTTTCCACACAAAGAGAAGAATCCATGGCGGGTTAAGGCTACATCCAATCTTCTTATCTCCTGTGTATTCTCTCTCTTGATCTGTGTGGATGGTGGAGTAGGAATTCCTTGTTAGTTCTTTGGTTAGGGAATGAAACTCTCTTTGTAAAACAATGTGTTCTTCTTAATATAGTTTTCAAGTTTATTAAGAGTAAGGTTCTTGTTGAAGGAGAATTGGTTGATCTCTTATTTTCTTCATGCAAATTTTACTTGTGGAGGATGAATCCAAAGTAGAATAGGTTAGACTCTCTTAATGATCTTCCTACTTCCTTCTTGTGAATTAAGAGTTAGTAGTAAGAGTGAGAATTAACCCATCTTTCCCATTACTTTGTTCATTTCGTGGCATGACATATGCTCGAATTGTTAATAGGTAGTGAGTCTTCTGTTTTCTTCTCGGAAACTAGAGAAAGAATACGCATTTTGACTATGCCGGATGCACTGCCGGGTGGCCAATGTACGGCATATTCAAAGTCTTTGAATATGCCGTGCATCTGGTATCTGGCAGGACACCCAGCGCATTCAATTGTTGGTTAATTCGAAGGCTTGTGTTTATGTTTCGAGTTCATGTTGATACTGATAAGTGTCCAAATGAGCATGTTTTATAGGTGTATTTCATGTATATTATTAGCACTTTTCTTGCTCATTTCTCCACTTCGGTTAGTTTTCCTCTAGTTTATTTTTTATTGTTTATCTCACAAAATTATTAGTTTAACATGAGGAAAACCAAGCCGGGAGTGAAGTAGACGAAGAGACGAACGCATAGACGCAAACGGCTTAGAAAACGGAGTCCAAACGAAGAATCTAGAGCCGGTCGAAGTTTGAAGGAAAATAGGTCACGGTCACACTTGTGACCGCCTACACAACCGCCTAAACAGGGGCGGTCAGGCTTACAACCGCCTACACAACGCCTAAACAGGGGCGGTCAGGCTTACAACCGCCTACACAACCGCCTCAAACCAGGGCGGACTCCGGGCGGACCAGAGGCGGTCACCAAGCGGTTGTTCAGGCGGACAACAAGGGAACCGCCTGTCCTTAGGCGGACATCAAGGGGTTGTGACTAAAATCAGTCACGGAACAGTTTTCTTCTTCGCGCCGACTCTGCAACTCGCATCTGCTCCGCCTACCTTAAATCGCTCACGCGTTTCGGCTCTGTCCCCTGCAATAAATGAAGCAATCAATGCTTCAATCAAGGAAGCAATCAACTGCAAATCCTCTACGCAAGACTCTTCCCTTCCTCTATAAATAACCATTCACTGCAACCTTGTACGAGTGCACGGAGTAAACCAGAAAATCAACTCACGCTCACCTCATTTCATTCTCTTCCAGTAAATCACTCCCGTACATCTCAACACTCCATTCAGTTCCCAGTTCTCTAACTCTCCAATTCACCCAATCCACATACAATAACCTACGTACATGTTTCACTCTTCGTTCTCTTCATTTCTCCATTCACTATTCACGTCTCCGTGTTATTATTACGTCCAACCTCTGTCTGACGTATTACCAGTTAATATGTCTGGCTAAGGAGGATTTGCTCCGGGCAAAGGTTTTAATTATGGTTTGTTTAATTATGTAATCAATATTTCTACCGGTTAAAATAAATACAGTCTGTTACGCTTAAAGGTTATCTCTCACCATTTTAATAAATTACATGAATTTATTAAAATGCTTGCCTAAGTCTATTTTGATCAGACCAGGTGATGAATAGACAGGTTAATTAAGCCGTAAATCTGGAGAAAGCTTATTATGATTTAATAGGTTAGTATTTTCAGATGCAATTATAATTCCTCGAATTTAACGTCCGTTTACATAGTATTGCTCGAACCTTGATTAGACCGAGCATTTTCTGGTAGACGAGTTCTTAAGGGTCTATGACTTAGTCCTTAGGATAATAACAGGAATTTTGCCAAACTAATATATTAAACCGGTAGAGATAGCATAATTAATCAGATTATATAAAACCTAAACCCGGAGTTCCATTTAATTCATCTGCACTCAGTAATTTTAATCTGCTTAATATTTTCTCTAAAACAAGTCAATTAACTTCCCCCCTTTTGTGACAAGCTTAGGAACTATTTTATCTCGCTATAAGTCCCACGGTTTGACCCCGGCCGCTTCTGTCTTCTATACTACTGCGACTGGGTTTTATTTGCAGCCCGACGGATATTTTGAGTATTAATTTCTTTCTTTTATCAATTTCACCAGCACTAATCACTCACGATAAATCCACTCTGCAAAATGGCGCCATTGTCGGGGACTTGATTTAATCTAGTCCCTAAGCCCCGGTTAATTCACCTGTTATATTATAATAATCTGTCAATATTAACTTATAATAATCTAATTTCGGACATCGGACTTCTGATCTGACTTGGACATCTAACTTTGGACTTCGGACTTCTGACATTTTAATATTATTGTCATTTATTTCTGTCATTTCTTTCCATTGTCATTTCAATTCCAGTGTCCTTTAATATTCCATTGTCTCTAACTACTAACTTATAATTTCTGTCATTTCGTTCCATTGTCATTTCAATTTTCTGTCATTTCTTTCCATTGTCCCTAACTACTAACTTTAAATTTCTGTCTACTAATTCCTAACATTTTTATTTATTCTAACGTATAACCAGTTTCTTTTCTCTGTTTTGAGTGGTGAATGCCTTTTACCAGGTCAAACAGCCTCCCAGAAAATATTAATAATCGCACGGTTGGTTACAATCCAGAGATCGAGAGAACCTTTCTGCGCACCCTAAGGCAGAGACGAACTCAACAAAACATTACCACCACAGTGATAGATTCTGACCCGGAAGCTAACATGGCATCTACACCAGCAACGGTTCGAAATATCAACAGGCCGTCTAACCAAGGACAACAGCCTGCTATCATCCTTCCTCACCTTAGCCCATCTGAATACGATGAGTGGCAGAAACTGAAGCCATATCATCAAATCAGATGTGTGAAAGAGTTGGGCATGTTCGATGGCACCAGTCCAGACGAAGCCCTGTTACATGTTACAAAATTCTTGCAACATGCCAACAGTCTTACTGCAACCGACGCAGTACTCCAGTATGCAAGATTGTCATTATTCCCTCACAGCCTGACGGGAAACGCGAGCAAGTGGTATCATAGCCTGACACCGAGTACCATTGGTACCTGGGACGACATGGCCACCAAGTTCTACGACAAATTCCTACCCCCGAGCCGAACATTGGAGATGATTGCTGAAATCTATAATTTCAAGCAACCAGGGTCGGAAAATATTTGTGAGACTTGGGACCGTTTCAAAGGTCTATTACTTACTTGTCCTCATCATGGTCTGACGAAAGAGCAAGTATCACAATTGTTCTACAAAGGCTTGATCGGTCCATGCAGAACAATGGTGTTATCTTCGTTAGGGGCTGACATTCTGAAAAAGCCGGGAGCACAATTTCTGAACAGCATGGAGTCTCTCTGTGAGGAAATCAGAGACTGGGCCTCCAGTGGATCAAGGAGCGGTACTCCAGGATTATATCATGTTGGGGAGAGTGATAACAAGTTCGACCAATTGATGAAAAGCCATGAGCAACTCATGGAGAGCAATGCTCAGCAGGCAACAAAAGTCAGCACTCTGCAGAAAGTGGTTGAGCAGATGGCTATGAATTCCTACCCCCAGCAAGCTAAGTCGATGGTTTCCCGATCACCTACTACCCCTCCAGGCTATGCTCCTCTTTCCCAATCAACTCCAACTAATTCTTGTACGCAATGTTGCGGGCCTCATGACTATGAACAATGCCCCCAACTACAAGAATTAAAAGCAGCGGAGGAGGCAAACTACATCACCAACAATCAAGGATACAGACAACCTTGGCAACGTAACATGCAATCTAACCTTCGCTACTCAAACACAAAAAATATCCAGAACCCACATACACTTCAAACATCCCAAAATTACAGACCTCAGTTGTAACACCCCTATAATAATAGAACAACAGCGGAAAATAAACTAAAGGTGCTACAGACCATCGGGCTCCAAACACCCGGTACCAACCTCACCAATTACAACCATTACAATTAACTAAGTTACGGTCTGAACTTCGAGAAAACTTAAAATTAACATAACAATAATAAAATACATTCACTCTCCATAAACCTAGTCCCATCCCAATCACTCATGCTCTTCGTGGCCACCTGTAATTCAATTTGTACCTGCAAGATGAAACCAAGCAGCCCACCCCAAAAGGGGCGGGTCAGTTCCCTGGAATGGAACTGGTACAATTCTCCAAAACAAACTTATAAAACATAACTCTTCAAAATAAATAGTAACATGAAAACAAACTCTTAAAAGTAAAACAGAGATAAAGCACTTCAAAACAATCAAGTTAAAGAGAAAGAAAACAAGACAAAGATAGAGATAGAGAACTTCCAAAACAAGTCATCCACTTAAGTAGTCACACCCCATAGTTAGCAAACATCCATTGTTGATGTTAGAACCAATTCCCGTTAGAGTAGAAAAACTCAGATAGTCACAAAGGACTAGGAATGATGAAGCAGATCCAAGAACCAAGAACTCGAGAGTGGAATAATTCAACTGGGAGAGATGGCCCCCACCGCCAATATCAATGTCCATATGGACGAGGGATATACAGCCCCCTGCTGTCATAATTTCAATGTCCTAGTGGACGAGGGATATACAGCCCCTGCTGTCAAATATCAATGCCCCTATGGGCGAGGGATATACAACCCCCTGCTGTCATAATTTCAATGTCCTAGTGGACGAGGGATATACAGCCCCCTGCTGTCAAATATCAATGCCCCTATGGGCGAGGGATATACAGCCCCCTGCTGTTACCATTAAAGACGCGCGCACGTCGAAAGAAGGATTTCCAAGATTGACCTTTTCCAAAAATCCCGCTAGATCACCAACTACCCAGAGCAATACCAAAAACTCAGTCCTACAGAGTGCAGAAGCGTAAACCCTAAGCAGCCAATGTCTAACGGGCAACCAAGTAGAAGAAACCAATACCCAAGTGAGTTCCACATCCAAGGCTCAGTTAGTCACACAAAGCTGAGTCAGTCACACAACCATTTCTTATGTTTAGAAGTTCCTCTTAAAGTCAGTTAGCGTTTCCAAAACATTCCACAAGTCAACCAGCAAAAATATCGTAGTACGAGAAATCGTACAAAACATTCCATAAAGTCCATAACACATCAAGATGAGTACGAGAAATCGTACCTGGATAACGCTGTAGCAGCTCTAGACAACTTGCGTAAACAATCAACAGTACTCTAAAGAATATTAAAGGTAATCTATCATCAACAACTTATGCCCTAAGTCAAACTTAAATAGATTCCTCACTCTTATCCACTACTAATACTTAACCGTAGTTCTCACATTAATACCTTTATATCTTAAGTGTATTTATATTACTCAGTTAGTCTTAGAATCTCAATAATCACCCTTAAGCTTAATACCTCTATTCCCCTAAATGTTTTATTTTTTACACACATACTCTCTATAAACTATGTATAATCCTTTTGTACTAAACTTCAATAAACTTAAGCCTTAAATACGTTTTAAATTGTTTTACAAAACCTAAGGTTTCAAAGGAATAACCTAATAAATTAATTTCCCTTATTGTATCTAGGATGAACAATATATCTACATAGAGTAGAATTTATCAAAGAATTAAATTCTAGTTCATAAGCAAAATTGTTAATTATTTAATAAGATAATCTATTATGAAAATTCTCATATTTTATATTCAAATAACCCATCATTACTTCCCATCACCGTAAAGCATATTAATATAATATCTTATGTAACCTAGTTTCATCTAATTAAAGGTTCAATGATTTTAAGTATCAAATTTCTATTTGCAAACCTTTTTGTAAATCTTTAACTATTATGTACATCACTTATTTATAAACTCACATCCTAAGTATTGGTAACAACGTTACAAATGTTTCATATGGCTTATCTAATGCCAAGAAACTTAAGGATTATTATTAGATAAATTCCCAAATCATAGTTTAATATAGTTTATATCATAATCCTTTTAATGATTCTATCTTAAAATATTAAGTTATTACTCAATACTATAAATATTAAGAAATAATTAAATCTAGACTTATTTATCCTCTTCACATTTAGATGTCAAAGTAACTCATTTATTTTATTATTGTTTATATAATCAGAACATTTAAATGTAAAAGTATTTCATTCATTTTATTATTAATTATATAATAAGATCTATTTGTGTAACACTTTATGTAAACTAATTCCAAATACTCCTAAATTTCAACTTATTAATTCCTTAACCAAATTATAAATTTACATTGTGGTTATTGACTAAATAAATACATGTGTTTAAATACGGTTTATATAAATCTTAGGAACTCAAAGATAACTAAAAACTCAACCTATAACCATAAATTAATACCAACTCATATAATATTCTTTTATTCGTATCATGTAGAGGTTTAGTTTAACTCATTAATTCCTTCATATTATATTTTCTATAAGGTATTTTATTCCTTTTATTTATTTATTTATCGTAATATATATATATCCTTCTTATTACATTTCTCACAAGGAATGTTATTTCCTTTATCTATTTTTATGTATTTATATACATATATATATATATATATATATATATCCACATATATCAAGATTTATCCAGAACATTCTTTAAGAAATTCTATTGTACTTAATTATATCTAATATCTTTTAGACATATCCAAAACTGATTTGTGGTTTATAAAATAAAGTACTTCCCTTAGTTTTAGTTAAACATATTAGCTTCCATATTATATATAATAAATAAAATGTAGTTTAGTTAAATTCCTTGATTTAATATAAGTTTCTATTTATTCTCTCATATAAATATATATAAATATATGTAACAATTTTTACTTCACTTAAAGTTAATACCCAAAATATTTATAAACATACTGTATTAAATGTTAATTAGTCTTATTATATTTTCCCCAACCTAAAAGTTCATTAATCAACTATACTTTAATTTTTGTTTACATTAAAAACTATATATTATAAGTTATTCTTATGAAAAACTCACAAACACAATTTTTAAAACCTTTTCCCATTGCCCAAAAATTCCCAAACTTAATATACAGTAACTATAACATTTTATACATATTATAAATTTTTTGTTTCATAAAAATATCTTTTTAATATAGCCAAATAATTCCAGAAAACCCGTAACTTGTAAAACTCATAACTTACGTTTAAAAACTCCAAACCCTTAATAATTTATATCAAAATAAACTACATAAAATAAGGAATCTATGGTTAAAATTTCAAGTCAAAATACATTCGGGAAGATATTTAAATTAACCAAACAAGTTACGACTATTTACTGAATTTTTATAGAGACATTAACAACTTAAAATCACCAGATCTAATCTTGGCCGTCCAATCTCTTAGAACAAGATCGGACGGCAGCTGTACCGCGAGTTCATCAGCGAACCTCTCAAACAGATCGAGTACTAAATCGACGATTCCTCACAATCTACAGAACGAAATCGCGTGATTCTTGTTTCTATGGATTCGTAATCAAATTTCGGTTCCAATGATGCTAATTTCCCCAATTTTAATACAGTATACACCATGATTCGAATTCGAATTCGAGAGTTAGGGTTCTTAAGGTTACCGAATCGATTTCGAGTACAAATCGTACCAATTCTCCTAATCTAACACGTAATTGATGAAATTGAGACATGGTTTAGGTCGACAACGAAATATAGATTAGTAAAAACGGAAGAATTTGAGGAAAAACTCACCAGATTGAGCGAATTTGGTGAATCCCAAATCGGAAACTGGAAAAGACTCGAACTTTAATCAGTTCGTGGTGCCGACTTTTCGGATCTATAACTAGCAGTATAAAACGAGTTAGATACTGAGTAAGGGCTCATTGGAAAGAAGAATTGTAGATCTACACAATGATAGCAAGCACTAATCCTAACTCGCATCACACAGAAAGAAATCGAAGCCAGAAGTTGCGAGTTTACCTTACGTTTTCTGGAAAGAAAACTGTGATTTTATGCTGTGATGAATTCGAAACTTTAGACCTCTCTCTTACAAACGGTTTGGAATTGGCTTTGGTCATCAACATGAAAGTTATATAGGGATTATAGCTCTTCAAAACGAGCTAAAGAACATGGAATTTGGCTGAGAAACGAAGAAGTTATGGCTAGTCGAAGTTACCTGAATTCGAAGAGAAACTGGAAAACTGCAGTTTCGGTTTTGCAAGGTGGCTACTTTGGATCTAATTTCCGGCTGATGTATAATGAATTATGGTATGTGTGAGTAATGGTTGGAAAGAGGAATTGTAGGAGAAGAGAATGGTGAAGACGGCATGGAAAAATATTGAGGGATGTGAAAGTTATAGCCGTCTAAAGTTAGGGCAAAGTAAGGGAATTCGGTTACGAAAATCAGGGAAGAAATCGGCTAAGTGTGAGCGACCCCTTACAGAGTGACACGTGGCACTTCTTAAAATTTTGATTCAAAACTTCAATCTAGCATAACTTTGGCTAGGATGATCCGTTTTTGACGTTCTTTTTATCGATCTTCATGGTTTTTCATAACCTATTTATTGGTGTAGGTTTCATGACCTGGTTTGACCATTCTCAAAAAGTCAACTCTAGCAAGGCTTAATAAGCTTTAAGGTTTCTAGAATTTTATATTGACTTTTATGTTTCAAAACAATGTTCCAACACTTCCTAAAATCTTTATAAATATATGGAGTGTTTAATAATTTTCCCAAGATTTATTGACTTATAAATCTTATTATTAAATTCATAATACTATACAATAATATATAATAATTAGGAGAAAACCCCTAAATAATCTCACAACCCCATTAATAATTTAATATTCATAATTCCATATAATAATTTAATATTCATAATTCCATATAATAATTTAATACTTAATAGTATTATTAAAGGTTTAATAAAAGAAATCCCCTAAATTAATTTAAATTAATTTAGGGGTATTTCATCAGTCCAATTTCCAAGGAGGCCAAAGGCAATATCAACAACAGCCTTATGGCAATGAAGCTTCTTCGAGTCGACCGGCTCCACCTCCTTTGAATCCTGAGTCTGAAATGTCTCAAATGCAAGAGATGTTTAAGGCAATGATGGGTAAGTCCAGAGATACGCAAGAGGAGGTCGCAGCTCTGCGCAAAGACCAAACAGCCTTGCAGTCTCAGATTCAACAACTCCTAACTCAACAAAGACCTCCTGGCCAACTCCCCTCACAAACCAATCCAAATCCAAAGGAGTATGCAAAAGCAATATACGTAGTGGACCAGCCCATCACATTAGCTCAAAGGGAGCAACAACCCGAGAGTGAAATGGTCCCTGAAGTGGAGCTGCAGGCCGAGGAAGAGTACCTCGACACGATCCAACTGAAGCTCTATGCCAAATTAGTTGCGATAAACGAAATGATGGAAGGTCCACTAGACCTTACATCACAGCAACCTGAGAGCAAACTGGTTCATGTAGTGGACGATTTACCTGAGGATTTAAGTTACTCTATATCACCACCCCCGTTCGAAAATGAGCAAACGGTATCAAACCTTCTGCTTGAGCTTGAAGACAAGCCATCAGAGGACAACTTCTACCTCAACTTCATGGAGTCTCCTCCCTCTGAAGTCAATTACCGTTATTTTCCCTCCTTCTCTGTGCTATACCCAGACAATGAGGATTGTTACATCCTCAAGAATGAAGAGGAGGAAATGCTCGCTCCCGCCAGAACATCCAAACAAAATACCAATATCGCCTTCGAGGAACCACCTCCCTCTGAAGTTGAATTCAAACCAGGCTCTTCCTATGAGCCTCTCAAAGAAGACGAGGATTATTACATCCTCAAATTTGAAGAGGAAAAGCCATCCAACTTTGATCTTCATCTGGAGGATCACAGCCTTCCCCTCTTGTGCAACAAAGAAGTAGGGTGGAAACTCGAAGTCAGCTCGCTGAGTGAGAAGGCCACCTTTCCATTTGATCCAGGGTCAGAACTTGAAGATACAAATTTCCCTGAAGTTCTCCCTGAACCACTCAACGCAGTTAAGGATGTCTTCATCCTTAAATTTGAAAAGGATGATACTCACACTAAGGATCATCCATTGGAAAATTTGGGCCCTTCGACAAAGAAAAATAATGCCCACCCAACCCACCTGTTGAAGCCCACTTCCACCTTCATTTACATTCCAGAGGAGAAAATTTACATCCTCGACTATGAGCAAACACCACCACTACCATCTTCCATGCATACGGCTAAACAACAGAGGGAGAATGTTTACATTCTCCAGTTTGAGGAAGCACTACCACCACCACCCGGATTTCAATACAATATTAATGGCAAACACCTCCTTCAAAACCAGGTTTTGTGGAGTTTGTCTTTTCCTACTGTAATTGTTGCCGTAATTCTTTGTTTTGATCCAGGTGGTTCGGTCCTACATATTGCCAATTTCCTGTTCCCGGTACTACCATTGTCATCATTCATTTATGATCCGGGATAATAAAGAACATACGTCTAGCTAGAGACGTTAAACCCGGCAGCTTGGTGGGAGGCAACCCACTATCTATCTTTTATCTTTCCTTTAATTTAATGTTGTTTTCTTTTGTACTATATTTCCCTTTTATTTGTTATAATAAAATGCAGGTTTCACTTGAGTTCTTCTCGCGTGTAGAATATTCTTTACAGGTTCAATTCATGACATTCCACAGCTGCACTCAAGTGTGGGGGAGCTCTACACACTCTACGAAATCTGGGGAGTACACTCTTTCCTTTCTTAATTGCATGCCCTAATATTTTAATTCCATCTACGCAATGAGGGCATTGCTTGAGCTTAAGTGTGGGGGAAGAGCCTTTCAGGGAGTTCTGTGCTTAAAATGTTTAAATCTCTCTGCTTATCTTGCAATTGTTCAAAAATTAAAATTATGTACCTTGCCAATGTAGGTTGTTCTCTTTAAGAATAAATACTGTTATGAATTGTGGGATAAGTGGTACAAAATTTTAAAATTTTGATTACTTTTGAGGAGCATTTATATGCGGTGTGACCAAATAATCTGCAAATGGTTGGATTTTATTGCTCAGGGTTCTTTCTGTCTTCTCTCTTAGGGATTGCTAAGGGGTGCTTCTCTGTTAAAAAAAAAGAAAAAGAAAAAAATAATAATAAGGGACTTGCGAGACACCATTGGTAACCAACAAAAGAGAGCTGAGTGTTCTTAAATACAAAGGCGTGATGCCTATATTTTCTCATCTCTTATGCAAAAGTGAAACAAATGTATAAATCTATTTTTCCTTTGTTTTCTCCTCAATGCCCATTCTTGAGAGAAGTTGGCCATGGTAAAAGTTCTCAGAGCTACCTAAAGAAACATTGAAGTACCTTAGATCATACCCCGAAACTCTATATTTTATTTTTACCTTGAGCACACCTATGCCACCAGCAGTTGATTTTTTTCACACTCCTCGAAAAGTTTAAAGATCATGTTTATCCTACCCTTCATAATAATATTTGTTAGTATTGAGCATTTCCTACTTGCTTAGGTACATGGTTTTGCTTGAGGACAAGCAAAAAGATAAGTGTGGGGGTGTGATAAGTGTCCAAATGAGCATGTTTTATAGGTGTATTTCATGTATATTATTAGCACTTTTCTTGCTCATTTCTCTACTTCGGTTAGTTTTCCTCTAGTTTATGTTTTATTGTTTATCTCACAAAATTATTAGTTTAACATGAGGAAAACCAAGCCGGGAGTGAAGTAGACAAAGAGACGAACGCATAGACGCAAACGGCTCAGAAAACGGAGTCCAAACGAAGAATCTAGAGCCGGTCGAAGTTTGAAGGAAAATAGGTCACGGTCACACTTGTGACCGCCTACACAACCGCCTAAACAGGGGCGGTCAGGCTTACAACCGCCTACACAACCGCCTAAACAGGGGCGGTCAGGCTTACAACCGCCTACACAACCGCCTCAAACCAGGGCGGACTCTCAGGCGGACCAGAGGCGGTCACCAAGCGGTTGTTCAGGCGGACAACAAGGGAACCGCCTGTCCTTAGGCGGACATCAAGGCGGTTGTGACTAAAATCAGTCACGGAACAGTTTTCTTCTTCGCGCCGACTCTGCAACTCGCATCTGCTCCGCCTACCTTAAATCGCTCACGCGTTTCGGCTCTGTCCCCTGCAATAAATGAAGCAATCAATGCTTCAATCAAGGAAGCAATCAACTGCAAATCCTCTACGCAAGACTCTTCCCTTCCTCTATAAATAACCATTCACTGCAACCTTGTACGAGTGCACGGAGTAAACCAGAAAATCAACTCACGCTCACCTCATTTTATTCTCTTCCAGTAAATCACTCCCGTACATCTCAACACTCCATTCAGTTCCCAGTTCTCTAACTCTCCAATTCACCCAATCCACATACAATAACCTACGTACATGTTTCGCTCTTCGTTCTCTTCATTTCTCCATTCACTATTCACGTCTCCGTGTTATTATTACGTCCAACCTCTGTCTGATGTATTACCAGTTAATATGTCTGGCTAAGGAGGATTTGCTCCGGGCAAAGGTTTTAATTATGGTTTGTTTAATTATGTAATCAATATTTCTACCGGTTAAAATAAATACAGTCTGTTACGCTTAAAGGTTATCTCTCACCATTTTAATAAATTACATGAATTTATTAAAATGCTTTCCTAAGTCTATTTTGATCAGACCAGGTGATGAATAGACAGGTTAATTAAGCCGTAAATATGGAGAAAGCTTATTATGATTTAATAGGTTAGTATTTTCAGATGCAATTATAATTCCTCGAATTTAACGTCCGTTTACATAGTATTGCTCGAACCTTGATTAGACCGAGCATTTTCTGGTAAACGAGTTCTTAAGGGTCTATGACTTAGTCCTTAGGATAATAACAGGAATTTTGCCAAACTAATATATTAAACCGGTAGAGATAGCATAATTAATCAGATTATATAAAACCTAAACCCGGAGTTCCATTTAATTCATCTGCACTCAGTAATTTTAATCTGCTTAATATTTCTCTAAAACAAGTCAATTAACTTCCCCCCTTTTGTGACAAGCTTAGGAACTATTTTATCTCGCTATAAGTCCCACGGTTTGACCCCGGCCGCTTCTGTCTTCTATACTACTGCGACCGGGTTTTTATTTGCAGCCCGACGGATATTTTGAGTATTAATTTCTTTCTTTTATCAATTTCACCAGCACTAATCACTCACGATAAATCCACTCTGCAGATACTTAGTTTTAAGCCTTGAATCAAGAATAATCTCCTTGTAAATACCACTTAGTTTAGTTTGTTTTAATTAGGATTAGAAAATATTTCAATTTCCCCCTTGTCTTAGAATAGGTTATTACGGATTAGGACTAGTTTTCTAGAAGTCCTTGGGTTCGATACTCTCGGTCATAATATACTTACACTATACTCCGACCGGGTTTTATTTGCTACCCGTAGTAGAGTTGTAGGATTAGTTTAGTATTTTATTGTTTTTGTATATAGTTTTCCCTACAATTTTCCGTTTAGCACTAATGCCCATAGTTAACCCCGTTAACTAGTTAAATAACTTCACATTTTTAACTTGTTTTACGTTCACATTTTACCACAACTTTTCACCCACTTAATTTTCATTATAACTCACCTAACATGTCTTAAACAACCTTATAACATCATTACATACCAATCCCCATCATTTGAAGCCTTAAAAAAAAAAATTTTTTATATAAGTGGCCGACCGACCTTGTAGGGTAGGTCCCAAGGTCGGTCGGAACCAGAAACCTTGCCAAGGTCGGTCCTAAGGTAGGTCGAAGTCAGAATGCTTGCTGGAGGGTATTCTGGGCCCGACCTACCTCGCCAAGGTCGGTCCTAAGGTAGGTCGAAACCAGAAACTTGTTTTTAAGTGTTTATTTCACTCCAAATTCACCCCAATTTTTTCCTAATCATTCCTTAACCTTTCCACATGTTTCCTACATGTTTAAACACCATATAACATGCTCTAAACCTTCCTCAATCATCACCAAACTTGTTACTCAATTTCTTACAAAAATTCCTAACACTTATAACATTTTTCCTTAGGATTTCTAAGTGGTGGATCATGCCTACAATACCACTAACCAAAATGTTGCCTCACAAACATTACAACTACTCAAAAAGCATTATTTCTCACAAACACCTCCTTTACACAACTCATTAAGATTTCTCCACAAGTTCATACTTAATCCTTCACAAGGCATTACACTTCCATTGTTCACCAAACTTTGCACAAGATTAAACCACATTTCCACCATGACCTTGGTGTATCTAGAAATCATCCATTAGTTCTCTAAACCTCCAAGGCTATGCCCAAGGCATCTTAACACTTAAGAACACCTTAATTCACTTTCTTTCACCAATTTAACACTTAACAATTCTTAGTACAACCTAGGTCACAATACTTCACCAAAGCACTTAAAACTCTTGTTTTCCCCACCAAATTTTGCCATAGGTTCCCTAGTACATTCTCACACCCAAACACTTAGGTTTTCACCTTTAGACAACCAAGAACACTCAATTCGTTAATACACATTCTTACACACAAACACATGGTGTTTCATCCTTTAACCATCAAAGACATGAATCTTCACAAGGAAGGTTCTTTACACACAACTAAACCTTTAAACTACACTACATCACTATATAGTGCATTAACTTAAATTTCTTGGCAATTAGGCCCTTAAATTGCATAAATCTTAAACACTGAATTTCCCACATAATAATT
Source organism: Limonium bicolor (assembly GCA_023374045.1). NCBI lineage: Eukaryota > Viridiplantae > Streptophyta > Magnoliopsida > Caryophyllales > Plumbaginaceae > Limonium > Limonium bicolor. Next base: position 266,667,723 of record CM041780.1, read on the forward strand.
GCCTCAAACCTGCGAATACACACAACAAGGCTCCCATATCTTTTTTGTCCACCTTGTGGATAGTTTTTCTAGCTCATTTCCCATTGGATCTTTAGGTTATTTATTAAGCAAATATAGCTCAATTCCCTAGTACAAAAAACTACATTAAGAGAGGTCATTTACCTCTTTGTTTTCAAAGTTTCCTCACTTGTTTTCTCTTGTTCTTTCTTGATTGAAAATCGGCAAGGGCTTTTATCACTTGTCAATCTTCTAACCAATACACACATAAGGGTAATGAGATTTAAGATTCATACTTAAACTCACATATAAACCCTAAATTACATAAGTTTTTTAAGCACTAAAATAGAAGTTTACCTTGAAATTGAAAGATAACTTGAATAAGTAACAAGAGAGGACTCCTCCTAGTCCATTGAAGATCAATTCAAGCTAAATGAAGAGCAAGAAAATGCACCATTAGGAGGTGAATTTTCGGCCACATATGAAAATGAAGGAAACATGGATTTTCTTTGGAGATTCTTCATGGCACCAAAATGGAGTTCTTGAAGATTTTAAAAGAGGGAAATGAAGAGCTTGCTCCAACTAGAAGAATGGTAGTCTTGAAATTGAATTTGGATCATGGAGCTAAGAGCTACAAGGATTTGAAGATGAAGAATGTATAAGTGCTGTAGCAAAAACGAAATGGAGAAGGGAGGAGGAGGTTGAAGACGGTGGGAATCAAAAGAAATGAAGAGAATGAGGTGAGAGGATGACTTTGTAAGATATTTTACATATAAAGCAAATAGTACTTTACTTTACTTACTTTTCTTTTCTTCCTTTTAATGAACTAGCACATGGTGGTGAGTCACCACATAGAAAACCGCCCCCCTCCTTTAATTAATATACATAAGGCCTTGTTTGACCAATTAAGCAACTTTGTTGACTTATAACTTAACTAGCAACTATTTGGCACTATTCACAAATTAAGGCACATAATTGTGAATTTTTTGATTTCCCATTGATTTAGACTTCCAATGTATACAAGTATACACATGTTTATTAAAGAGTAATGATAGCATTTAGCCACTCAAAAACCCGTTTTCAAGACAATTTTCAAAAATGTGCTTTAAGGCTCCTTAACATTTTGTTTTAACTTGTTTTCAAGCTTGTTTTTCTTTAGGATTGATTTAACATGTTCATTAGCATTTTAATAAGGTCTAGGAATGACCTTTAGTCCTACCAAGGTTACACCAATCTAGAGCTAGTATTTGCCCAATTGACTTATGGTGTTTTCTTGTGTTTTGTTTGGTTTCAAATTGTCTACCAATGCTTCTAAGGACTTAATTAGCCTTACTAATCTAAATTGATATTTATTAAGTCTTGGTAGCCTCTTTGGGTCCTAACCAAGTTTAAGAGCATGTTTTTTCTCAAACTGTCTTAGTAGCACTTTCTACACTGTGTTTACTATGGTTTAAATTGTTCACCAATTTTCCAAGGACTTCTTAGCCCTTACATACCCATAGTGTTTAAATAACTACCATATCCAATATTTGGGGTATTTCAATCTACCCCCTTAAAAGAACTTTTCGCGAAGTTCACACTTCTCACGCATCATTTGTAATTAGAACACAGGGATTACTTGCAAAATAAAACTCCATAACCCAACATACTTTCAATCAAACCTTGGACTTACGGTCTGGGTACATATCCACATCCATACATAACATAACATCTTATATGATAACCTCGGACTCAACGTCCGGGTATCTAACAACATGTACTTGCAAACCACCCTCAGACTCTCAGGTCTGGGTAACAAAACATTTAGACTCATAGGTTTTGGTAACATAACGATCTTTCAAACTCAACCACATAGGACGCAAGGTCAAAAATAATATTATACACATACCACACAACATGTCTTAGCATGTATATCAACCAAAAATACCTTTTATATACACTGTGATCCCGTAGAACCCGGCCGCGATGGACACCTTCTGGTCCCCGTTCCTTTGGGAGATCAAAACAATCACTTAACTTTTAATATACATACTTCTCATGTCACCGGTCCGAAGACAAAGGCTCATACGTCCTCAGCTCGTGAGCAAGTACTACTAAAATATTCTTTACGTGGTTAAGTATAAGAGAATCCTTTATTCAAAATACCAATTAGAAGTTTTGGAAATGCCAATTGAAAATCTGTTTGAAAACTCAATACAACTCCAAGTCCAATTTATGCTCTTTGCATCCTTTGTTAGCGTGGTTATTTGTGACCTCTTATAGGGAGCATCAAGAGTCATCCAACCCTGATGTGATCAGCATCAGTGTTGAACTATCCTTCCACCCCAATTCGTGTTCGGCTTCCCTTGATCTCATAAAAATCAAGTTTCACCTCCCACTTCAATTTCAAACAACAACTAATTCAAGAATATACCATTTTTCTATCTTTTAATCCTTCTAGTCATAATAATTACATCTCCAAGGGTGGAACTCTGTCCATCAATCATCTTCCAGATTCTACTTAATTCAAGTTACCTAGGGAATTTTATTCTCACTAGGTTCTATGTCGGTTTCCTTCCTCTTCATAAAACACAATACTATATATATATATATTATCAAATAAAATACACGATATTACATTTAGTATTATACGAACATATACTGTCGGGGTTTTATTTCCCCGAGAGTTTCTTTACTCCCTTCCACTTGTACTCTGACACACAATAGTTAACAAAACGGATACACACTTATCACAATGGTATTCGCATCTTCTGTGCGCAATTACCACAACTAAATCATGAATGAATGCGTATGTTTATGTAACACACGCACCAATCATCAAAACAAATTATTTTGTGCTAAGCACACCATTGTTCGCGTACACTTGTACGGTAAAACACACTAAGCGGTTTTGCGCTCTACCCCCCTTAAAAGGGATTACGCCCACGTAATCAATTGCTGAACATTGGTTCAAAATGTTCTGCCACCGTGAAGTGTTTTAACTTCCACGCGGTCTGTTATACAATGCGTTCTGGTTAGCGGATCTTAACCATATTGGCGGTTTAGTCCCTAAACCAAGAATTCTCATTGAAGTTTGTTAATTCATAACCGGTTTCGGTTCTGGCCTGTGAGGCTTCTAGGCGTTAATAATTAGCCATTTACTAATATTCACTATGTACATTCAACATTTGAATCACGGGTCCACTAGCCTTTGCTGCGCAACTCTGATAACTTTAGAGCTTAGTTTGCCCCATTCGTTATTCTTAGTGTATTGTACATCTCCGATTCATCACCTTTATCTTGTGAATACGGTTTCTCAACCGATGCATGGTATCTCCTACCGTGAGCGAATTCGGTGAGTTGCAAACTACCATCCACTTCTATGATAATTACTGTGTATACTGCTATGTGTTTTACAATGATTAACTTGATTTCTTCCGACTTACTGTCGGTTGAGTTTGAGTTACTACCTAGCGTGTAGTGCTCCCTCGGTTATTTCCCACACTTGAGGTATATTCCATACCGATATTTGATATTCAGTGCTACTTTAGTCACTTATTGCTAATCACGCCTCCACGTTTGGTTCTGTACAAGTACTCTTTCATTGGTGCGACCTCGCATTTCCTATGCCTCGGTCCTTATAGCGTTATAATTCTCTTTCTACTTCTACCACAATTAACACTTTCCCTAAATTCCTAGCTATCACACTCGATCATTACTGCGCAAGTGCAATACCAAAACACTCAGTCATACAGAGTGCAGAGGCGTAAACTCTTGGCAGTAAATCTCTTGTGCGATTGCAATAGGAATGAGCATTGTTTTTCACTGAGATTCTTATCCCGTAATACTGGCTTACTGGCTTACTGCCTAGTTTATTTGCTATCACTTACCGTTGTATCTTCACTGGGTTTTAACTCACAACTCTGCTTATCTGCCATCTAACAATACTTATATCACGGTCGCTTATTGCGCACCGTGTTCTTACTTCTTACACAACACTATCTTACATGGCATCCACTGTCATGTTAGTTTCTGCACATGTACTTCATCATTCGTATTGCGGTTCCTCATTCATTTGGATGACCATTGCATACAATATTCTTTTGAGTCCTTATGCTCCTTGAGCGTTGTTCACTACACATTTAGCATCACACACCTATAGTGGTTGCTATTAGACTTATTACTCTTCCGCAATATCAACATAGTCTCTCCTTAACATATTTCTTGAACTTGGTTCACATAACTACCGCTCCCGCGGTTTCACAATATCGAGAGGTATCCCCACTCCTAAGGAAGTGGTTCGTTCTCCGCTCTATTCACTTGTACAACATAAACTTCCATAATCAGTCTAAATTTATATAACACATTTTGCTTGTGGCTTATAAGCCTTACTGCCTCGAGCTCTGCTCACTATAGGCTATTCACACACACATTTTACTTTTTCATACGCCATCACATGGTTTGGATGTTATATTGGGCTCCATGATAAGGTCGTTGCATCACGTTTCCTTTCATGGGGTGCCCCTGCAAGGATGTCAGACTTCCTCCTGACGACTTATGTTTAACTGAGTGTTAGGTTCAACTCCTGTGTTTCTGTCATGTTATTTCGTCCAACAATTGTTGATCCAAACACCCCTCAAGGATTTCTCCTGGGTGTTGCTAAGTTATGCCATCACATCTGGCTCGTACTTTTGGGTACGTTTAGTTAACTATATTGCCTTGCGTTCTTACCTGGGTTTACTATCCTCTTCTATGAAGATCGATATTCCCCGGTAGTCTAGGTGATCATTCCGGGAGTTTCATCCCTTTTTTTTCACATTAATGTGTCCATATTAGGCATCAGCCTTGCCATGTATAGGCTGGGTCACCGTTCCAGCTATCATGTTTATCCTTAAGGATTCTTAAGACATTTTCAATGTCTTTACCTAAGAGTCAGTGCACTTCGCACTTTCTGACTCTTAAACATTTCCATGAAACGAATTCACTAATTCCTTTAGTCTCGTTAACTAACTGAACTATTTTACTTCAATCATTCGTGGTAATCCGTAGCTCTTGCTTGACTTTTACTGCTGACGTAGTACGGAGTCGACTACTTCCCGTGTTCCTGACTCTACTCGTATACATATGTGGGGTATCCTACTGATACATTGCTACTTACCCGACTATCCCATAAGTAGGTATGTCAGGCCCACATGCTCCTATCGGAGTGCGGTCGTCCCACATTTCATTTTTGTACACTCGTAGTGTCTGTCACACGCCTAGGTGAAGTATTCCGTTGTCAACTCCCTTATATCATCCTATGATAATATGCATTCCGTGCTTCCTAAACTTAATCAAGGGAAGGTCTATCCACTGTCGTATTTAGTATGAACTCAATCCATTCCCTCGGGTTGATACCCTCGGGTTATCCAATTTCCGCCCGGTTGTTCAAAAGTGAACTGGGTGCAACTTACCTACTGTGTGGCGCTGAGGCCGGTGTAGGTCCTCTGGTTTGGTTTAAAAGAAGGTTAGAAATAAGAATGGGTTTGAAAGAAAATTTGGTTTTGAAAAGAAAAGAGTTTGAAATAAATCCGAGTTTGAAAGAAAAGTTCTCGTGGTTTCACAACGTCTTCTTGCCTTAACCAAATCTAGCTTCTTGCTGACCGGTGTATTTCCAATTATGATGATTTCACTTAACTTCGTGGTACTTTGCTAAGTACTTGTAGTGTTAAAAATTTTCCCCGAACAGCCCTGTTATAGCAGCACTTGCCATGGCAAGTGCGCCATGTTAACTGGCTTATCGGCTGAACACTTACCGGTTGCGGTATTATTTTTATCTGCACCATATTCAGTGGCCTTGTTGGCTCTTACTTTGATGCTTTAATTTGATAATCAATCTCCTGCACAACTCCTCATTGATCTTCACATGGTAATCATTAACTAGGGTGTTTCCCATTCTTGGAGTCCCCTTTTTACTTAGTATTGTATCTTCTTCGTAGCCCATTCCACGCATTTGTCGTGGTTACTGAGACTTATCTCTTGTTTGGGTACTACGTTGTAGTTCCTCTGTCGGTTGGTATACCGTTGGCGACATTATTTAATAATTGTGGTCCCGTAGACACGTGTCTCGGGTTCCATTACTTCACTTCTTGCCTGTTGCACGGTTGGTGCGTTGCAAGCTAGTTGTTCTCGACTGCTCAGCATGTCGACCCAGGTTGCCGGAAATTCCATTCTCCTATGCATAGGATTCTTCAATTCTCCGCTATTAAGTGCGGTTAACGTTGTTCACATGGAAACCGTCTCCAGGATTCCTAGTTTTTGGAATCCACCGTATGACAGGTTCTTTGTACTTACAGAGATGTTTAATAACAGCCAGATCGGGTTTTCCCGAGTAAGAGAGGACTTCCATCTCTCTGGCGTGCTTTCCCAAGTTATAAAACAGGGATTGTGGAGGGCGGGAAGGATATTGTAGGTGTCCAGTACACACTGGTAATTCCTAACTAGCGTATCTCTCACGCTATCACTCAACCCATAACCCAAAATACTAAAATCCTAACTCGGTACTTCCTAAGCTCGGTATTTCCAGTCATCAAAGCGATACTTCGCTCTGATACCACTTTTTGTAACACCCCAACTACAACCATACACTTAACAACAAATTGCAGCGGAAAACTTAACTCGTCACGTATTTTACTCATGTGGTACCCTTTACCCCCCACTGGCTAAAAGGCTTACACATAGACTGTATCGTCTGATGACCAGATTCCCGAGCAACTACACATTACATTCCCGTCCCATTTCCAACAATTAATATACATATACATTCCAACTATACCGAGTAATTACAAACTAATGCCGACAACAATATTGGTCTTACTACACCTACAATACGTACTTAATTAACTAACTACCCATGTAAAAACAACTACCCCGTCATACTCTCGAACGGCTTCCAGCACCTTGTACCTGAAAAGAAAGAGAGAAATGGTGGCCCCCCAGGGGGCTCAGCACAATGTTGGTATGGTAATCGTGCAGCCCGCATACTACCGGGCCACACACAACTAATTGTCGTCTAAGCATGCGGTTGATTTTATTTAAATCATGCATGAAAAACTATAAACACATAACATATTGCATACCTACAACAATGGGGTTCAACAATTCATTCAACACAACAAAACTTGTTTGCTCACTCATTTTCTTCCTTAACCCTTGAGGGTTTCTCCTCTAATGGAGTTATTTCCTTAATAGACGACACTTACCCACTAATCGGGTCATACTTAAATTTCTCTTATAACAAAGTGGGATTTACACCCATGAACCACGTACTCCAAATAACAACTCATATCACACTTTAACGTATATACAACATAACTTGAGAGGGTCACGTGAGGACATGTACCCCAAAATGTGAGTTAGTAATCTCATTGGAGCCTAGAGAACCTTTTTATACTCTTTATACAAATAACTTATTGTTCTACAAAGAGAACAAAAATTTACTTAAGATGCGTCGGATATAACATAGTTCCGAACACACCGTACATTTTAACTTTACTGAGATGTGTCGGTCTCAATATAGTACCGAACACACCGTACATAACCCTCTAGTCCCGAACAATAGTCGTGGTTGGTAAGCCTTGGTTAAGCTTACCGATGATTGTAATCCAAGAAGAAAGAACCACCATAACATAACATAACAAGGAGCAAGGTAAGGCAAATATGGATACCCACTCCCAAACAACGCGCGACCGGAACGACCGGATTTCACACCCCCAATAATATATATATATATATATATATATATATATATATATATATATATATATATATTAATATAGTTAAGAGTTCCATTATGGAACCTATCACTTCCACACATCATATGGTGTTACAACCGGGTTAGACACACAAGGGAGGTAAACGTACTTACATGCACAAACAACACACAACTAACTCACGCATAGCCATGGTTAGAACGTTCCCATGGTTTGGGTCGTTAAATCTGAATACCGCTCTTAAGTGATCCTAGATTTGGTTAGCTAAGGTTTAACACTTTCGAGGTTTAACAGTATCGGAGTTAAACACGCCACATTAATGAATTACTATAAACTCATTTCATGCTTATTCTTGTAAGGTGGCAAACATTTAGAAAAACACATTGGCATACAAGCCGGTGTAATCCGGTAGTACACAGGTTGCAAGAAAACCATACCTGTCACTAAGGTCCACTCTAATGTGTCATCTAATGTTCCTCAAATAATTCTCGAACAACTGGTAGCATTTCAATTGCTTTCATTAACATCGGGGTAATATGATTGTTTAACAACTAATGCCCATAGTTAACCCCGTTAACTAGTTAAATAACTTCACATTTTTAACTTGTTTTACTTTCACATTTTACTACAACTTTTCACCCACTTAATTGTCATTATAATTACCTAACATGTCTTAAACAACCTTGTAACATCATTACATACCAATCCCCATCATTTGAAGCCTTAAAAAAATTTAAATATAAGTGGCCGACCGACCTTGTAGGGTAGGTCCCAAGGTCGGTCAGAACCAGAAACATTCCCGTCTGCAAAATTTTAGCCCGACCGACCTTGCCAAGGTCGGTCCTAAGGCAGGGTCAATGTCAGAAAGCTTCCTGGAGGGTATTCTGGGCCCGACCTATCTTGCCAAGGTCGGTCCTAAGGTAGGTCGAAACCAGAAACTTGTTTTTAAGTGTTTATTTCACTCCAAATTCACCCCAATTTTTTCCTAATCATTCCTTAACCTTTTGAAATACCCCGAACTTATATATGGCGATTAAAATTATCCTAATCGGTATTTAAGAGCCTAATAATGCTTAAGTAATTTTGGTAAGGAAAAATAAATCCAAAGAAAATAAAGAAACACTTAAAAAGCGAAAAACGCAAAATAAGCGTTAAATAACCATAGGAGGTATGAGACCTCGGTTAGTGTATTATGTGGATTCCTAGGGTTTAATAAGACCAAAATAATATATGGGAACAACTCCCGAAGAAAACGGAACCAGATAATGAATTAAAACACTAATAGAGCTTTAGAGCACGTTTTTCGAGAAAACCCGAAAACGTCTTTAAGTGGTCAAACGGACCCGTAAAAATTGTGAATCATTAAATAATAATTATTAAGCATTTATGGAAGCTTAATAATCAATAAAAATAATTAAACGAGGAAATTCCAGAAAACAGGCCCGGTTAGTGAATAGTACCAAAACCGGGTACAATAACGAGCGTTTTCTGTAAAAGACGAAAAACGCTCCAACTAGTATACTGTAGGGGGCGGTTTTATTAAGTTAAATAACCCTCTCTCTCACACACATAACTAGCTAATTAAATAAGGGAGTCAAAAAGCAAAAAGCAAATAAAGTACAAAAGCACTCACCTTTCCTCTCTCCCCTCATTTCCTTCTCTCTCTCCTATTCTTTCCTTCCCCCATCGTGAGACTCCTCTTCTCCCCCCCCCCTGCAGCGATTTTTGAAGCTCTCTCATGGCTCCCATGGCAGCCTCCTTTCTTCCTCATGCTCTAGCTCCATTTGAGCTCCAAATGTAAAAAAAATACATATTTGAACTCCCCTCTTCAAGCTCTACATTTCTATCTTTTCAAAATCCGAAAATGAGCAACTTCATCTCCATGGGTTTTGAGCATTTGAAGAATAAATGGCACCATTTCGAAGCATGGACTCTCCTCTTCCTCCTAAGGTAAAAAGTTTCAAGAAAAATCCGTTTTTCTTCACTCTCTATAGTGGCCGATTTTTGCCCCCTTTGTAATGCCTTGTCTTCTTCTTGATTTGAGCTTGGTTTAACTCTCCAATGGTGGAGGCACTCTCCTTTGCATTCAAGGCTTAAAAACCTCTCTTAAAAACTCCAAGGTAAAACCCTAATAATGGCATTTAAGCCCTTTCATTGAATTAGAGTTATCCTATGGGTTAAGGAGTTTAATTGTATCTATTTTGTGTTCTTGAATGTTGGCTTGGGGTTTGGTAACCCCATTACTCAACTTGACCGAGAATGAAGAAGAGGAGAGGTGGAGAACTTAAAAGAGGAATTGTGATCTCAAGGTAAGAAAAACCTATCTTAATGCACTACCTATACGTATTGGGATAATGGGATGGGTAAATGAATCAATGAACCCAAAACATGTGAGAAAAATCTGCTTACTTGGTATTGGAGGAAGTGGTGAAATAGAGTTGCAAAGTAAGAGCCAAAGTGCCATGTATGTATGTTAATGCATTGTATTGAGCTTGGAGAATTGTATATATGCTTTGGAGGAATTTTGTATGAACCTTGTGTGCTGGTAGGACCCTTGTTGGGTGTGGCTAGCTTTAGGTTGAATTTGATGAGAGAATGTGTATTTGAGGATGTAAGAATTGTAGGCGAACTATGGCGAAATTTTGGTAGGAATTATGTATTTAAGAATGACTTGGTGAATGGGAGGACCAAGGTGTATATTGGATTGAGTAGGTATGTTTAGTAGTGATGAAGTGGTAGTTGTAGTGTGAGAAATAAGAAGTGTAAAATCTGTAGCAAAGTGCTTAAAAATGTATTGGAGAAGTTAGGAAGAATTAGTGTGTAAGAATTGGTAAAAAGAGTGTTGGACTTGGGAATAGATATGGTAGTTGCTTGGGAATGAATTGGAAGGTAAGATAGTGCATTGTAGGCTTTGGAAATGGCATTAAGAGATGAGAATATGCATGGGGGAAGTAGGAACCAAAATCTGTAGCAAACATAACTAAGGGAAAAAACTGTAAGTGTTGGAAGGGAAATGTAGAAAATGTATGTGTGAATTAGTATGAAGAGGAGTAATGAATTAGTAATGGATTTGAGCATGTTTAGAAGCTTAATTAGGTGCTTAAACATGTGAGATTAGGTGTAGGAACATTTGGGAATTAATTAGGCAAAGTATGGAATGTAACAGATTTTGAAAATGTCAAAACTGTCAAAATGGTAGCAGGGTCCGGGACTTAAGTCCAGGACTAAGTCCCGGACCAGTACACAGAAATAGACCGAGAGTTGATAATAGAGGATGGTCCGGGACTTAAGTCCCATACAAGGACCCGGACCACCCCATCAAAATAGGCCGAGAGTTTCAATAAGTATGGGTCCGGGACTTGACTTATGTGCAAGGACCCGGACAAAATTAAAATTCCGTTCGAAGATTTCAAAGCCTTGGGTCCGGGACACCTTATGTATAAGGTCCCGGACCATAATTGAAAACAGGCCGAGGAGTATGACCACATGTTGGTCCGGGACTTAAGACCCGAACGCGGTCCCGGACCAACCAAAAATTGTAAAATTAAGCTTATTAAATGGGTTTTAAGATGAGGTAATGAATGGTAATGATAGTATAAGATAATTAGTACTTAATTAATGATGTTTAAAGGTCATTGAAGGTATAAACAAGTTGGAAAAGTAAGTAAGGAAGTTGTAAGTATATGAACATTAAGTTAACCCGAAACAACGGGATAAGGGGGTATGTACGGGAGTAGTAACTAAGTATGTGTTGTAATGCTTAGTATTAATTGAACCATTTGACATGTAGTCATTGGTTCGTGGATAAGAATCAAGGAACAAGAGGGAACCAAAGGAACAAGGGAGCACCCGGTAAAGTAAATTCCGGTAAAAAGGTATGATTTCTTCATGCCCTGTATCCTAATCTGGTTACCCCGATTTGTGTGCTTATTTGATCACCTAATAAGATAAATGCATGAATCGGACTATATTGCACTTACTTGTGCTTGTTTACATTGTTCTTGATATTTGTCTTGAACAATAGTTTGTATAATTCATGAAATATATGAATGATGATGAACTGTATTCGAATCTTGTATTGTACTTAAGTATTGTATTGTATTTCGTATGAATGTGTATTGAGCAATGTATTTGTGTATGTGGCTTGAGTGAATGACTTACTAATTCCTAACCACCTAACTCCTAACAAAAGTACTAAGTAAATTGGAATGAGTAGAAGTTTGATATAGCTTCGGCCACGTGAGGATGAGGAGACACAAGAGGTGGATCCGATTCCTGGTTCTTAAACTGGTCCACGGCCCAAATCCCTTAAATGGGTAGCATCCTGGATTGGTGAACCAAGTAAATCCCGGTGGTGGGACCGAGTAGTTCCCCGGGCCGGAGGTCCCGACGACTTGACTTGAGTAAGTAAGTATGTATGAGTATGAGTATGTATGCGTAAGTACTGTGGAACGAGTAAAAGAGTAACCTCCACCCGATTAACCCGGTGGACCAATGAAGCTAACAAGTATGGATTATTGTGTATGTATTGCGTAAGTACTATGTATGTATCGTGTATGTGTAGCCCGGAAGAAGGTAAGTAGGAATTTGGTTGACTTGTATTGTCTTCCTTGTGTGTATGGTACTGTGTGTATGTATGTATGTCTTGTAAAATATTGTAATATTATGTATAAGAGCATGTATGCATGTATGTTTGAATGAAATCAATCGCATGTATTCGACCAAGTGGTCGGCGTACCCTCACTAGTACGCGGGGTATGCGGTTATCATATTCAGCGTAAGCTGACCCCCTAGGGGGAACGTTTTTAGTGTGCAGGTACCGGAAGCAGACATGATCACGGTAAGAGACCAGCGACTATACTTGGATAGCTAGAATAATTGTAGTTAGTAGAGAATCGTAAAAGGCTTGGAGCCTTGTATGTAGTTGTGAGGAATGGGTAGTTGTAGACTCTTGATGGGTATAGATGAACTTGGAAGGAGTATTGTATTTGTATTTGGAACCTAGTAAACTCGGTTATGTATATTGTATTGTATGGTATTGTGAAGGAGTAAAGTGTTGAATGGAGCATTGTAGTATTTGATTGTTAAATGGAGTATGTTTGTAGATGTGTTACTCGGGATTCCGGTCCATCAGACCGATGCTGTATGTAGTAGTAGTAGCCTTGTTAGTCACGTGGGTGACTAACGGCAGTGTATCACCCACCGTTGAGTATGTAAGTATCCGCTGCGAATCCGGATTGTATAAGGAGATTGGACGGTAATGACAGTATTAGCGGTAGGGGTGTTACAAAAAGTGGTATCAGAGAAGTATCGCTCTGATGACTGGAAATACCGAGTTTAGGAATACCGAGTTAGGATTAGAAGTTTGGGCTAAGGGCTGAGTGTTAGCATAGAGTATGCTAGTAGGAACTACCGGTGTGTACCGGATACCTACATACCAGACCCGCCCTCCCATCCCTTGTATAACCTTGGAAAGACGCCAGAGAGAAGAAAGCCTCTCATACTCGGGGAAACCCGATCTGGCAGTAGTGAGATATCATAAGAAAAAGAACCGACATAGCAGATTCCAAGAATAGAAGTCCCGGAGATGGATCCCGGTTGAACACAATACCCACACTATGCGGTGATGAGCACTCCAACCATAAGGAGGCTGCAACTTACAACAGTATGGGGCGACATGCTTAGCAGTCGCCAAACCTGGCTAATCAACCAGCAGTAGGAAAGGAAGCACTAACCGTGCAACGAAATGGAAAAGTAGCAGTAATGGAACCCGAGACACAAGTCTGCGGGACAACAGTAATAGCCAAGCAACACCACCAACGGTATGCTAGCTGGCTAAGGACATAGTCGGGAGTGATTGACTCCAAAACTACAACGCCAAAAAGGTTACAAACCTGGCCAACATAGCTCAGACAGCTACAAGAACATTCACAAGATATAATCTGATGCAACTACAACCGTAGTGCCTAAACCAACTCAGGCTCAGTAAACACAACGTTGTGGGAACAAGCAACAAGGAAAGACACAACCAAATCAAAAAGGGGAACCTCCAAGGATTGGAGAGGTACCCTGATCAACGACAGCCATGTCAAATTACTGAGAAGTCACTCAGGAGACTAATTAACCTAAGTAAATGATCGATAAGATCAAAGGAAGAGTCAACAAGACTATCAAGTGCCAGTGAAAACCATACCGTGACCGATATCGGTTTACCCAAAAACCACCAGTACCACGCACTTGCCACGGCAAGTGCAGTAATAACGGGAGCATTCAGGAGGACTATTAACATACCACAGGTACATAGTAATGTACCGTGACCGCAATGAAGTGACTACAGGATCACACATCCTAAAAATGAAAGAATGAAAACTTGGAAGGGTCTGACGGCCCGACCATTATGCAGAGGGTATACCAGTCAGCGGGAAGCTGACTTGGTCAAGATTTCGAACATGGCCATGCCATGAAGAACTTATTTTAACATTGAACTGTTATTTTTCAAAACCAAGTTTTCTTTCAAAACCACAAACTTCCTTTTAAACCTTGGATTTTTAAAACCAAACCAACAAAATTACGGTGAGTATCATAGGATGATACAAGAGGAGTTGACAATAGAATACTTCACCTAGGCGTGTGACGAGCACTACGAGTGTACCCAATTACGGGATGTGGGACGACCGCACTCCGAAGGAGCTTGCGGGCCTGACATATAGTCGGGTAAGTGGTAACGTATCAACAAGGTACCCCACGTATGTATACATGTAGTGTACGGAACACGGGAAGTAGTCAACTCCGTTCTACGGACCATGAGTAAGTTCAAACCAGAACAACTGGACACCTCAGACAATCAAGGAAAAGGAACTCAGCTATGTAATAAGTATAAAGGAACTCAGAGAACCCATCTGAAGATGAGGAATGAAGAATGAGGATTAGGAAGCGCAAAGAGCGCAGACTAATAAGTATAGACATTGGATATGTCTCAAAGACTTCAACAAAATACATGACGGCTGGAAGGGATGCCCAGCCTAAACACTGTAAGGCAAATGCCTAATGTGAACACGACGATGCACAACAAATAGGACAGAGCTCCCAAGAGCAATCACAAGATTACCACAAGGTATAACCCATCATTGAAGAGGATATTAAACCTAGCCTAGAACACTACGACAAAGTATAAACAGTCTACCCAAGAGCGGGAGACGTTATAACTCAAAAAGGGAATAACTCAAATACAATACCACAAGGCGGTATAGTAGACACAACCTATCGTAAACATTAGCTGGACGTAACGGCATAACTAACAGCACTCAGGAGCAATCCTTGAAGGGTGTCTGAGATAACAACAATTGAACAAGCGTCATGATAAGAGCACATGAGCTAGAACGAACATTCGGTTAGGACACCGAAAGGATTTCACTTAACAGGAAAATACTCTAAATTACCAAAAGGCCCAAATTTGCACCAGATTGCCTAAAGGGTCTCCTATGAACGGAAGCATGATGTCACGACTTACCATGGAGCCTAGCAATACCTCCAACCTATGGGGTATACATGGAGTGGAAACAAGTATAAGCAGCTTGCAAAGAGCATAGCTTGCAGCAATAAGGCTTAAAAGCCATCAACCAACTATGTTATGTGAACCTTAACGGTTGCATAACCCACACCATTTGATAACAAGACTTGCAAGAGATATTGCCTCATGCGACAAAGAAATCAACAACTGGACCATCAATTCAAACCCAACATCCTGAGTGGCTTGGAGTAATGGCCAACTCAGTGTCACTGTCACTAGAGCATTAGTCTAATATACAGTTGACAAGCTTTTAATTACCTTCATGCTTTCTGTAGCAATGGTAGCACAGGGGCACAAGAATCATGATGATGCCAACATTGGCCTAGTCCACATTTTGACACTACGGGAAACCCGAGGAAAAGTACCCCTCGTTAATCGAAGACCACCAAGGTGGTGAAGATGTGAACCCTTAGAAGAGGCTTCCATCTACTATAACAATAGAGCCTACGCATATAGATATTGCCAAGAGGCGATGAAACAAGGAAAAAACATTTCAAACCATCGCGACTTAAAGGAGTAAGTATACTCCATATGCAGTACATAAGCAGGTACTAACATAGTAACCTTGCTATGAGACGTATGAGCGGCGACAAACCCCTCAACAAGAACTTTCACCTATCAGTGATAAAATACTCTTCAATTAGAGAACGGGACCAGAAAACCCCTGAAGTTTCTTGGGATGTCCCGGTGATATGCATACAAGTGAAACTGCACAGCTTGAGCCTATAACTAATGCTCAGCACTGGAAGACAGTAATGCCAAAAATAATCATTGTGAATGCACATTGGACACCACGAATGACCAACGCTCAAGAGAGCTTATAACCCGATGAATTACCTCATCCTTGGTCAACCAAGATACTTGTAAATTGTATCATAAATGATGATAGAATGTGAGGTAAGCTAACCTACACATGAAACCTAAGTTGAAATGAAACACCTCCACATTGGGAAATAATCACATTGCGGTATGTTACGACAACCGTCATACACACGAACAGAGGAAACCCTCAGTGTTCATGCCATAAGGAAATGGTGCCAATGACAATGGCAATAAGTAAAGAGGAACTACCACAGTAACAGAAACAGTAAAAACAATGTTGTACAATGAGTAAGAATACGGTGCGCAATAAGCGACCGCTATGAGGAAGTAGCAGATAATGACATGGAGTATAAGTATGAGATGACAGGCAGAAATATTCTTTCCTATCACATAAGTGACTTACTGTCAAGCGTTTACGCCTCTGCACTCTGTATGACTGAGTGTTTTGGTATTGCACTTGTGCAGCTAATGATCTAATTGGATGCCTAAGGATATGGAGAATGTAAACCGTAGTAAACCCTTCTTTTCACCAACAAACATGGCATAAGCCAGCTAAGGAAGCTTAGCAACAAACCGTGCGGTCTAAGGCCAAAGAAGCACGAAGAGTGTACAACACACTAATAATCACAAATGTGAATTCCAATGGAATAAAGAGTGAAAAGAGACTTAAGAAAGTCACTAGGACCAACGCATAGAAAATGCAAGGTCATACAAGTAAAGAACACTTGTACTGAACCAGAAGAACTGGTATAATTTAGAAGCTATTGACAATAGAGGAAGTACTACAACTAAGTAGTGACTTAACCCCGCCCGACAATAAGTCGGAGGAACTTAGGGAATAATCATGGAAGCACGAATAGCATGTGCAGTAGATTACCTACAACTCATCGAGTTCAAACACGGTAAAAGAATACCGCATTGGTATTGTAAACCTTATTCCCATAATAGATGAATAAAAAGGGTGATGTATAGTACATTAAGGATAACACGAAGGGTAAGTAACCCGAGTAATCAGGGTCGCGCAGCAGAAGCTAGTGGGCCCTAGCTAGGAGATTAATGTACCTAGTGAGTATAATAGAATGGCTATTAATGCCTTGAAGCAGGTTAGGCTCGAACCGAATTAATTATGAGTTAAATAAACTCATATAGGAATTCTTGGTGCAAAGACTAAACCATTGATGGTTAAGACCCTTTGACCAGAGCATATTATATGGTATACCGTAGTGAAGATAAACGCTTCAGATTGCCCAAATTGATTAAACCAATGTTTAATAATAATAACATATGGTAGATTACGTGGGCGTAATCCCTTTTAAGGGGGGTAGAGTGAAAACCGCATAATGTGAATTTTATGAATAAAACACAGAAACTATAATGTGCATATATAGCATAAATGAGAATTGATTTGATGATTGGTACTATGTTAAATAAACATAGGTATTCATTCATATTGAAATTGTGGTAATCAGGCACTAGAGATGCAAATACCATAGGACGAATATACCCATCTTGTAACCCTAGTGTAAGAGTATTAGTAAAGAAGAGTAATGAGTAGTGGGCGGAGCTCCACAAATATTGTAGCCCGTAAAGAAATAGTACAAGTAATTGAGAGTAGTAGATGAAGGAAGTCCATGAGTAGTATATACCTAGGTAAATTATTGGAAGTGAATTGAGGACAACTAAATTTTACAAGTATGGTAATCCCTAGTCAGAATAATGGAAAATGATGGAGAGTAATGGATGGAAGTAGTGAAGACTGATGAAATGAGCATTTAGGTATTGAACCACAGAGTAAAGTATTTGGGAAGTAGAGTGAGGATGATGGATGGACTGATTCCATCCTTTGGAGATGTATGAATTCGTAATCACGACTAGAAAGGGTAAAAAGATAGAGAATGAAAACAATTAAATTTATTTGGTTGTTTGAAACTGATGTGGGAAGTCGAACTTGATCCTGATCAGATCAAGTGAAACCGAACACAAATTGGGGTGGAAAGATAGTTCAACACTGTGCTGATCACATCAGGGTCGAACGATTCTTGAAGCTCCCCTTAAGTGGTCACAAGAATCACGCATAAGATAGCTGTAATGAATATAAATTGAAATTTGGAGTTGTATGCTTTATAAGGATTTCTAATTAGCTGTTGAGAAGGATTTTCCTTAGACTGAAAACGAAGATTTGGTTAGAAGCTAGTATCGGGGAAGATAATAGTGTAGCATGTTGTATTATTCCAAGGGCAGTGGGACATAGAGGAGTCCTGTGTCGATATGATCCTGAGTGCCTGCGGGATGGTAATGTGTATTGCATTGCTTTGGGGATAGCTTTGCACTGTATGTATGTATAAACCTTGTGGACTAAAACCGGTTGGTTGGATGTGATTCGGATTGGAGCAATTATGGTACGTTGGTATGGTATGGAATTTAGAAACCTTATGTAAAGAATTGGGAATTGTAAGGAGGAGGAATGTATGGCTTTGGTATTAGACATGTAAGAATGAGTAAGCATCGTAAACCTATAACCTCGAACAACTTTGAGGACAAAGTTCTTAAGGGGGGTAGATTGAAATACCCTGAACTTATATATGGCGATTAAAATTATCCTAATAGGTATTTAAGAGCCTAATAATGCTTAAGTAATTTTGGTAAGGAAAAATAAATCCAAAGAAAATAAAGAAACGCTTAAAAAGCGAAAAACGCTAAATAAGCGTTAAATAACCATAGGAGGTATGAGACCTCGGTAGGTATTATGTGATTCCTACGGTTTAATAAGACCAAAATAATATTGAAAACTCTCGAAGAAAACGGACCAAATAATGAATTAAAACACTAATAGAGCTTTAGAGCCATTTTCGAGAACCCAACGTGACTTTAAGTGGTCAATGGACCCGTAAAATTGTGAATCATTAAATAATAATTATAAGCATTTATGGAAGCTTAATAATCCATAAAATAATTAAACGAGGAAATTCCGGAAACGGGCCCGGTTAGTGAATAGTACCAAAACCGGTACAACGAGCGTTTTCTATAAAAGACAAAAATACTCCACTAGTATACTGTAGGGGCGTTTTATTAAGTTAAATAAACCCTCTCTCTCTCACACACATAACTAGCTAATTAAATAAGGAGTCAAAGCAAAAGCAAATAAGTACAAAAGCACTCCCTTTCCTCTCTCCCCTCATTTCCTTCTCTCCTCTATTCTTTCCTTCCCCCATCCTGAGAATCCTCTTCTCCCCCCCCCCCCCTTGCAGTGATTTTTGAAGCTCTCTCATGGCTCCCATGGCAGCCTCCTTTCTTCCTTCATCTCTAGCTCCATTGAGCTCCAAATGTAAAATAAAATACATATTTGAACTCCTCTCTTCAGCTCTACATTTCTACTTTTCAAAATCCGAAAATGGGCACTTCATCTCCATGGGTTTTGAGCATTTGAAGAATAAATGGCAACCATTTCAAGCATGTACTCTCCTCTTCCCCTAAGGTAAAAGTTTCAAGAAAAATCCGTTTTTCTTCACTCTCTATAGTGGGTCCGATTTTTGCCCCCTTTGTAATGCCTTGTCTTCTTCTTGATTTGGCTTGGGTTAATCTCCCAATGGTGGAGGCACTCTCCTTTGCATTCAAGGCTTAAAACCTCTCTTAAAAACTCCAAGGTAAAACCCTAACTAATGGTATTTAAGCCCTTTCATTGAATTAGAGTTATCCTATGGGTTAAGGAGTTTAATTGTATCTTTTTGTGTTCTTGAATGTTGGCTTGGGGTTTTGGTAACCCCATTACTCAACTTGACCGAGAATGAAGAAGAGAGAGGTGGAAACTTAAAAGAGGAATTGTGATCTCAAGGTAAGAAAACCTATCTTAATGCACTACCCTATACGTATTGGGATAATGGGATGGGTAAATGAATCAATGAACCCAAACATGTGAGAAATATCTGCTTGCTTGGTATTGGAGGAAGTGGTGAAATAGAGTTGCATAAGAGCCAAAGTGCCATGTATGTATGTTAATGCATTGTATTGAGCTTGGAGAATTGTATATATGCTATGGAGAATTTTGTATGAACCTTGTGGCTGGTAGGACCCTGTTGGTGTGGCTAGCTTTAGGTTGAATTTGATGAGAGAATGTGTATTTGAGGATGTAAGAATTGTAGGCGAACTATGCGAAATTTTATAGGAATTATGTATTTAGAATGACTAGGTGAATAGGAGACCAAGGTGTATATTGGATTGAGTAGGTATGTTAGTAGTGAGAAGTGGTAGTTGTAGTGAGAAATAAGAAGTGTAAAATCTGTAGCAAAGTGCTTAAAAATGTATTGGAGAAGTTAGGAAGATTAGTGTAAGAATTGGTAAAGTGTGTTGATTTGGGATATATATGGTAGTTGCTTGGGAATGAAGGAAGGTAAGATAGTGCATTGTAGCTTTGGAAATGGCTTAAGAGATGAGATATGGATGGGGGAAGTAGGAACCAAATCTGTAGCAAACATAACTAAGGGAAAAAACTGTAATTGTTGGAAGGAATGTAGAAAATGTATGTGTGAATTATGAGGGGAGTAATGAATTAGTATGGATTTGAGCATGTTCAGAAGCCTAATTAGGTGCTTAAACATGTGAGATTAGGTGTAGAACATTTGGGAATTAATTAGGCAAAGTATGGAATGTAACAGATTTTGAAAATGTCAAAACTGTCAAAATGGTAGCAGGGTCCTTCTTAGTCCAGGACTAATCCCGGACCATACACAGAAACAAACCGAGAGTTGCACTCATGAACTTTCTGTAGTCGAAAAGGAGTGTCCGGCTTTCGCAATTAGGGTTAAGTTGTCGGGGTCACCCTAACCGTAAAGAATCGGGCGAAGTCAGTACCTTCCGGCCGAATCCTCACTTCCTCGCAAGAGAAACAAAGGCATGGAGATGCGAAATGGCCTTGGATGGAGGTGAGCAAGAGAACAGCAACGACGGAGAAGGAAGCCCAACAAAGGGGTGGGGAATGGTCGGGCCGGAACGGAAGAATCAGCATAAACCATACCCACGGCCAAACATCATTGGGGTGAGAATCAGGGACGACAGGTAAATCTAAGTGCCGGGGGAGCTTCGACATCCCTAAGGCATCGCAAAGGCGGAGAAGTCGAGAGAGGAAGGAGAAGGCTCTCGACCAGACAAAAGGGCCTCTGGAACTTCAAGAGCGTGGGGCGAAAGCCATTGGGGAGCGAGAGCCCTGAATCGCTTCAATGGCAGGTGGAAAATTTGCAGCAAGTTCCTCTTTTGCAGCAGAGGTAGACATGTTGAGCTTGGCACAAAAACAAATCGAAGTTAAACGACAGTGAAAGGAAGCGAAGAGCACGGTAACAAAGTGGCGAAAGAAGAAGATAGTCGAAGCGAATGGGCAGAGGAGGAAGAGAAAGAAGCTTGAAACTCAAACTTAAGAAAGTTTCCCTCGATCAAACAGTAATATATATATATATATATATATATGCATGCACAAACAAAACAACTTTTTGCAGAGGAAAAGAAGGGCCACACGCTTCCTAAAGACCTTCCGATGATTAGTCGAAAGAAGGACCTACGTATCCTACACCAAAACAGGCGAAAAATTCAAAAATTGGTACACAACAGGTTTGAGTCACGAGCTTCGCACGTGGCCAAAAGAAGTTCCTTTTCTCCAAGTTGAAGAAAAAGAACTTGTGGGACTGGGATAAGGAAAAGACGAAGCAGAACAGACCAAGGAGCCTCAGAGTTTGCCGCAGTTGCAAAATTAAATTTTTCGCCAAAGCATAAGACACACAAGTTCTATTTTTCTTCACCAAATTCAGAAAGATAAACTTGTGGGACTGATGAGAAGGGAGAATGGTATCAAGACAGAACAACACGTAGAACTTCCGGCTGCTAGCCGGATGAGATAGAGATACATAGAGCATCCGGCCGCTCTAGCCGGATGAAAGGAGAAACACATAGGGCATCCGGCCGTACCCGTCTAATGAAATAGGACTTAGGCAAGACAAAATATGGCCAACCGACCGTCTGTGGTCAGCCAAGAGACTAGGATAGGGTAGAACTGTACTATACATGTAAGTACAGGCTGGCACCATGAAACCAGCCCAAATACTATAAATAGGGGTTACCCCCACGAAATAAGATACGCAACATTTGGCAATCAAACTTAACACTAGATTCCAACTAAAGGCTTTCTCTCTCTTCTCTCTCTACTCTCACGCTTCTGTAATCAAGACCAGGTAATGTAGGATAGTAAATCGGATCGGATTGTATTAGGATGCAAGTAGACGTTTCATCTCATCGCCGGTGGTAGTCGCTGGCTGGAAACACTCCTCAACGCGGATACAAGTCGCTAGAGTTTTTTTGCAAACGGTTTAATTGATATATTAAAAGCTAAGAAATAATCCTAGAAAATAACAATCAACAGACCGTCGGGTTGCAAAAATCCCGGTCACGGCGTATATAGATTAAGAAGCGACCAGGTATCAATCCACGGGACTTGAAGAAAAGTCTGGCCTAAGACAATCGTTAATTCAAAAGGGGTTGTTTTTGTTTTGGGATTTAAATAAATAACAAGAACAAGATAATTAAAATAATAGACAGGAAAATAAATAACAGATAAAATAAAGTGATAGATGATATGGATGAGCGGGACTCTGGGTTCAGGTTAAAACCGTTTGATCAATTATGTCTACTGGTTAATTAAAGATAGATTGGCAAAATTCCTAATATTTTCTTAAGAACTAAATCATAGATTCAGAAGAACTCGTTTACCAGAAATACGGGGTCTAATCTAGACTCGAGCAGAAACACATGTAAACGGATTAAGTACGAGGAATAATAATTTGCGTCTGAAGGAATAATTAATTAATCCAATCAATTTTTCCACAGATATACAGACTAATTTAACCGATCTATTTATCACTTGGTCGGATCAAGATAGATTTAGTAAAGCAGTTCAATAAACTCATGACGTTTATTGAAAAGCGCAAGATAAACATTAATCGTAACAATCTACAATTAATTAAAACCAATAAAAATATAAATTACATAATTAAAAACTGAAATAAACCTCCTCTAGAGTAAATCCTCTAAACCGACATAATGAATAAATTGACAGAATAAGAAATCATCTTATCTGACATCCTGATATTGCTTGTTATTTGGACTTATAATATGTCGACTTATAGGTTGGATAATAGGTGTATGTGTGCATGGATGAATGTTGTACGGATTCGTGGAGGTGGAGGTGTGTGAGAGGTCAGCCGGCTCTAAGCAGGAGCAACCTGTGATTTAGAACAGGGCCCCCACTTATTTGGGGCCCCAAATTTTTAACTATTTACAATAAAAAAATGATATTTTTTTTACTGATTCTAAGGTAATTTCAGTATATAATTATGGGTGACTTTTCATTTTTCTCTACTTCTACACCACTATTGGCTCTAACAGTAGTTTGAATAATGATTACGGGTGACTTTTCATTTTTAGTACTTTTTTAATATCAGTAACTTCTTTTACCTACTACTCTACTATCTAAACATCACGCACTTTTTAATTGGAATATAGACAAATATTCCTATAATTCCAATATAGTAGTATCGTAATTTTTGTATCGGTCCACGTACTAGTATATGTTGTGCTATTGCTATATTTATGATTTAAATTATTTCGGTAGACTAAAATAATTTGTAGAGATTAATTGTTTAATTTTTAAAAAATTTTAATCATTGTTTTAAAAAATTTGCAGGTTTAATTCAATTAAATTGATTTGTAATTAGTAGCCAAGCCTCAATTAAATTGATTTGTAATTAGCACCTTAGCCGACAACGGATAAGTTTTCAACACACAATTTACTAAAGCTCTGGTTCTATTGTTTCAATTTATATCTATCAATTTGTATAAGTTAGCTCCTTTTATTACCAAGTTATCATGTCATCTAGAATTAGAAAATATGATTCTGAATATGAGAAACGTAAGAAAAAAAATTAAAGAGTTAACATAGGGCCCCAAAATGATTGAGACCGCCCTGTGAGAGGTGAACGATGGATGGATCGGAGACTGGTGATGATGTTTATCGGGAATGACCTTTGGAAAAACGGCTGGAGTCTCGAATGAATGTGTATAAGTTGGGGAGTGGATGGATGTCGATGATATGGATGAATTGGTATCTGGAGAATTCGATGTTGTATGGGCGTGACGATGGATATGTTCCTCCCCATATGAATGTGGCGGTGGTATCGGGCTCGGGAGCAACGAACAGGACTGCAGTAATCATGTGTCAGCCCCCCCTGAATTGTGGTGCTCGCGTGTGTTAATATTCTCGGTGCCGAAAAAAAAGAATGGATGACGATGGTCACCACGGTGATGATGCGCGAATACAGTGGTTAGTGGTATCTGATCGACAATGGATGATGGGCATGGACGATGGCTGGTGATGATGGACATCGGGGTTTCACGAATGTGGCGCAGTCTTTCTACATTTTCTTTCTTTTATTACCGATCCCATGCCGCCAGATAACAGCCACGTACAAGTTATATGATGCGTGCATGTGACCAAATACTTCACATTAGGTAAAGTGGATGTGCTGCAGCAATAATAAAATAATGATGAAGGAAGATTATTAAATAATCAATTCCCATCGTAAACATTGGTTTTGCAACTATCATCACTGGTATATTTTTTCTTTGCAATAACCGTGCACATATAAAAAAAATGTGTAATGCATTGCTGCCACCAAGATAAAACTAAAACCCATGTTCCATGAGTGTGAACATTTATAAATCGATTTTGATGCAGCCGATAATTCTATCTCCACTTTAATAATAATATGTCTTCATTATTACGATGAATTGATCATCAATTTGGTGTAACGATGATGTGGATGATCCATGATTAACTGTGAATGCTTTCATGAATTATGTTCTACGTCCAAATGATGATGTGATGATTAAAGCAAAAGAATGTGAATCATTACAGTGCAGTGATAGTGATATGCTGAAATCGATCGATATATATATATATCAAAACATAAATCTAAGGAAAAGCATATGATAAGTGTAAAATATGACACACATTGTTATAAATATAGGAAGGATTAGAGCCCTAAAAATAGATATATTTTGCACTTATCATTTCTCTGCTGCACCTTTGAAGAAGATGAGTTCAACGATGGAGGAGAAGAGAATGGAAAAGGAAGAATGGGGTCATGGTGCATGTTCTGATATTCCTAAACATTTAGCGACAGATAAGTCTAACGCTATTCCGTCGCTAGATTAAACCAAAACGATGTCGTTTTGGTTACTAAAATTAACCACGGGTGGTAAAAACGTCAAAACGACGTCATTCTCTTAGTGACAGACTTGTTCCATCGCTGAGTTTTTTTTCTTTTATTTTTAAAACAATAGTGACGGAATGACTGTCCGTCGCTAATTAGCGATAGTACTTCCGCCGCTAATTAGCGATGGTACTTCCCTCGCTAATTAGTGATGGAACTTTTGTCGCTAATAGAGGCGCTGAGACCAGAAAATTTGGCGCCACCAGACCCGCCAAATTCCGTCGCTAATTCCATAGCTAATTTGTTGTTTTCTAGTAGTGGTGGTTAACAGATTGTAAGTTTAGATTGAGATTATTATATGAAAGCTATAGAATAAATTATAATTGCGCACTAATATTAATACTATATAACTATATGTGTGGTGTAGGATGATTTAAATGTACAAGTGTAATAGAGAGTTAAATCCTGAAAGGCAAGATGACCCATTGTCACGGGCACTTGGCAAAAATGATCATTCAGGTCGTGCAACTAAATTTGGAGGTCATTGTTATACCCAAAATTTCAACCCCCGGAAGAGAGTCTCTACTAATAGGCTAGTAGCGAGGGTTCCCAGTTCGATCGGCACATTTCAGAGTACTAGGGACAGCTTAGTCTTCTCCAGGGGCATTATCGTAATTTTTCAAGGCTCCTAAGCCCTCTATAGGCTTCCTCTCTCCTCCAAAGAAGGGTCAAATCAATTCAAAATGCTTTGAAATTTTAACACATGATAGAGGATGACATTTGAAGCGTAATGGCATTGGAATTTTGATTTTTCGAATTTCCAATAATTTTCTAGCAATTTCTGATTGAATCTGACGAGAAATTGAATTTAAAAATATTCCAATATCCAACAAATTCGATTTCACTTTAGAAAAATCAGAAATATCATCCTTTACCCATGTGTAAAATTTCATAATCAAATTCTTTTTGGAACCCCTTGTGCTAAAACGTCGGTAAATCTCAGTTTTTACCGGATTTTTCTATCTTTAAGGAAGCCTATATAAGGAACCTTATCCCATGATCAAAGAAGAACCTCAAGAACCCTAGACTCTCAAAGAAGGCAGTCGTCTCATACTCTCCACGTTTTTACACATCCAAGCACCAAAATCACATCAAAAATCCCCCGAAATCACCATCTAAACACATTTTTCAACTCCCAACACCTCAAAATTCATAAAACATCAACCAAACCACCTCCAAAACGTGAAGAACACCTTCAAAAATCAACAACCAGAAGCTCGGGTCGAACTCAATCCGGAACCGGCACCATCGGAGCCTCCGAAGGATCCCGACGTGAAGAATCCTCTTGAATTCGAAGGTAAAACAGGTTGCAATTCTACTTTTCTAACTCCCCATGACCTTATTAACTCTCTGTCAAATTTTGGGTGTAAACTAACCTTTTTACGCTTCTGTATTGCTAATTGCTTTTGTTTCTGCCTTGTTACTTGTTCGTCAAGTTTCGTGCATAATCCGGCTTCAAATTGCAGTCTTTCAATTACTAACATCTTGTATACCTTTCAGGCTACATGTGCATAAATTTTGAGCCAAAAACACCTTCGGGAACCACCATAAAACCCCTGTCTGTGGGTGGTCCGGGGCCACGGACAGGTTGTCCGTGGCCACGGACACCCACGGACGGCGGTGGGATTTTAAAATTTTAAAAAATTTAGGTTTTGCTAAACTATGTCCAGGCCTACGGACATCCTGTCCGTGGCCCCGGACTTTCCAAAATTTTGTTTTCTGTTTAATTCGAATTTTATTTTCACATAGGTTAACTGGGGTCCGTGGTTACGGACATTAGGTCCGTGGCTACGGACGGAAACAAAATTTGACCTAATTCTGCCTCCAAAACCCTAGTTTAGGTAATTTCACTTTCCACTTTTATTTTCTGTCAAAAAATGCTAAAAAACACAAAAAAAACAGAAGCTCGCGCACTTAGGTTAAAACGACTCGTAATAAGCCGTAATTAAACTAAGTAGAGGAAAAAACGACTTCTAGGGGTAATGAAAGTAATTGAACCCTAATTATGTCGAATATCAAGTCCCCGAACCCGAACTCTCCTTTCCTAATTTGATCTAGGTTAAAATTAGGTGGCGACTCATAATAGGTTCCAGTGAGCTAGCTTAGGTTTTAGTAATTATTGTTGCATGACATAGTTATTAATCTTAGGTTATAAGTGGACCTAAAACCCGGTTAGATCCTAAGCAGTTTTAATCAACATAGGATAGGGTTTAAAATCGAGGCTCACAGACTGGCGACTCTGCTGGGGACAAAATTCTTAAATTTAACTTGTATAATTTTAAGAAAGAGGGCTTAACTCGAAAATTGTTTATTTGTGGCTTTATTACATTGTTTGTTTACTTTTGTGCGTACTTTAATTCCTGCACCTTTGCATCTTATGAGAGTGAGGGTCCACGCAAACCGATTTCACCTCGGGACCCGTTTGAGGGTCCCCTGTTAGGGACTCACACCTTTTAGGTGATGTGAATAAGCGGGGAAAAAGATGAGGATGTCGTCTAACCACACCCCCTCAATACCAGGGCCTTAGCCTCAAGCGTTTTCCTGGTAGTGTCCTTACCTAGCCCATTGTTTGGTCAGTCAAAGACCCGATCGTAGACGCACACCTTCAGGTGATGTGAAAAAAGTGGGGAAGCCCAAAGAGAATAGCGTGCAAGCCCTATTCCTTTGAGGTGACCTGGGCCCATGCCCCAAGCACCTCTCCGGATCGATCCATACCCGGTTGGATTTAAACGTCTAGTGAGACCATGTTGAATTTGTGTGGGCCTTGTTTGCTTGTATGATCGGCCCATTATTCAGCCTAGAGATTGATAGGAACTTCTCCTATGTTAACCTAGCCCAACCCGAATTGGCGGCTCTATTTGTTTGCGGCCCAGAGGTCATGTTTGGTTTAATATGTGAGTCATTCGGGCTTCGGCCCAAAAGCTTAGACTTAGGTGATTTCTTTTCTAGCCCAATTTGAATTATCCAATTAGTTCTAGGCCCATAAAAAAAAAAGAAATCCACCTGAACTTGAAATAACTCACAAGGCCTGAAAATAAAATCTTTTTCGGCTTAACAACCATCTTCTCTGGCCCAAAGGAAGTTAGGCCCATTTGTGATTTAGGGACCATTCCAGCCCATGTGTTTACTCCAGGCCCAAACACATTCCAGCCCATGTGCTTTACTCCAGCCTAAACACCTTATTCTCTGGGTATCCTGTCTCACTTGCTTTCAGCCTAAGTCTGTTTCGATCTATCTTGAGAAGCGTCAATCTCACCTTAGTATCTTTCAGCCCACTTCCTTTTGTTAGCTAATAATGGATACCTTGGAAACAGGTAGACCCAAGTTCTAAGTACGGTCCAATCAACATGGAAGCCCAGCTCGTAATTTTGGAACAAAAGCACATGGCCACCATTGATGTCATGGAGTAGAGGCATAGTGCTGCCATGGACGCCGTGGAATCTAACTACGTTGCTGTTATTGAAAAGTTGAAAGCAAAGGCTCTTTCCCTCGAGTCCGAACGTCAAGCTCGGGATGATTTAGTGGACAGGCTTCTCAACACCCTTTATGACTGCATTGAAGTTGGCTCCATTAGGGTCCAAGGATCAGAGGGGAATGTCAAAGAAATTGCTACAGAACTCAGGAAAGTGATCAGACAACCGGGAGCAGCAACTTGCATCCAAATCTGCACCAGTAAGAGAGCCAGGCAACATGAGGAAGACAGTGATCGACAGCCAAGAGGACCTGGTTAGAGCGTTGGGACAGTAGAACCATCCCAACGGAGTTCTCGACAAAGAGAGTTTACAGACATCGGCCGAACACCAAGACAAGCACTTGAAGAGCTTCAAGGAAGATATCCGATGAAACCGCTCGCCCTGAGGCCAGGAACTACTCATTTGGGGAAGGATCTTAATCAATTTTGTCACTTTCATCAGCTGCCAGGTCACGACACTGACCACTGCAGAGCCCTACAACACAGAATCTAGGATCTGATGACCAAGGGCTCCAATTCTAATTTTTATATAAGTACGCTATCCTAATCTCTATATTTTCCGTTTCTGACTGTTTGACTGGGCACAGGCGCCCGGTCGCTATTTAAACCCCTTCATTGGTTTCTCGACCGGTCACAGACGACCGGTCACTATTTATACTTACCTCGTGGCTCTAGCGACTAATCAAAGGTGATTGGTCGTCCGTCTATGTTTGCTTTACAACTTTTGCGATCGGTCATAGGTGACCGGTCGCTTATCAATGTTTTGTCTTACATCTTTTGCGACCAGTCACAAGCGACCGGTCGCTACATGTTCTTTCCTTGTAATTTTTCCTGGGTATAGGCTCCCGATCACTATCTTTAGCTTCTTTCTAGCTTTTGGCCTTATTTTCCCTCTTTATCAGTCCCACAAGTTCTACTTTTTAAAGTTTTGATGAAGAAAGTAGAACTTACTACGATCGATGTGGTTTGCTTTTGAGAAATGTTTTGACTTTCGTTGAAGTTTTTGTATGTTGAAGGTGAGGTATGTCCTTGTTCTTCTATCGTTCTCTTCCCTCTCAATCCCACAAGTTTTCTTTTTTGCTTTAGCGAAAAGGAGAACTTTTTATTAGTCCATGTCATGATCGTGCTCATGCCTTGCTGTGCGTGTGGCTGGTACCGTGGAATGTGCAGTCTCTGCTTTTCGCGTGCGCTAGTATCCTTAATTTAAAATTTGTAGAGTCCCTGCTTTTTCCTGTAAAGTGTTTTTTTGTTTACAATTAATATTTTAATTATTTTTGTAGATGAATTTTTTACCACTTTTTAAGGTCTCCGAGGAGGTTGATATTTCTCTCTCCTTGCTCTCACATCCAGTCGTCGGTTTCTCTTCTATTGCGTACAACGCTCACTTGCCTTTCTTATTCCTTCCTCACGTTTGTGTCTGCTCAATCTTTCTGTGATAATGGCTTCTTCGAGTTCATCCAAATTGAAGGCTTCTTTCTGCTCCGCTTTTGACGCGGTTCAAGGTTCAAAATCAGGTGACAAATTTCTTCTGACCCGGTTAGAACCAAAAAATCCTTTTACAAAAAATCAGAAACCTCTACCTAGTACTTTAGATGTTAAATCTCTCGATGGGACTTGAATTTACCTTCCTACCTCCGATTCCACCCGTACAACGATTTTGGCCGTGGCAATGTCGTCTATTCTGATTTCTTCCTTTGGAGAATATCCGTTCTTCCTCATCCTTTTGTCTTGAGATTCCTAATTCGGAGGTGTTGCACCCTTGCTCACCTTCACCCTAAGGTCATAGCTCAACTTCACGCTTAAGTGGCCCTTTGCGCCAAAGCGAAGATTTCCCTAGTTGCTACTGAGGTTATCCAGTTTTTTACTAGTCGGGTCGATGGTGACAGTATAACTATTACAAGCCGTGCCGGATACTCACTTTTTGAGTATAAGAAGTTAGGGAAAAGGTGGAATACTCACTGGTTTATTATTGTCCCCCCGCCCGGTCGCTTCCTCGGAACTCCTTACTGCCCTTCAATCACCAGGGGCACACTTTATGGGCTTACTTCACCGAAATCAGAGCTTCCAATCTCTTGAGTTTTGAAAGGAGTAAATGAGAAGCGCGTATATGTGGAGGACTTCTTTTCAAACGCCCGTCTGGCCATGTTGTCCCATTCAAGAGTAAGGGTCTTGACTCTGTGTTTGTTGATTTCGTATCCTCCGTTCGTTTTTACCTGACGTTTGTATGAATTTGCAGACTTTCCCCACATTGGTGCGAAAGTTTGCCCTTTTTGTGACTAGTAACTAGTTTCCTTAAAATTTTGAAATGAGAAGGTGAACTACCACGCTTCTCTTGATGTTGCAGAGGACACGGCCCGGTGCCTAGCGGAGCAGGATCCTGCGGTCGCGAAGAGGCCTGGAGAAGAGATTGAGAATACACCCAAAAGAGAGAAGACAAAAGAGTCCTCAAGAAGGGAGGAGTCTCCAAAGACACTTGAGGCCCACTCGCCAGACATGGCTAACCAGCCAGGTACTTGGTACATGAGTCCAATCTCTGGTCGCCGAGTGTTTCTTCCTCTCACGCCAGGGTCAAGTCTCAACCTTAGCCCATGGGGAAGAGGCAAATGTGCGAGTGCGAGCCCCAGTTCCACCTGTTGTCCCTGATTTAAAGAATTATTTGCCTTCAGATCCTTTTCCTGGAAGCTCTTTTAGGATTCCAAACCTTTAACCGTGATTGCTTTGTTGGGGGTGTGTTCTTTGTTTCCAATTTTCCCTTTTGCTGCTTTTCTCAACAATATTTTGTTTTTTTCAGCCCCTGAAGCTGAGGAAGCTACTGCGAATGGGCTCTCCTCGGGAGCAGCAGCTGTTAAGTAGGCCTTTACTCAGAAGCGCGGAAAGTTCTAGCTTCGAAGGGGAAGGTGAAGCATGCTGCGAAGAGGGTGAAGGCTTCCTCGATCATAGATGTAGATGCTTCCGCAAACCAGGGGCCGGCTACTGAAGAGGGGCTTCCGGGGAAGGCTGTCCTTGGGGAAACGGGGGTTTTTGCTGAGGAACCGACAAAGTATGAGAGGGCGGAGACCTAGAGGCTTGAGAGTGCTGCTGAGAGGGGTGCGGGTGGAGGAGGCCTGACATATCATGAAGTGCCTGAGAATCCCGAGCTTTGCACGAAGATGAGGAAAGACATTAACGCCCCTTCATCACTGAGGCCACCCCCTGCCCCTTCTGAATGTCTTAGAACTACCACGTACTTTGAGATGTGGAAAGAAGCAGTTCAAAGATCCAATTCTCCTGATGGTATCTTCGCTCCCTTGAAGACCATTACGGCTGCAATAGAGAAACTGAGGATAGGGGATGGTGGAGCGGATGCCATCATGCGGCATTCTTTTCCCCGGGACCATGGTTTTGACTACATGTGGTAGGGATCTACCGGGTCCGTGCCTCTTGCCTTCTTCTTTATCCTTTCCTCTTTTCTCTTTTTCCTTAAGGCTATTTCTCTTTTTTTTACACGTGTTTTCATTTATCTTTTCAGACGGTGGATTTTGCTCAAAGCGTGGAGGTGCATACAAAGGCCTTGCATTCCAAACTTTGGTATGAGGAAAGCAGGGCTAATAATGCCCGAGAAGAACTAGAAATCACCCGATCTTCTCACATCAATTACATTGACAATGTTAACACTGAGATAGCCAACCGGGTGAATCTGCAGACTCTGACATTGAAAAAGGAGCTCGACAGCACCCGGTTACAATGTACCAAGCAGGGTAACGAGTATGAAGCTAAAGTGAAGGAGTTGAGGCAAGAGAAATTTTCCCTCAAGAGTTGAATCTGGCCTTTAGAGACGGCGGTTGCTTCGCTAAGACATGTATGAAGTCAATATGTTGAGAGGAGAGGTGATTGTTACATAATATTTTTTTTATTTGAAGATGTTGCTGAGACAGGCTCAAGCTGCCCACAAGCAGGAAGTGATCGAACTTCTTAACGATAAAGTTGTACTGTCCAAGTAGAAGGTTGCTTTCGAGAAGGAGCATAAAATGCTCGAGGAAGAGAAAGACTCTCTTTCTCGAGAATGTTGCTCTTCTCGCGAACAAGCCGAGATTAATCCAGGAGCTTAGCAACCTTTTCGACGACAAGATGATTTTGAGAAGGAGCGGGTCTCATTTGAGGAGAAGCTGAAGTCGATGGAGGAGTCTTTGTCTCTTCTCCGTTCTGAAAATTCAAAGTTGGCAGCGAAAGGTATTTTTCTTTCTTTTTTTTAATATATGTTGCTTATTTTTGAGTGTACCTCCCTTTGTTACTTACTTACCTTGCTCCTCTTACCAGGTCTAGCTTCTGAGGGCCTCATGAAGCATGTTGAGAAACTCAACCATCGGATTGATGGCCTTAATGAGGATGTATTTGCTGCCAACTCAAACCCCGATCAGTATCGAGCTCTAGTCCATGACCTTGAGTGCTAGGTTTCCAAACACTTGGCCTTTTCTCGGTGAAGTCAAGAGGACCTATAGAGGCAAAGCGCTACGATTTCTCTCCTGAGGAATCCTTTATCTTTCAATGTGGGAAGATTGCCAATTTTGCCACCAGGTTATTTCAAAGTACTTCATGGACAAGGGGGAACTCCTAGATGATGACTTGTACAACAAACTGGAGTTCAAGGAGATCACATGGAAGACCCGGCTTCATGAAGTGCTGGAGAAGTTTGGGCATCCTGGGGGCGAAACGTGTTTTGAGCCTAGCCAAGCATCCTTCCTACCTCCCGATAGTGTCGCCCCTCATGTTGACGTGGGTCTTGACTATGTTGCTAAAAAATCCAAGTCCTCCGAGAGTGTTTCTAATCCTGGAAACGAGTCTGCTGCTGTGTAGGAAAGTGGCGCTGAGGATTCAACTACTACAAAAGAGACTTAGATAGGATTTTTTGGTTATTTTACCTCCTCTATTTTTCTTTCATAAGATTTTTTGTCATCCCTATAAACGTACTTTTTTTGTAGCTTGGAATGGATGATATAAAAGTGGTTTGTTCCCGTTACCTCGAATCCTTGTGTCTTTTATTTATTGGAATTACGAGGAGCGGCCAGTTTTCCAATAGCTTCAATTTAAAGTAAAAGAAAAAGAATAGGCGAGGTGACCGGTCACTAAGGATCGGTCGTTGTCTTATGCTGCAACTGATGACTGGTCGTTGCCTTACGCTGTGACCGGTCGCCAAAGACCGGTGACTGAATTTTGAAGGAAAGGGATGGCCAGTCGTTAACGACCGGCCGTGTTTTTTTTGTTTTCCCATCTTTGCTTTTGGTAGCCAAACGATGGTACTTGTGATCACACCTTTTTAAAAGAATTTTTTGAAGGTTTTGATCGAGGTATAGTGTGGCGTCCTACACCTAGTGATTCACCCATTACAGGCGACCAGAGCTCCCCATGTTTCCAGAGATGGGTTTTCTTTTGTTTTACACTCTCGACCAGGTGTGACGACCCAAGCCAAGGTTTTTTTCAAGGTGTTTTAGCTTGCGGGACATAGCCTTGGTGTTTCTTTCGAGGCATTGTAGCCAGCAGGACATTGCCTGTGTGTTTCTTTCAAGGCATTGTAGCCAGCGGGACATAGCCCGGGTGTTTATTTCAAGGTGTTTCAAAAAATGATTTCTCTTTATTGATGCAAATGATGTTTTACATACAGTATTACACATAGAATTTCTTTAAACACTCTGCGTGCCAGGAATGTGGCAATTCATACCCTTCGTCATTCTTTAAGCGATAAAAAGCTCACCCAGTTTTTTTGATAAATGACATATGGACCTTCCCACTGGGGGTCGTGTTTCTTAAGATGCTTTGCTTCTCGTAAGACTAGCTCTCCCGGGATGAAGCTTCGCTCTTTTACTCTACGATTGAAATACTTTTCCACTTTATTTTTATCTTTCACCATTTTAGCTTCTGCCACGGCTCTTGTTTCCTCAAGCAGGTCGAGGTGGTCTTGTATAACTTCACTGTTAAGCTGTTCATCGTAGGATTTCCATCAAACTGATGGGACAATAATCTCAACCAGGATGATTGCTTGCAAGCCGTATGTTAATCTGTACGGTGTTTCGCCAGTGGGTCCTTTTTCTGTTGTCCAATAGGACCACGGGACTTGAGGCAACAGCTCCGCCCATCTTCCTTTCTTGTCATCTAATTTTTCTTAAGTTCTTTGACAATTTGGCCATTTACATTCTCTACCTGGCCATTAGCCTGTGGGTGTGCTACTGATGCGAATCGCAGCTCGATCTTCCATTCCTCACAAAATGTTTGGAAGCTAATCACTGTTAAACCGCGTCCTGTTATCTATTATTATTATTTTCAGTAGGCCAAATGTGCATACTACGCACTTCCAAATGAATTCCCGTGACCTCTTTACTATGATAGATACTGTTGGCATAGCTTCTACCCACTTCGTGAAGTAATCAATGCCTACGTACATGAACTTGAACCTCCCGAGAGATGCTTCTGGGAAATGACCAATGATGTCTAATCCCCACATAGCAAAGGGGATTAGGAATAGGATTGCTTTCTGTGCGGCTGGGGGGTTGTGTATTTTGTTGCCGTGTTCCTGGCACTTGGCACACTTCTGGATGTACTCCTTAGAATGCTCTTTCATCTTTGACCAAAAGTAACTAAGCCACATGATTTTGTGGGTTGTAGCTCTTTCTCCCTGGTGATTCCCGCAAACCCATTCATGTATTTCTTTTATGAGCGCATTTCCTTCTTCTGTGGTGACGTACCTGAGGGTAGGCCTCGCAAATGACCTCTTGTAAAGGTATATGTCCTCAAGGAAAAATGATGCGGCTTTTCTTTTTATTGTTTTTGCCTCCTTATCTCCTGAGGGTAACTTTCCTTCGAGCACATATCCACAATGAGGGTCATCCATGATTCTACACCGGCATGAGAAGTTTTGCTGCAAGCACCCGAGTCTCGTCGAGACTTGAATTGGTTCTAACTTCCAACCATACCCTGTTTGGGATTCTTTTGGCCATACTTTCTAGTTTTGCCAACGTATCTGCTTCGGCAGTTTTCGCTCAAGGGAGATGTTTCAGTTCACATTTTGAGAAGTTAGCTTTTAGCTCTTGGACTTTGAGCATATATCTTCAAAACTTTTCTTCTTTCACTTCATATATGTTAACATTTTGTCTGCCCACTAGCATGGAATCTAAATACACCTCTAGATCTGCATAAGTCATAAGATAATGAGATTTCCTTTCTTTCCATAAAGAAAGTTTTAATTGATCCTTATGGATATTCATATTCATTTTTATTCTTTATTTTAGAACATGTTGCCCCTAAGGCAGGGGCGACTTCCAGCCCTTAGATGAGAGCTTCATACTCTGCTTCATTATTGGTTACCTCAAAGTCTAGCCAGAAAGTGTAGTTGAGATCTCGCCTATCCGGGTTTTGAACCACAATCCCCGCTCCTACCCCTGTCTTACATCGCGTTCCATCCACTAGGACAAACAAAAGGAGTGATGGGCTTTCTTTCCTCTTGGTCGAAGCTTGTCTCGGTTATAAAATCTGCTAGTGCTTGTGCCTTGATTGCTGTTCGCGGGAGGAAATGGATCTCATATTGGGTGAGCTCAACTATCCAGCTCACCATGCGCCCGGACGCATTTGGGTTGTTGACTATCTGCTTTAACGGCTAGTTGGTCCTGACAAAGATTCGGTGTGACTGGAAGTATGGGCGTAGTTTCCGGGATTCAATAACCAGAGCAAACAGGATTTTCTCAATGTTGGTGTAACACCATTCTGTTGTTGTTAAGATTTTGCCTGTGTAATAGACGAGAATCTCTTTTTTTTCTTTTCTTCTTCCATTATTAGGACTATCGTTACTGCCAAATTGGAAGTGGATAGGTAGAGATAGAGGTCTAGACCGGGCGTCGGGACACCCAGCTTGGGCAATTCTCGAAGCTTCTCTTTGATCCTCTCGAAGGCTTCAACACACTCATGACCCCATTGGAATTTACTGTTTTTCCTTAATATGT
Source organism: Limonium bicolor (assembly GCA_023374045.1). Taxonomy (NCBI): domain Eukaryota; kingdom Viridiplantae; phylum Streptophyta; class Magnoliopsida; order Caryophyllales; family Plumbaginaceae; genus Limonium; species Limonium bicolor. Next base: position 266,704,592 of record CM041780.1, read on the forward strand.
TAAAGAATGGGATTCTCTTTTCTTATAATTTTGAGTAGAATCTGCTCAGGGCTGTGAGTCTTCCGTTGAGGGCTTGAACATCCTTAATATTCCTTGGGGGGAGAGGTCGAGGACGGCTTGGCTTTTTTCTGGGTCCACTTCAATTCCCCACTATCCGACTATGAAACCGAGGAATTTCCCCTTTGTTACTCCAAACACGCACATCTCTGGGTTCAACTTGATTTGGAACCTGTCTAATGTGTCAAATGTTTCCTCTCGATATTTCATGTGCTGTTATTTTGACGTGCTTCTCACGACTATGTCATCGACATAGGCTTCCAAATTACGGGTGAGTTGCTCTTGAAATACTTTGTCGTTCATCCTCTAGAAGGTTGCCCCTACGTTTTTTAGTCTAAAGGGCATTACTTTGTAATAGAAAGTTCCTGCCGAAGTGATAAAAGAAGTCTTTTCCGAGTCGTCTTCGTTCATCTTTATTTGATTGTATCCTGAGAATGCGTCTAAAAAGCTCAAAACAGAACTCTGGGCTGTTGAGATGACCAGTAGGTCTATTGATGGCAAAGCGTAAAAGTCTTTCGGGCATGCTTTATTTAAATTTGTGAATTCTACACATATTCTCCACTTCCCATTTGATTTTTTGACCATGACTACGTTGGGCAACCACTTGGGGTATGACAGCTCCCTGATGAACCCTGCTTTGAGCAGCTTCTGGACCTCCGCCCGGGCGGCTTGGTCTCTTTCTGCCCCAATTACTGTCCTTCTTTGTCTAATTGTCAGGTTCTTTGGATTTACTTGCAGGTTATGCTGGATAATGTTTGGGTCTATCCCTGGCATTTCCTCTATGCTCCAGGCGAACGTGACCCTTCTTTTTTCCAAGAATCTCATTGGATGAGTCTAATCTCCATTGTCAAATGGATTTCCAATTTTCAAGAACTTAGAGGGGTCAGATTTTAATTGTACCTCACTTGGGAGGTGGGTAGGAGCCCCATATCTTTCCGCCTTCTCCCCATTGTGACCGGTCAGAAGAGGAAGCTTTCCTTTGAACTCTTTATCTGATCCGACAGTCTTGACTACTTCTCCTTCTGGAAGTCCTCCATGATGCGTACCGCACAAACTCGTGCCATTTTTTACTTCCTCTTACCGTCACCAATTTCCCTGATCTAATCAAGTATTTCATCTTTAGGTGGTGAGTGCTGCATATGGCTCTAATGGCATTTATTCTAGGACATCCTAGGTACATTTTGTACCCAGAGAGCCCAGGCAAAACGAAGGTTGTCAACTTTTATGTACGTCTTTCGTCTCCTTGACCCAAGGTAATAGTGAAATCCACACTGCCTGATGACTTGGCGGAGATTCCTCATACGAAACCTCCCAACACTGCCGAGTAGGGCTTGATTTTGCTCTCAGGTATCTCGAGCCTTCTCATCGCCTCTGCTGAGATTACATTGGCTCCAGCTCCACTGTCATCCAAGATGCCCCTCATCATGCGGTCATTTACTTGCGCTCTAATGACCAGCGGGTCATTATGCGGATATAGGACCCCATCTTATATGGATAAAGGACCCCATCTTTGTTTTCTTCATTGAAGTAGATCGAGGGGAGTTTTTCTTGCTTGGCCATCTTCCTCTCGGGAAGTTCCTGATGTATTTCATGAATGTGTCTTTTCCTTTCATTTGGGGTCAACGGGCCTACTTCCGAGAAGAGGCCTTTAAATTTTCTTAGGGGAAGTTTTCATTAGTTTTCCAGATTTTGTCATTTTGAAATTTTCCTGTTATAAATGAATATGAAGAAAGTAAATGAGATAAACACATATTATTAATAATGCATAAACAGACAGTCCCCCTTTTCTACTTTGGGATAAAATGCTTCATGTTTTGATCTGGAAAAAAGATTCGACTCCCTCTATTACAGACCTGTGATTACGCCGAAGGATTTACTATGGTCCAGCTCTGGGTGGGTCTCCTCTTCTTGCCGGGCCCGGGAATATTGATTGTTGGAATACTGGGTGTTAGACTGCCTCTGCTGTCCGGCTTGGTGCTTTCAATTTTTGTTGTTCTCTTCGATTGTTCTCAGCTCTTTTGTGAAGGTGGCGCAGTTGATGGTCCTATGACTGTGATGCCCGTGATATTCGCAAAATGCCACTGACACCTCGCCTAGTTGAGGCTTCTTTAGGGGAGGCAAGAGGCCCTCCTTCACGGCGGCCACGTACTTCTCGGGGTCAATTTGAATTACAGGGAAGACCCTCACTCTTGGGTACTGCTGTAACACCCTGGATTTTGCCTCAAAAGATATCTTATGGAAACACAAATATAACGGCGCAAACGGGATCAAAAACGGACTTCAAACGAGTCCTAAAAGTGCAAAACAGAGTCGGTCCGAACTTGTGTCCGGACATGGTAAGTTCGGACACAAGCCGAAGAAAAACAGACTGCAGAAAACCATCCGTCCAAACTTGTGTCCGGCCATTGATGTTCGGACACAAGTCGAGAGTTAGGAAACTGGAAAGCGACAAGGTCCGAACTTGTGTCCGGACCTTGAAGTTCGGACACAAGTCGAGTTTCAAAACTTCGGAAAAATTCTTACGTGGTCCAAACGTTGGTCCGAACTTGCAAGTTTGGACATAGGTCGAGACTTGCAAGTTGGACCCGTCCTCGCATGCTGTCCGAACTTCAAGTTCGGACAGATGTTCGGACACAACCAAACGATGAAAACCTTTGAAATCTTTCGAGGCCTGTCCAAACATGGATGTCCGGACGGACGTTCGGACAAGTCCTTAAGTGCAGTTTCCAACGCGTAAACAGAAACCAAAAACCATTAGAAACATATATGCAAATCATAACAACAATATGAAAAACACTTGAGCAGATAAGGCCATTAATAAGTACCCAGTACAAAGCTCAAACTTAATAAAACCAATTCATAAACTACCAATAAGTACTACTGATAAATACTCAAATAAACATAACCTTAAAACAGCAGCGGATTCCAAAACATCCAGGGCATTACCGCACACCCAATCCCCATGGGTGCTCCTCATGATTGTTATTATTTGCGCTGCACGCATCGTTGCAGTTAAGTCCTTTGATCTACTCTATGTTACTGCTGTCTCATAGGGGGTGTGGACACTTAAGGACTTTGGGTGAGGTGGTTGTTTGACGGTCCCATAGGTGACTGTTCTGGAATTGTTCTTTGGGGTCCCACAGGTGACCCCGTGTTTGGACTTATGGTTATCTCTTGTTGGAAGCTCCCTACTGCGGTTTCGGTGTTGATATGTTTTCTGGAAATTCATCAACTGTTCAATAAAACCATCTCATCTGATTATTAACGGCAAATGGGTTCTAAAATGTATTTTACAGGTTGAGGTGGAATTTACTCAGTTTTTCTGATTTGTGCGATCCTTTCTATATTTTGTCTATGCTTTATGATCGCAGGTATGGATGACTAAGTGTGGGGATTGGGACGGCGAATCACATAGTTTAGGGATTACGAGTTAATAAGGCTATGTTTTGAATTTCAATGGTTAAGAGATGTTGTGTTGTTCCCAAGGTTTTACACATTGAATATTTATTTTGGCTTCTGCATAACTTGAGTTAACCTTTGTTTTGGTGTTATTTAGTTCATTAGCCTGAGCACCCATGGGAATTGGGTGTGGCGGTAATGCCCTGGATGTTTTGAAGTCCGCTGCTGTTTTGAGATTATGTTTATCCGAGTATTTCCCTATTGGTAATTGTTGGCAGTTTATGAATCGGTTTTATTAAGTTTGATCTTTGTATTGAGTACTTATTAATGGCCTTATCTGCTCAAGAGTTTCTCATATTGTTGTTGTGTTTTATATAAGTGTTTCTAATGGTTTTTTGTTTATGTTTGTGCGTTGGAAACTGCACTTAAGGACCTGTCCGAACGTCGTCCGGACATCCATGTCCGGACAGGCCCCGAAAGATTTCAAAGGTTTTCATCGTTTGGCTGTGTCCGAACATCTGTCCGAACTTCAAGTTCAGACAGCATGCGAGGACGGGTCCAGGTTGCAAGTCTCGACCTATGTCCGAACTTGCAAGTTCGGACCAATGTTCGGACCACGTAAGGACTTTTCCGAAGTTTTGAAACTCGACTTGTGTCCGAACTTTGAAGTCCGGACACAAGTTCGGACCTTGTCGCTTTCCAGCTTTCTAACTCTCGACCTGTGTCCGAACATCGATGTCCGGACACAAGTTCGGACGGGTGGTTTTCTACAGTCTGTTTTCTTCGGCTTGTGTCCGAACTTACCATGTCCGGACACAAGTTCGGACCAACTCTGTTTTGCACTTTTAGGACTCATTTTAAGTTTGTTTTTGTTCCCGTTTGCGCCGTTGGATTTGTATTTCCATAAGCTATCTTTTGAGACAAAATCCAGGGTGTTACAAGGTGGTATCAGAGCCGTGTTTCGAAATAAGATAGAACTTGAGTAAACCGATTTAAAACTTGGGGATAAGCCATTTGGGGAAGTTGTGTTGGATTATATTATGTATTGTGAGCTGCTAAGTTATAATGGACATCTTGGTGTGATGCTTGAAGACTATACAAGGATTATTGTTTACTAGTTACTCATTTGTGTGAGTTGTATTATACTTACTGTATATATATTTGTTATATCTGAATTGTCTACCCGTGGATTGGGGTAGTGAGACTGTAATATAACTAGAAGGGGGATCGTTATGGGGGATTTAAGAGCCTTTGAAATTTTTGACTCATAATCAGGAGTCCACCTTGAGTAGGGTAGACTGGCAGACCGACTGAATTTCCCCTACAACACCAAAAGTTGAAGCGGAAGGACTATCATGGCAGCCAACGACCCAATGAGACAGCTACAGGAGCTTGCCTTGAACCTGGGCCAGGTTGTTCAGCGGCAGGCTCAGCGAGACAATGTGCCAGAAGACTACACGAAGAGGATTGCCCACATGAAGCCGACTGCATTCAAGGGGGAGGAGGACCCAGTACTGCTGGAGGATTGGCTGCGAGAGTTTGACAAAATCTTTGAGGCGGTCAACTGCCCTGCTGATAGGAGAGTCAACGCCGCTGTTTACTACTTCAAGAGCGAGGCTGACATCTGGTGGTCTGCCAACAAGGACGCTCTTCTTGCGGGACCTGACTTTGGATGGGAGGCATTGAAGGAGGCCATGCGAAGGCGGTTCTACCCTGAGCATGTCCGGATGCTGAAATACCTGGAGTTCTCTGAGCTTAAGCAGCAAACCCGGAGTGTGAAGGAGTACCACTCCAAGTTTCTTGAGCTGGTGAGGTTCGCATCGACGATGGTCCCTGATGAAGCCTCCAAGGTGCAGAGGTTTGTAGGGGGACTCAACTGGAGTCTCCAGGAGGCTTTGAGTGTGCTGACGATACCTACCCTCCAGACGCATATGGAAAGGGTGCTAACCTGTACAGGGTGCAGCAGAAGAGGAGGAAGGTACAGGCGGGCCAAAAGGGAAGATGGAGGACGGGGAAGAGTCCCGGAGTCGAGACGACCGACATCAGAGGCCCCATCAGGACAAGAGGTGGAGGCCTAACTCAGGTGATGGGAGGAGGTTCGTTGTGAACCAGAGGAATGATCAAAGGCGGAATGATAGGCCCCAGGGGCAGGCTCAAAGAGCAGAGTACGGGCGTGGCAGGGAGATGCCACAAGGACCACCCGGGGAAAGACTGTGAAGGAAACCTGGTGGCGTGCTTCCGGTGTGGCAAGAAGGGCCACAGAGCTTTTGAGTGCTTCCAGGATCCCCAGGGAGGCATACAGCAGAAGGGAAATGGCGGAGACCGGACCTACAGACCAGTAGACCCCCAGCCTTGAGGTAGAGATCAGCACCAGGGCCAGAACCAGCGAGGGGATGCTCCCCAGCGAGGCAATGGCGGGGGTGGAAATGGAGGTAACCGAGGTCCAGGGGAGAACCGAGACAACGGTAGAGCTCCTAGGAGGATCAATGTTATGAGCCGGGTCGAGGCGGAGGCCGAAGTAGAGGTGTTAGCAGGTACCTTTTCTGTTCATGGTACTTCTGCCCGTGTTTTGTTCGATATTGGAGCTTCTTATTCTTTCATTTCTGAGAACTTTGTTAAGAAACTGGGCCTAGAAACTTGTAAGTATTCTACTATAGCGGAATCTATACCCTCGGGGCGGGTTATCTCTTGTAATCATGTATTGAAGGATGTGGGAGTAGACATAAAGTGGGAAACTTTTGTAACTGACCTGATCCAGTTCGTCCTCCCCGACTTCGATATCATTTCGGGGATGGACTGGCTAAGTGAGTATAAGGGAAGGATCGATTGCGGAGCACAGAAGATCATCCTGAGAGGACCATCGGGCCAAAGAATCTCCTACAGTAGCGCGGAGAAGAAGCCAGGAGTAAAGATAGTCTCAGCCATGTCAATTCTCTCCCAAGTGAAGAAGGGGCAGCAGGCATACCTTTGCCATGTCTAGGATCTGAGCCGAGCACTGAGTACGTTAGAAGAGATTCGAGTGGTAAATAAATTCCCTGACGTCTTTCCAAATGAGATTCCTGGTATGCCGCCAGACAGGGAGGTGGAGTTCAGTGTCGACCTTGTGCCAGGAGCAGCGCCTATTTCCAAGGCCCCATACCGTATGGCACCATCAGAGTTGAAGGAACTGAAAGTCCAATTGGAGGAGTTACTGGAGAAGGGATACATTCGCCCGAGTGTATCGCCTTGGGGAGTTCCTGTCTTGTTCGTAAAGAAGAAGGATGGGAGCATGAGGCTGTGCATAGACTACCGGGAGTTGAACCAGATCACTATGAAGAACCGGTATCCCTTGCCCAGAATCGACGACCTCTTCGACCAGCTTCAGGGTGCAGGAGTCTTTTCCAAGATAGACCTGAGGTCGGGATATCACCAGCTACGTGTTGCAGAGAAGGATATCCCGAAGACTGCCTTCAGGACCAGATATGGCATTTTGAGTACCTGGTGATGCTCTTTGGATTGACAAATGCGCCTGCAGTGTTCATGGACCTCATGAACCGGACCTTCAACCCATATTTAGATGGGTTTGTGGTGGTATTTATTGATGATATCCTCATCTACTCCAAGGATGAGGAAGAGCACGAGGAGCACCTGAGATCAGTCCTGCAAATTTTGAGAGAGCAGCAACTTCACGCAAGCTAACTAAGTGTGACTTTTGGTTGGATCGAGTGGCATTCCTAGGCCACATCGTCACCAAGGAAGGAATCTCAGTGGATCCGGCCAAGATCCAAGCAGTGAAAGAATGGTCGAGGCCGAGCAATCTGACGGAGGTTCGTAGCTTCTTGGGTCTAGCGGGGTACTACAGAAGATTTGTGAAGGATTTCTCAAAGATAGCTAGACCTCTCACAAACCTCATGAAGAAGGTAACCAAGTTTCAGTGGGATGATGAAGGTGAGAAGGCGTTCCAGATGTTGAAAGATAGGTTGACCACTGCCCCAGTGTTGACTTTACCCTCGGGGACAGACGGATTTGAGGTTTTCAGCGATGCTTCCAAGTATGGCTTGGGATGTGTCTTGATGCAGCACGGGAAAGTCATAGCCTACGCATCGAGACAGCTGAAGGAGTACGAGACCCGATACCCGACGCACGACTTGGAGCTTGCAGTGGTAGTCTTCTCCCTTAAGATCTGGAGGCACTACCTCTACGGTGTCTCCTGCAAGATCTACACCTACCACAAGAGCCTCAAGTACATCTTCACTCAGAAGGAACTTAATATGAGGCAGAGGAGATTGTTGGAGTTGATCAAGGATCACGATCTGGAGATTTTATATCATGAGGGGAAGTCTAACCTAGTGGCCGATGCTCTGAGTAGGAAGAAAAGCCATTCTGTGAATTCGATGTGGGTTCTCCCAGACGAGTTAGTTCGTGACTTCCAGAAACTGAACTTGGAGGTGATGGAGGCGGGAGGAGTAGAGCGTGAGGTGAGGTTGTACCACATGAGTGTCTCTTCCGGCATCTATGGGGAGATACTCAAAGGACAGCCTGGTGATGCAAAGCTAGAGCGTATCAAGGGAAAGATGAAGGAAGGGAAAGCTGAGGGGTTTGAGATCCATGGTGACGGCAGCCTGAGGTTTAGAGGCCGATGGTGTGTACCTCAGGGGTGCATGGAGGTAAATGAGAGACTGATGAGGGAGGCCTATAGTACCCCCTATTCAGTTCATCCTGGCAGTGATAAGTTGTATAAGGACCTAAAGAAGATGTTTTGGTGGCCTAAGATGAAGAGGGAAGTCGCAGAGTTTGTGTCGAAGTGCCTTACCTGTCAGAAGGTCAAATTCGAGCATAAGAGGATGGGAGGTTTACTGCAACCGCTGGAGGTCCCGAAGTGGAAGTGGGACTCCATCTCCATGGACTTCGTGATGGGTTTACCACCGGCGAAGGGAGGAGTCATCAGATTTGGGTGATAGTGGACCGACTCACTAAGTCTGCACGGTTCATACCCATGAAGAAGATGTGGTCCATGAGCCAGTTGGTGGATGCCTACATCAGAAACGTGGTGAGATATCATGGAGTACCTAAGACCATTATATCAGATAGAGACTCGAGGTTCTTAGCCCATTTTTGGCAGCAATTTCAGAAAGCGATGGGCACCAAGCTAAAGTTAAGTACTGCTTTTCATCCAGCCACTGATGGACAGACCGAGAGGACCATCTAGACCTTGGAGGACATGCTTCGAGCATGCGTGATGGACTTCCAGGGTTCGTGGGCTGATATGCTGCACTTGGTGGAATTCTCTTACAACAGTAGTTACCACACCAGCATCAAAATGGCTCCGTATGAGGCTTTGTATGGGAGGAAGTGTAGGACACCGTTATGTTGGAGCGACATTAGTGAGACTGTTGTTTTGGGACCTCAAATGATTGAAGAGACAATGGAGCAAGTCCGGATGATCCAGAGTCGAATGAAGGCAGCCCAGGATAGGCAGAAGTCCTATGCCGACCTCAAGCGCAGACCTGTTGAGTTCGAGGATGGGGAAAGGGTTTTCCTGAAAGTATCTCCTGTGAGAGGAGTAACCAGGTTCGGGAATAAGGGGAAGCTCAGCCCCAAATTCGTTGGACCTTATGAGATCTTAGAGAGGGTTGGAGAGGTGGCATACCGACTAGCGCTTCCTTGTGAACTGGAGAAAGTTCACAACGTCTTCCATGTATCCCAGCTGAAGCGGTCTGTTCCCGACCCTTCGCATGTGTTGCAGCCAGAGGTCCTGGAGCTAGAGCAGAATCTATCCTATGAGGAGTATCCCATCAGAGTAATGGACACTAAGACCAGGGAGACATGATCGAAGTCCATCCGTATGGTCAAAGTCTTATGGTCTAATCATGGAACCGAAGAGGCTACGTGGGAGGTAGAGGAGGAGATAGGAAGAAGTAGCCACAGCTCTTCGATCAGGTAACCGCTCAAGTCAGTACCTTCGTTTAGTAGCTTTTAGCCTTATGGATAAGTTTTAGCTTCGACGGTGAAGCTTTCTTTTAAGGGGGATGAGATAAAATACCTAGGAAATTTCAAGCTAGGAATAATATAGTATATGGTATGGGTAATATGTCTGAGGTTAGTTAAGGTGGCCCAGGGAATTAGATGACATTCTTTCCGGAATTAATCTTTCTCCTTAAAGTGTTTCTGAATATTGGTAACGTTTTGCCTTAATTAATTTAGTTATATTTCGGATATTATATGATATAGTATTACTTCCCCCTCCTAACTTCTCTAAGTTATTTAAACTTCGAAGTACTATTCTATAATATTCTTTCCAACTTATTTTAAATATTCAGAGTTCGAATTCAGTTTGGCTTCTCTTGTGGTTATTTGATTTCCAGAGTTCAAATTCTATTTGACTACTCACAATATTATTTGTTAACTCTCCTTATTCTTCTCTCCGTAATTATATTACTGGCATTTTCATTTATCCTTTTTAACGAGATTGCTCTCTTTCCTTTGTTAAACTTCTAGACTATTTACAACATATCTACTCATTTCTGAATTACTTCCTTCCAAATAAATGTTTATTAATTGACTTCTTGATATTGTTTCTCATCCTTATTTTAATACACGGTTAATCACGTTTTACTATTATCTCATTCTTGATTTATTCCTTGATGTATTACATCACCAATCTTCTTTTACTGATCTTCCTAACTTAACGAGATCTATCCTTTGGAAATATTTTAATTACCAAGAGTTAGAACTCTTTCTTAATTATTTTATTTGCGTTTCCTTTTAACATAAATCTTTAATTAGTTTATTCCTTTTCATTATACAAACAATTCTATTTAAAGGTTGATTTTCTTCACTATTCTCCATCCTCAATACGCCGTTCTTGTGCTTATACTCTGCCCAATATTTTCACGCTCTTCCTCTTCAAACCCTTGGTGAATTCTCGCTAGTTCCCTCGAGGTCTAATCAAATCCCTGGTGTCCCGTTGGTAGATTGTCGGGTAACGTATTCTACCTAGTTGCTTAGTTATCTACTCGTTGTTCGGTGAAATCTGATTGTTAATTTTGGTTACCTAGACGCCGATTACATCGACGAGTGCTATCAATAGTCCGGAGCAGTTGGGCTCTTGAGGGATTTGGTTGTTCCAGGTAAATTCTATGCTCAATGAATTTGACTGTTGTTTTACAAATATTGGGAAAAGGTTTCGTTGTGCTTTTTTTTTATGGACTCACAGTTGTGGTTTGAGGATTTGGGATTGTATCCCACGTTTCAGAATTTGAGGAATGGGATTGTGATTGTGGTTTTTCAGTTGTGGTTTTGGGAGTCTTTCACAGGTTATATTATATTGTTTGGGAGCCCATAGGTGCTCCCCATGATTGTTATTATTTGTGTTGCACGCATTGTTGCAGTTAAGCCCTTTGATCTACTCTATGTTACTGCTGTCTCATAGGGGGTGTGCACACTTAAGGACTTAGGGTGAGGTGGTTGTTTGACGGTCCCATAGGTGACTGTTCTGGAATTGTTGTTTGGGGTCCCACAGGTGACCCCGTGTTTGGACTTATGGTTATCTCCTGTTGGAAGCTCCCTACTATGGTTTCGGTGTTGATATGTTTTCTGGAAATTCATCAACTGTTCAATAAAACCTTTTCATCTGATTATTAACGGCAAATGGGTTCTAAAATGTATATTACAGGTTGAGGTGGAATTTACTCAGTTTTTCTGATTTGTGCGATCCTTTCTGTGTTTTGTCTATGTTTTATGATCGCAGGTATGGATGACTAAGTGAGGGGATCGGGACGGCGAATCACATAGTTTAGGGATTACGAGTTAATAAGGCTATGTTTTGAATTTCAATGGTTAAGAGATGTTGTGTTGTTCCCAAGGTTTTACACATTGAATATTTATTTTGGCTTCCGCATAACTTGAGTTAACCTTTGTTTTGGTGTTATTTAGTTCATTAGTGAGCACCCATGGGAATTGGGTGTGGCGGTAATGCCCTGGATGTTTTGAAGTCCGCTGCTGTTTTGAGATTATGTTTATTCGAGTATTTCCCTATTGGTAATTGTTGGCAGTTTATGAATCGGTTTTATTAAGTTTGAGCTTTGTATTGAGTACTTATTAATGACCTTATCTGCTCAAGAGTTTCTCATATTGTTGTTGTGTTTTATATATAAGTGTTTCTAATGGTTTTTGGTTTTTGTTTACGCGTTGGAAACTGCACTTAAGGACCTGTCTGAACGTCCGTCCGGACATCCATGTTCGGACAGGCCCCGAAAGATTTCAAAGGTTTTCATCGTTTGGCTGTGTCTGAACATCTGTCCAAACTTCAAGTTCGGACAGCATGCGAGGACGGGTCCAGCTTGCAAGTCTCGACCTATGTCCAAACTTGCAAGTTCGGACCAATGTTCGGACCACGTAAGGACTTTTCCAAAGTTTTGAAACTCGACTTGTGTCCGAACTTCGAAGTCCGGACACAAGTTCGGACCTTGTCGCTTTCCAGTTTTCTAACTCTCGACTTGTGTCCAAACATTGATGTCCGGACACAAGTTCGGACGGGTGGTTTTCTGCAGTCTGTTTTCTTCGGCTTGTGTCCGAACTTACCATGTCCGGACACAAGTTCGGACCAACACTGTTTTGCACTTTTAGGACTCGTTTTAAGTCCGTTTTTGTTCCCGTTTGCGCCATTGGATTTGTATTTCCATAAGCTATCTTTTGAGGCAAAATCCAGGGTGTTACAACTGCAATCCCTGAGAGGGGGTGGCAGCCGGGGCTTTGTAATACGGTTTGTACCTTGACCCCCCATGGGATGAGCTTCCGGTCGTAGCGCCTCCCATCTGCCTGCCTTTCTTCTCGCTCGCGGCTGGGGCTTTGAAGCTATTTATCAGTTCTTTAGCCTTATTTTCTACTATCGCGGACTTGAGAAAGTCATGGATCATCTCAGCCAACTCTCCATGTGTCTTGGGTGCTTTGGCTGCAATCTTCCCAACAAGCCAAGGTTGAGCCGGACCATTACCAAAAGCCTTGATCAAGATTTTCTCATCGATGCCATCGATCTCAGCTACCTGCTTGTGGAAGCACTCACTGTATTCTTTCGCAGACTCCCCTTTCCTCTGCTTTACATTCATACGCTCTATTGTTTCTCTTTTTACTTTCTTACTTGCGGTGAAGTACTGTTGGAATTCCTCTCTGTTAGTTGTTTAAAGCTAAAAATGGATTAAGGGGGTCTGGTAGAGATCCAGCTCAAAGCCCTCTTGGAGAGTGTCCCTGGGAACAGATTGCATAGGGTGAGGGAACTGATCCCCTACGTGTTCATGGCAAACACGAATTTTTTGATGTGCTGAGCAGGGTCCCCTGTACCGTCATATTTCTGAACAGCTGGGGTGATAAAATGCGGAGGAAGCTTAGCTCTCCTGATCTTTTAGGAGAACGGGTAGAGGCTCATGTCGATGGAGTCGTCTTCCTCCTCTTCAATAGTAATTAGTGCCTCCCTTCGGGCCTCCTTCTTCCCGCCATTGCTTCCTTCAGAATCTCGGTTATTCATAAATTTGATCGCCTCGGACATCTCCTCCCATTTTCACTGGTAGTCCTCATCCCTCTACATTAATTCTTGTTGCAAAAGCTCGTACCCTTCCACGATCCTCTCGCTGATCGTCCTGGTCACGTTCCTCGGCATATCTTCTAAGTCTTTCTTGAAGATGGAGCTCGCAGCGGCGTCAGGAATGATCAGATCGGAGCTACCGTCGTTAGCTTATGGAGTCTTCCTCGTCCTAGGGGCCATTTCATACCTAAAATATGCAAAAACACAATTCCCGATCTCAGATCTGTTAATTCCGTATATCGCATATTCTCGAGGTGGATTCGTGGTTGCTAGATCTGAGTTGTTCGTTTCCCACGGATGATGCCAATATGAAAAGGTAGATTTCCTATTCTTGACGATCTAATCTTCTATCCATTAGTTGGCCTACAATCTACATCTGAATGCCCTGTCAAATTACCTTGTTACCGAAGAAAATTGGGCTTAGAGAGGGTTTTTACAATAGCAAATGAGAGTGATAAAGTAAGGAGAGAGATTCAGTAAGTCTTGATCGTGTGATTTATTCCATGGGGGTGATCCCCTATTTATAGTGATTTCTTGGGCTTGCCAGCCTGTTATATCTTGCCAGGCTGTTATTCTAATTTTGATATAAGTACGCTATCCTAATCTCTATATTTTTTATTTCTGACTGTTTGACTGGGCACAGGCGCCCAGTCGCTATTTACACCCCTTCCTTGGTTACTCGACCAGTCACAGACGACTGGTCGCTATTTATACTTACTTCGTGGCTCTAGCGACGGGTCACAGGCGACCGGTCGTTCATTTGTGTTTGCTTTACAACTTTTGCAATCAGTCACAGGTGACTGGTCACTTATCTATGTTTTGTCTTACATCTTTTGCGACCGGTCACAGGCGACTGGTCGGTACACATTCTGTCCTTGTACTTTTTCCTGGGTATAGCCCGGTCACTATCTTTAGCTTCTTTCTAGCTTTTGGCCTTATTTTCCCCTCTTCAATAGAGCGTTATAAAGACCGAGCTACCCACTAGACCTACCCACTAGACCGAACCAGGTGGGTTGGTCGGACTTTTTTCAAAATCTACTGGATTTGACCGACCTAGACGACCTCCCCAGGTGGGTCGGTCGGGTGAAATCCGCACACGCGACAACATCTTTTCTTGAAGGCGACCAACCCACGTGGGTCGGTCGGGCTAAAAATTTGCCCAGATTTCAGATTTTAAAAGCTAGAAGTGGATAGAAGTGAGGGGGAGTTCACGAACCGACCAGGGCGACGCCAAAGGAAGAAAAGGGGGGAGAGGACGAAGAAGAATAGAAGAAGAAGATGAGGAAGGCCCACCTCCATTGAAGCTCTCCAAGCTCCGTTATTAGTCATTTATTACTCTCTCTCCCTCCTTTACTCTCTAATGATTGTGTGAACTCTTGTATACCTTAGGATGGGGGTTCTCCCCAAAATCTCCAAATTGCTCTTGTAAACCTAACTCATCTTTTGTAGTTGTTTTCTCCTCATCAATACTTAATTAATGCTTTAGATTTGACCTTCTATTACATTCATTGTGGTTCCTAAAAAAATTAGCTAGGGTTTAAGCTTGGAATTAGACAAATTAGGGATAAACCCTAACTTTCATTTCTCTGAATTAGGGAGTGGAACTTTAGGGCAATTATTAGGAGATTTAAATTAATGTTATCTAGGGACTATAGCCTTCTTTGAATTAAGGGGTGTGATTAATTAGGTCAGATTTGATTGGTCCAAGATTTGGGAAATCTTAAAATTAACTCTAATAGACAACTTAGTGAGGTAGAAATGAGAGCATATTTAGGTGATTTAGGAGATCCCCACTATCTTATGGTGTACACCTATCCTGCCTTCGTTAATTTAGTTTTAGTTGCTTTCACTTTATTTCTTTAATTATCAAACCAAAACCCAAAAGTCCCTAATTTATGTTTATGCACTTTTATTTGTATTTTCCACATTTACTAAGCTTATAATTAATTATATAGTTATGAAGTCCCAGTGGATCTGACACTTGTTGTACTACAATGACTGGCTTCACTGCCCTTAGTTAGCAGGATAGTTTCATTATTATTTTGCACAACATCTTGCACTATTGAAATATTGAATGCTTTATATACTTTTCAGGTTGTATTATGTGGAGGGAAAAGTGCAAGGAGTAGATAAATATGTTGGGCTTTTGTCTTCGTCAATATGCTGTTCTACAAATGCTAATAGTGATTTTCAAGGATTAATGAATTATGTCATTTCGGCAGTTATAAGATCTCATAAGAAGTAATATCTATTACTTCCGAGGGGTAAGTGAGCTCATTCATGTGTTTACCTTAATTACTTTAAGTTGTGTATATGTTTGATTCTTATATATGTTTGAATTATCTTGGTATGTTCTTAATTATTATATAGGAAACACTGGTTGTTAATTGTTTTTTTTGCATGGAAAATCCACGAGTACTATACTTCGATTCTATTGAATGCAACATCAGACAAACATTAGTGTCGATCATTGCAATATTGACAAAGTAAGGAATTTATCTCTCTGACACTTATATTTTACTTTTACAAAAAATATATCGAATATGTATATATATATATTTCTTATGTGTCTATGTTTTTTTAAATTACTCATAGTGCATTTACATGCTTTGAGCGAGTGCCAAATTCAAGTAAAAATAAGATCACTTGAATGGCATACCATAAATGTATGTTCTTAAATTTACAATCAATTTTAGATCGACGTGAATATGTTTTAATGATATAATATGTTGAGTATTGTTAATATGTAGTGTGCAAAACATTCTCAAGGTTCAGAGTGTGGTTATTATGTCGTTAGATTTATGTATGATATAATGTCAGCAATGGAATGTTTAAATGAAGATCCATTGGAGAAGGTATGTGTCAAGTTAAGCCATTGTTTAAATAGCTCTAATTCTTTTGTAACCATTTGTGACTATTGATTACTTACAATTTTGTTATCTTTTTATCAAATTATTAGGCATTCAGTTTGACCATTGGTCCAATATGGTGTACACCAAAACCAATATTGATGTTGTGTTTGAGGGATGGGCAGAATGTATCTCTAGAGTTTTGTATTATTGAAATTAATTTCCTTTGTTGAGTACCGGGTATAGCTTGTCTTGTAAGTGGATCTTACTTTTGGTAGGAACGTGATGGAAACACTCTTGCAAGCGTTTGTGTGAAAATATCAGGTGTATATGAATGTCTAATTGGGAATATGGAATATGCAAATTTGATGGTTGAAAATATCAGGTGTATTTATAAAACAAAAAAAAGGATTAAAAAATTAAAATTTTAGTCGGTTCTATATGCAAACACCAAAATAAATAAATTTATAAAAAAAAATAAGCATACCTATTATGGCGTTTTTGAAATAGGTGGTCTTTGTTTTTCGAACACACCTATTTTGACGGTTTTTTATAGGTGATCTTCTTTCATTTTTCCAAATAGATCTATTTAGATGATTATAAGGAACAACCGGCGAAATCTATTTCATAACCTTTTTGAAATACCCCAAACCTCGATATGTTGGTTAAATGTTAAACTATGGTATTTAAAGGCTATAAGTGCCTTAAAAACATCAATGAACAGTTTAAACCATAGTAAAACACAATAAAATACTAAGACACAGTTTGAGCAAAAACATGCTCTAAACTTGGAGTGAACTTGGTTAGGACCCAAAGAGCCTACCAAGACTTTGTAAAATTCAATTATGATCTAATGAGGCTAATTAAGTCCTTAGGGAACGTTGGTGGACAATTAAATCAAACAAAACACAAGGAAACACCTTAAGGTCAATTTAAGCAAATAATTGCTCTAGACTTGGTTAACCTTGTATAACACCTAAAGGTCATACCTATACCTTATAAATATGTTAAAGAACATATTAAATCAGTTACCAAGAAAACCAAGCTTGAAAACAAGTTAAAATACAAAATGTGCTTTAAGGAGTCTTAAAGCACATTTTTGGAAAATTGTCTTGTAAATGAGTTTTGACTGGCTAAATGTCCATCATTACTCTTTAATAAATATGTGTACTAATTTGTAACACATTTGGAGGTCTAGGTCAATGGGAAATCAAAATTTTCACATCTATGTGCCTTGTTTTAATGAATAGTGACTTTAATAAGCTAGTTTGTAACATATGTTGTTACAAGTAATTAAATGGGTCAATAAAGACCAAACTATCTCTAAATAAATGATGGGGGCCGGTTTTATTAAGGTGAGTCACCACCATGTAAAAATCAAATAAGGAAGGAAGGGTAGGAAGGTAAAAAGGAAGAAAGTTACCTTTTAACATGTAAATATCTTCTAAAAAGCAACTCACTTATTTCATTATCTCATTCCCTTCTTCATTTCACACGGTTGCAAGCTCTCTTCAACCTCTCTTCATTCTCCATTTACGTTTGCAATAATACACACCAAGACTCCATCTTTGACCACATGTAACTCCTAGCTCCATGGTCCAAATTCAATTTCGAGACCACCGTTCTTCTAGTTGGAGCAAGCTCTACACTTCTATCTTTTCAAAACTTCAAAAGCTCCATTTCGGTGCCATGGAGATTCACCATTGAAGGAGCTTGACCACATCTTTTTACACCTTGTTGTTCTCCTTTGCTTCAAGGTAAGGAAACTCAAAGAAAGATGAAGTTTCCCTCATGTTTTGGTGCTGTCCGAAAATTCACCATTAATGGTGTCTTCTCTTGTTCTTCCATAGCTTCATTTCAACCTTTCATGGACTAGGTGGAGTCCTCTCTTGGTATATATTCAAACTCCCTTCAAGATCTAAGGTAAAACAACTACCCTTATGTGTTAAGACAATATGTATAACCTAGGGTTTGTAAGTAAGTTTAAGCATGAAGCTTGAATGCTCATTGGTTGTACTTGTGTGTTGGTTAGAACATTGGCAAGTAACCAAGTGCTCTTGCCGATTTCCAAACAAGGAAGAACAAGAATGTTCAAGTAAAAATCTGGAAGGAAAGAGGTAAACAAACTATCTCAATGTGATTTAAATGCCTTAGGAAATGAGCTTGATTTGCTTAATAAAATATCTAAGGAGCCAATGGTAAATGAGCTAGTGAAATGCTCTCAAGGAGTTTATTAAGGGAATATGTTTTGTTGGGTGTATTTGCAGGCCAAAGGCAATATATACTTGTGGAAATTCAGTGTTTAAGGTTTAAGCAATTTAAGGGCCTAAGAGCCATGTTATTTAAGGGCCTAAGTGCCAAGCAATTAAGTTAAGCACTATATTGTGTTGGGTTTTGGTGAAGGTTTGTGTGTGATGGTGTTCTTGATGGGTTTAGGAGATCTTGAATGTTTAATGGTGAAAACTATGAGTTTTGGAATGGTGATATGCTAAGAGAACCTATGGCGAAAATTTGTAAAATGTATAAGGAGAAAGCATTATGGGATAGTTGTAATCAAAGGTGAGAAACACCATTTAGAAACCTAGAGTCAAATGTTATAAGTGTAGGTGTATGTATAAGAAAATTGGGTAACAAGTTGGACAATGTTTTAAGGTGAATCGAAGTGGTATTTTGGCATTAGAATATCCCTAAGATCATATGGTAAGTTCATACAATTAATGGAGGTGGAGAACTAAGGCAACAACACTTGAAAAATGCAATTTTGACAATTCTGTAGCTTTGGTCCGGGACCTAGGTCATGGTTCAAGACCCGGACCAAGCTTTTAAAATGGCCGAGAGTTGTAACATGTTGTGGTCCGGGACTTAAGGGAAGTACAAGGTCCCGGACCACCCTATGAAATACGCCGAAGATTTTAAGTAAGTGCTGGTCCGGGACTTAAGGTAAGGACCAAGTCCCGGACCACTTTAAAAATGTTGTTTAAGGTTGGAAAATGATGTCTAATGATAGGGATTGAAGGATAATGATGTTGTAAGGTTGTTTAAGACATGTTAGGTGAGTTATAATGACAATTTAGTGGGTGGAAAGTTGAAATAAAATGTAAGAGTGAAACAAGTTAAAAATGCAAAGGTATTTAACTAGTTAACGGGGTTAATCATGGTCTTTTGACGTTACACAAACATATTACCCCAATGTTAATGAAGGTAACCTTAATGTACCAGTTGTTCGAGAATTGTTCGAGGAACGTAAGAGGACATGGTAAAGTGGACTCCGGTGACAGGTATGGTTTTCTTGCAACCTGTGTCCTACCGGATTACACCGGCTTGTATGCCAATGTTTTTCTGAGTGTTTGCCACCTTGTAAGATAAAACATGTAATGAGTTTATAGTAATTCATTTATGTGGCGTAATTGGTCCCGATACCGTTTAACCTCAAATAAGTGTTAAACCTTAGCTAACTCTAGGAACACATGAGATATCGGTATTCGGATTTAACGACCCAAACTTTGGGAACGTTCTAACCACGGCTATGCGTGAGTTAGTTGTGTGATGGTGTTATGTGCAAGTGTGTGAATCTCCCTTGCGTGTTTAACTCGGTTGATACCGTATGGTGTGTGGATGTGATAGGTTCCATAATGGAGCTCTAACTACTTAATTATAAGTATATGTGTACTAATGGGGGGTGAGGAGCCCGGTCATGTTCCGGCCACGCGTGTGATGGACGGGGGTCGATGTCATACCCGATTCGACTCTCTTGGGTATGTTATGGTTGTTTACTCATTGGGTTTCCAATCTTCCCTTTAGCTTAACCAAAGCTATATTACTGACTCACGTCGGTTTACTGGGGCATACAATGGTTGTACGGTGTGATTGGATTACTATATCCGACGCACCTTAGTGTTAAGTTATCCGTTCATTTAAAGAAACGGTGACGTGTTATGGTACGAGTTTAACATGAGTTTGGCAACATTCTCTAGGCTCTAAAGGGAACTAATCATGGTCGGGTCGGTTCCTTAAGAGAACCGTACCCGTTGTGTTGTGTGTTATTGTTGTACTGCTACTCCTTTGGCGAGGTGAAGTTATATGCGGAAAAAGGTGACTATGTGGATCACGGTTATGAGTTCCGGATTAAATAAGGGGCGTTTAAGGATAACCCGATTTAAGGGTAAGTGTCGTCTATTAAGGAAGTGTCTCCGTTTAGAGGAGAGCCACTTTAGGGTTAAAGGAAACAATGAATGATCTGTTAAGTGTGGATGTGTTGGATGTTTTGTTGAGCCCTATTGATGGGTGTATGCAATGTGTTGTGTGTTTATGGTTTACATGCATGATCCAAATATAATCAACCGCATGCTAAGACGACAATTATTTGTGCGTGGCCCGGTAGCATGCGGGCTGCGGGATTACCATACCAGCAAAGGTGCTGAGCCCCTTGGGGGCCACCCTTTTCTTCCTTTTCTATTTCAGGTACAAGGAGCTGGAAGCCGTTCGAGAGTAGGACGGGTGGTTGTTTATACATGGGTAGCCTTTTAACGGTGTATGTATTATAGGTGTAGTAAGACCGAATTTGTTATCGGCATTGGTTAATTAATACTCGGTACAGTGGGGAATGTATATGTAAAATAATTGTTGGAAATGGAATAAGGATTGTATTGTGTAGTTGCTCGGGGATCTAGTCCATCAGACCGATACAATGTGTATGTATTAGCCTTGTTAACCACGTGGGTGTGAAATACCCCTAAATTTTAAAACCAATCTATTTAAAGTTTACATTTATATTATATGGATTACAAGTATTATATAGTTTATAAGTACGTTATATTATTTACAAGCCATTATATAGTATTTAATAAAGGTGGTTCGTATTAATAAATAATCCGTTCTGAAAATAAGTCGGTTATGATTTTGATGTCATAATATGATCCATGTGTATTTTCTATTTTAGTGTATTTATAATGATAGTGTTAATTTTATTACATACACTTAATAAGTTAGTTTTACCATATGTCGGTGACATCTTTTGGTATTTTCTGAAATACCCCTAAATTTTAAATACATTTATTTTCTAGTTTACAAATATATAAAGTTTGTGAGCATATTAGACAGTACTTAATGATGAGAATGCGTTAATAAAATAATTTGTTTTAAAACTATGGCATTGGTGATTGTTATCTTGTGATCCTTGTATTTCTCTAGCTAGCTTGGTATATTTATTAATTAAAAATGGAGTAATAATAATAATAATGATATGATTCAAAGAGTAATGTTGATTAAAATACATATTTTATATAGTTTATGAGTATATTAGTTCACGAGCAATTTAATAGTTAGTTTATGGTATTATACTAATTTACGAGCGTACTATATAATAAAGATAATTCGTGTTAATAGAAAACATGTTTTTAAAAGTAAATCGGTTGTGTTTTTAATATCATAACAATGATCTGTGTGTATATCAATTATTTAGCAATTTATTTGTTTTAATGGAGTTTAATAATTATAATGTTACAATTTAAATACTACTACAATTGAACTATACTAAATAAGTTAGTTTTAATCCATCGGTTTCATCCTTTGAGTTTTTCTGATTTTATAAAACTAGTTCTAACTATTCATATTCCTACTTTAATCAGAAAACCATCTTACCCTTTGATATTTCCTACTTTACTAATGAATGAATTTTACCTTTCATATTTCCTAACCCTGGTTTTCTTTAATTTAACTAAGCAATTAATTCACTTTAGTGATCATTGGTTGGTATTCTTTTTCTTTGGGTTTCCTTCCGGTTCGCATTCCTCACTTTTAGATTCCCTGATCGGCTATATAAGGGTCATCATCTACCCATCCTCATCAACCAATCTAGTCTCCTCTCTTCCTCATCTCCGATCATCTCTCTCTTTTGCATTCTTCTCTAAGCCACAAAACAAGATATTGTTTCTTCATTTTCTCTCTATTTGCTATTCGGTCCATATACACAAAATATATATATACACACACGTCGCTCATCCCCACCTTACCATCACTTACATAGGCCCAAACAAAAACATAATATACGCCTCATTCCTTTCCCTACACCCTTAGAGGAAAGCATAAAACAAAAACAATAAGAATATGCGGCATGTCTACTCACACCCAAAGGGAAAAATGAGAGAAAGATAAACCGTTTTTCTTTGTGTAATTGGTGACGCAAAGTAGCAGCGCTCAGAATTTGTGAACAAGGAGCCGTAGTTTATTTCGTGCTTGATTATGGTGTTAGTTCTCAACAAAATACCAGGTAAGTTAACATGTTCACTAATTTTTATTATATTTATAATAATGAATTTTCACGTGAATGTGAATTTTGTGTGTGATCATTGTTTGAGATTGAAGTGATAAGTGTTAGTGATTAATTTCTTTCTTATGGTGAGTGATTTATTTTGTAATGGATATCAGTGGTTATTTAAATATATTTTCTAAAAGAGATTGATGGAAATTTGTTATGTGTTTATTTATGAGATTAACTGATATTGTTGTGAAATCGTTAACGAAATGATTTGTGAAAATTGATATTTTATTCAATAAGGATGATATCATAATTTATTTATGGCGAAATATGTGGATTTGATGAGATTATATGGTAAAGAATAATAATGAAAAGAAAAGAATTTTTAAGAGGAGAAAACCATGGTGCATGTGGGCCGCATTAGGACACATGGATGAGATGATAAATGCGGGCCGCATTAGGACGCATAAGTTTGAGATACTGTGGGCCGCCTAGGACACAGTTAGCCCTAGATCTACTCCTTAGTCCTTTGAACTATTGGGGGGTGTGCACACTTAAGGATTTAGTGGCGCTTAGTTGGATTCCCGGCTGCGTGTTGGGGTCCGGGTTACAGCTGCGTGTTGTACCCAAAGAGAAAGTAAAGTTGTTTTGTCCTGGCTGCGCGTTGGGACAAGGAAGATAATTAAAATAATCTGACTAATATATTTTTGGGTTACTAAAGAAATCCAATGTGAAGTATTTTACTGTTATGATAATTTGTTATTGTGTGTTAATATTGTTGGAATGTGTTGTATGCTGTGGGTTATATGTTTAAAAATGATTTCTAAAGAGAAAATGATTTTACGTGGTGAAGTGGTAGCTTACTCAGTTTTTCTGACTTTGTCGTGGCCCTTTCTATGTTTGTTTGGATTTCTGCCACAGGTACTGATGAAGTCCTTGGGGTTTGGGAAGGCGACTCCACATAGGCTAGTTATTTGTTATTGATTTATTTTAGACTTTAAGACTTGTGCGTTTTTAAGAAAATGTTAATATGCACATTGGATTTTCTTGTCAAAAATAATGAATTGGTTATTTAGTTAATTGTTTTGGCTTCACACTCGTTCCTTGCGAGTGTGGCAGTAATACGCCGGGATTAGGTTTTGTTTCCGCTGCTTATCAATATAAAACTTGAATTGAAAAAAAATTGACCTAATAAAATGTTAGAAAATCCGGGGTGTTACAAAGTGGCATCAGAGCAAAACCGACTAGAAAATAGGTTAAGAAAAATTAAAATGGAATAATTGGTCTTAGAATTAAAAATTGGACAAGCCGTCTTCCGGGGAATTTTTCTGATGCTTTCTTTGTTTTTAATGCATTTGAGATATTTTTGCGTGATTATGATTGAGTGTTTTTTATGCTTGATATGTTGAAATATTGATTGCGGTATATGTTGACACAAAGGCATAAGTGAAGATTTTAGATATGAGTCATATTTGATGAAATTTATGAAATGTTAATAGCCTATGATGCTTAAGTGATAATGTTATGAATTTTGTGATTTACAATAATTCCTTTTATTGAATAGTATATAGAATGAATGTTATATGATTGAAACTCCATAGTGAATTGTATCTTATTGACAATGATAGAAATTTTATTTGAATGAATTATAGTCTTGTGGTTGTGAACTTAGGCGAGATTTCTTGCAGTGGAGAACCTTATCGAATTATTCCTCATCTCTTTGAGTCAGGTAAAAGTTAATTCTAAGGTTAATTACGAGGACGTAATATTCTTTTAAGAGAGGTAGACTGCAATAACCAAATTTATTATGGTTAGTGATATGACATAAACCTTAGTGTAAAGTAGTTATAATTGATTAATTTCTTACTAGGACCATTGGTTAATGGGGTGAGATCGAGCTTCGGGACGAAGCCTTTTTTAAGGGGGAAATAATGAAATACCCCTAAATTTTAAAACCAATCTATTATAAAGTTACATTATATTATATGGATTACAAGTATATTATATAGTTTATAAGTACGTTATATTATTTACAAGCACATTATATAGTATAATAAAGGTGGTTCGTATTAATAAATAATCCGTTCTGAAAATAAGTCGGTTATGATTTTGATGTCATAATATGATCCATGTGTATTTTCTATTATTTTAGTGTATTTATAATGAGTGTTAATTTTATTACATACACTTAATAAGTTAGTTTTACCATATGTCGGTGACATCTTTGGTATTTTCTGAAATACCCCTAAATTTTAAATACATTATTTTCTAGTTTACAAATAATTATAAAGTTTGTGAGCATATTAGACAGTACTTAATGATGAGAATGCGTTTAATAAAATAATTTGTTTTAAAACTATGGCATTGGTGATTGTTATCTTGTGATCCTTGTATTTCTCTAGCTAGCTTGGTATATTTATTAATTAAAAATGGAGTAATAATAATAAAATGATATGATTCAAAGAGTAATGTTGATTAAAATACATATTTTATATAGTTTATGAGTATATTAGTTCACGAGCAATTTAAATAGTTAGTTATGGTATTATACTATAATTACGAGCGTACATATAATAAAGATAATTCGTGGTTAATAGAATAACATGTTTTAAAAGTAAATCGGTTGTGATTTTAATATCATAACAATGATCTGTGTGTATATCTAATTATTTAGCATATTTATTTGTTTATAATGGAGTTATAATAATTATAATGTTACAATTTAAATACTACTACAATTGAACTATACTAAATAAGTTAGTTTTAATCCATCGGTTTCATCCTTTGAGTTTTTCTGATTTTATTAATGAACTAGTTCTAACTATTCATATTTCCTACTTTAATCAGAAAACCATCTTTACCCTTTGATATTTCCTACTTTACTAATGAATGAATTTTACCTTTCATATTTCCTAACCCTTGGTTTTCTTTAATTTAACTAAGCAATTTAATTCACTTTAGTGATCATTGGTTGGTATTCTTTTTCTCTTGGGTTTCCTTCCGGTTCGCATTCCCTCACTTTTTAGATTCCCTGATCGGCTATATAAGGGTCATCATCCTACCCATCCTCATCAACCAATCTAGTCTCCTCTCTTCCTCATCTCCCCCGATCATCTCTCTCTTTTGCATTCTTCTTCTAAGCCACAAAACAAGATATTGTTTCTTCATTTTCTCTCTATTTGCTATTCGGTCCATATACACAAAATATATATATACACACACGTCGCTCATCCCCACCTTACCATCACTTACATAGGCCCAAACAAAAACCATAATATACGCCTCATTTCCTTTCCCTACACCCTTAGAGGAAAGCATAAAACAAAAACAATAAGAATATGCGGCATGTCTACTCACACCCAAAGGGAAAAATGAGAGAAAGATAAACCGTTTTTCTTTGTGTAATTGGTGACGCATAAGTAGCAGCGCTCAGAATTTGTGAACAAGGAGCCGTAGTTTATTTCGTGCTGATTGATTATGGTGTTAGTTCTCAACAAATACCAGGTAAGTTAACATGTTCACTAATTTTTATTATATTTATAATAATGAATTTTCACGTGAATGTGAATTTTGTGTGTGATCATTGTTTGAGATTGAAGTGATAAGTGTTAGTGATAATTTCATTTTCTTATGTGAGTGATTTATTTTGTAATGGATATCAGTGGTTATTTAAATATATTTTCTAAAAGAGATTGATGGAAATTTGTTATGAGTTTATTTATGAGATTAACTGATATTGTTGTGAAATCGTTAACGAAATGATTTTGTGAAAATTGAATTATTTATTCAATAAGGATGATATCATAATTTATTTATGGCGAAATATGTGGATTTTGATGAGGTTATATGGTAAAGAATAATAATGAAAAGAAAAGAATTTTTAAGAGGAGAAAACCATGGTGCATGTGGGCCGCATTAGGACACATGGATGAGATGATAAATGCGGGCCGCATTAGGACGCATAAGTTTGAGATACTGTGGGCCGCACTAGGACACAGTTAGCCCTAGATCTACTCCTTAGTCCTTTGAACTATTGGGGGGTGTGCACACTTAAGGATTTAGTGGCTTAGTTGGATTCCCGGCTGCGTGTTGGGGTCCGGGTTACAGCTGCGTGTTGTACCCAAAGAGAAAGTAAAGTTGTTTTGTCCTGGCTGCGCGTTGGGACAAGGAAGATAATTAAAATAATCTGACTAATATATTTTGGGTTACTAAAGAAATCCAATGTGAAGTATTTTACTGTTATGATAATTTTGTTATTGTGTGTTAATATTGTGGAATGTGTTGTATGCTGTGTGGTTATATTGTTAAAAATGATTTCTAAAGAGAAAATGATTTTACGTGGTGAAGTGGTAGCTTACTCAGTTTTTCTGACTTTGTCGTGGCCCTTTCTATGTTTGTTTGGATTTCTGCCACAGGTACTGATGAAGTCCTTGGGGTTTGGGAAGGCGACTCCACATAGGCTAGTTATTTGTTATTGAATTTTATTTTAGACTTTAAGACTTGTGCGTTTTTAAGAAAATGTTAATATGCACATTGGATTTTCTGTCAAAAATAATGAATTGGTTATTTAGTTAATTGTTTTGGCTTCACACTCGTTCCTTTGCGAGTGTGGCAGTAATACGCCGGATTAGGTTTTGTTTCCGCTGCTTATCAATATAAAACTTGAATTGAAAAAAATTGACCTAATAAAATGTTAGAAAATCCGGGGGTGTTACAGGGTGGTTAACGGCGTGTAACACCAATGGGTTAAGTAATGTGATGGTTTATGTTTTCCGCTGCAGATGGTTATAAAGTGCGTTGTTGTGGATGGGGTGTTACACTTTTATTTCTTCGGTTATAATAAACTAGTGAAGTACGTCCCCAACAACCGGTAAAATAAGTATTTTTTCTACTAGTGGGGCTAGAGGCAACTAGAAGTAGAAACTCTCACGGAAAGGAATGATGTGAAAACAGAGTCCCCATAAAATCTACATGTAAAACAGATAGGAAGTTGATGTTCACTCTGAATTGAAACATACTAGTCTGTTTTCTTCGCTAATAACGATTTGCACTACTACAAAAAGGACTTTTTACTACTAACATAATACAACAAGTACTAGAATTTGTTGTTATTGGATGGGTTTGAACGGGCACGTGAAGGTTGCATAAAACAACAGTTACAAATTTATAGTTGTGTTAGGGTATTGTTTTTCATTTTCTTTTATAACGTGGGGTGTATGTATAGGGTCTGGGTTTTCTTTTATAATGTGGGGTGTACTGTATAGGGTCTGGGTTTTCTTTTATTTTGTGAGAAGGTGAGTGGGTAATGCTATTTCGAATGGCTTACTAGTGGAGTCATTTTGGTGTGCATAAAATACTACAGTTAAATTAATTGCTGGCAAGAAACTAGGAACTGGTTCAACTTTAACCACTACTGCTACTACTGCTGCTCTTATTTATGTATCAGTCTGTTATACAAATGTTAGGCTTTTTCTGTGAAAAGATTGTCCTTTACTGTATGGACCAACCAAGTACTACTTGCTCATAACTGACATTCAATACGGGTGAGTTATATTATATAGTATATTAAGAAAAAAGTAGAGCTGCCAGCTGTTCAGATTTGTCGTGGAACTATATAGAGTATCTAGCTCACTCACCACTATATCTTGTCTTCTACGAGAGCATTAGCCCACTGTATACAGCATAAGGTCTATGAATAAACTATTTTCTTTTTTGTTATTTTGGAAATAGCTTGGCTGTTTGAGTGCTAAGATTCTCTGCCTTTAGTTTTGAGCGTTTATGAATTGAGTTATTACGGTTTTGTTTTTCTGGGGTCTTTTTAAGCCTTTTAATATATGTTCATTTGGGATCGATGGTCCTCTCCCATGTGGCGGCCGTGAATGGTGATGGTGTGCTCGATCTGTACTTGCGTTGCTTCTGCTAGCTATGAAGCTTTTCTTTTACAGTTTTTTTACGGAGTTATTCTTTGGGTGTTGGGCGCGTGTGGGCGTTGGTTTTGAACCCTTAAGTATTGAGTTTAAAGCCTCAAGGTTCGATTTGCAATTAGAATGACTAAACCGAAATGATAAAATTAAAGTTTAATTATTCTAACTGGCCCACATAGAGTCGCCACCTAAGTTTTAACCTTTTAAACTTGGAAAGGAAATTTTATTACAATTTATTTAGAGCTATGGGTCCGGGGACTTGATATGAAATTTCTAAGGGTTCAGATTCCTTCATTACCCTTAGAAAAGTACTTTTCCTTTACTATTATAATTTTAAGTCTAACTTGTTACAACATTATCCTTTTTATTGTAAGAAATGGGAACTAAACCTATATTACTCTATTGTATGTTGTGCCTTTCAAATTAAAATCTAGGGAGCAAACTTTTATCTTGTGCCATGATTGGATTCGGCTGGAAACAAAAGGAAAACTATATAATGAAAATGACTAAACTACCTAAATTAAACATTTAAACAAACTATAATGAAAGGTAGACATCTATTTTTTAACTCATAAAAAAAACAAATTAAAAATAAAATATCCTAACCGGAATTAGTTTTCACCTTTGGTGTGCATACGAACAAACAAAGGAGAGAAAAACATATTAAAGTATATTGGGATATTGGGTCAAGTCCACCAATAAGCCCAACCATGACATTACCTAGTCAGTCAGCCCAAGTCAATTGTAATTAAGCTCATAGTTTTATCTTTAGGTTTTTATCCACTATATTACTTATTTATCTTTCCCAATAGTATATATATATAGGTACACACGGGAATTGTAAATTGTAACTGAATAATACAATCTGATATGCAATTCGCTTTCCTTTATTCATTCATTCTTCCAATTCTCTGTTTCCAAAACAAAACCACACAAATATTTTACAAACCACGCTTCAAATCCAATATGGCATCAGAGCATTCAGGTTTTAGGTTACACAAATCTTTGCACTAAAACATTCTAATCCTGATCAGTAAGACATGGCGAATTCTGGAAAGGGGAAGGATGATGTAGTTGCCACGCCTTCAAGCGGCAGTATTATCGACATCAACGATCCGTTGTATGTCCATGCGGCTGAAAACCCAAGCTTAAACCTTGCTTCTAAATTTGATGGAGTTGGTTTTCTTGAGTGGAAGTGTGACATGGTCACTGCGCTCAAGTCAAAAAACAAATATGCGTTTGTTACTGGCAAAATCAAGAAACCAGGGGAGGAGGAATCCTTACGTTTAGCAGCCTGGGAACGGTCGCGTTCTCTTGTCGTGTCCTGGCTCAAGAACTCGCTGGGCAAGAATGCAATTGGGGGTGTGCGCTACTCCACCGACCCGAAGGAGATTTGGGATGCTGTTTGTGAGCGCTATCAGCACAGCAATTTGGCAGAGATTCATCACCTGAAGCAGAGTTTAGCAGATATTAAACAAGAAGACGAGTGGTGGCAAGTTATTTCAATCGTTTAAAGAAAATTTGGGAGGAGTTAGAACAAGCAAAGCCTCCTAAGAGGTGTACCTGTGGAGGATGCACTTGCGGGATAAATAAATCCATCAAAGCGGATGTTGAAGAAGATAAGCTGGTCCACTTCCTAATGGGACTCAGCCGGGACTATCTGACCATTCGTGGTCAAATCTTAGCAATGGAGAAGCCTCCCAGCATCGAGAAGGCGTTTTCCTTGATCGCTCAAGAAGAAGAGCAACGTGGACGCAACAATCTGAGGGAAGATGCAATGTCTTTCCAAAGCTACAGAAACCCAAACACAGAGAAGTTTAAAAACCCTAGCGGCAAGAGCTCTTATGAAAGGAAGAAGGTTACCTGCACTTTTTGCAAGAAGGCCGGCCATGACTTTGAGAGCTTATCAGAGACAAAAGTGCACATATTGTAACAAGACAGGGCACGTCGAAGCGGAATGCTTCAGTTTGCACGGGAGAGACAACGTCTTAGCCCGCAAGAAGAAGAACGGCTACGCTAACATAGCTAAAGCCGAGATAAAGGAAGAAGAAGATAACAAAGGGGATGGTTTCACGCCTAAGCAGCTTCAACAGATCACTGATTTGATTCGAAGTACTGGAAGCAAGGCAGAAGAGATAGGTTACAACAACTTCTCAGGTAACCCTAATTTCTGCGCTTTCAACAAATATTGCTTTATGAGCAAAAATATCTGCTGCGAATTTGAGGGAAAATGGATTGTCGACTCAGGCGCGACTGATCATATGTCAGGAGCGGATTTTTTGTTTGAAAATTGGAGAGATTTGCAAGGAGAAAAAACAGTGATCCTTCCAGATGGAAGACCTCAAACCGTGAGATTAATAGGCGATATAAAATTGGGAAACAATTTCTGGTTGAGAGAAGTTCTTTTTGTGCCAGATTTCATGTTCAATCTGGTTTCAGTGAGGAAATTAACAGAGCAATTGAGCTGTAGCGTGATGTTTGACAATGGCGATTGTTTTTTCCAGGACCGACTGGGAAGACAGATTAAAATCGGGCATGACTGCAAGGGATTGTATGTGCTGGATCCACACCGTTTGGGCCGAAAGTTAGCAGACGCAGGAGCGGCAGCCCAGGATGAAACTAACGCGGTAGTGGGCTTGTCTCGGGTCATCAGTCCACGGGTCAATGAAATACATATCAGACTTGGTCATGTACCTCTTAGGAAATTGGTTGTAATGGGCTTAATAAAAGAGGCAGATTTTGTAGCAGATTTTGCTTGTGATATTTGCTATAAAAGTAGAGCTCAACGACTACCATTTGACAATTCGTCGATTAAAACCAAAAAAGCATTCGAGATGTTACACATAGACGTATGGGGTCCTTTTAGGGCCGACACTTATAATGGATATAAACATTTCATCTGTTTTGTTGACGATTTTACCAGAGTAACATGGGTGCAACTTATAAAACAGAAGAGTGAAGCTTGGGAGGTGATAATCAACTTTATCAGATTAATGGAAAGGCAGTTTGAAACTAAGATTAAAGTTGTCCGTACGGATAACGCGAAAGAGCTTGGGAGTTCTAAAGAAGGAAAATTCTTCTATGCTAAGGAGGGAATCGTACATCAAACGACTTGTGCACACACACCCCAACAGAACGCAGTTGTGGAGAGAAAGCACAAATACTTGTTAGAAACAGCAAGGGCTTTATTTTTCCAATCTAATGTGCCAATTGTTTATTGGGGAGAATGCATATTACAT
Source organism: Limonium bicolor (assembly GCA_023374045.1). Classification (NCBI taxonomy): domain Eukaryota; kingdom Viridiplantae; phylum Streptophyta; class Magnoliopsida; order Caryophyllales; family Plumbaginaceae; genus Limonium; species Limonium bicolor. The sequence goes on from CM041780.1 coordinate 266,735,875, forward strand.
GCCGTTTATTTAATCAACAGACTTCCAACCAAGGCCTTAGATGAGAGCAACACCGTTTGAAACTTTGTATGGTTTTAAGGCAGCCTATGACGAGATCAAACCGTTTGGCTGTTTGTGCTACAAAACCATTGTTAACAATAAAGGAGGAAAATTTTCCCCAAGAGGAGAGGCTTGTATATATCTTGGAGAGGATCCAAGAAAGAAAGGGCACAAAGTTTTGAGTATAGCAACACAAGAGATAGAGGTGTGCAGAGATGTGAAGTTCTATGTCAACATCTTTCCGTTCTCAGACACCAATATTGATTCCCAAATGGATCGTGCACAGTTTGCTCAGAATGAAATCATGATGGTAGATGAAGAGATAATATCAAGTAGTAATCAGCAGGCAGATGTTGAAGAAACAAGACCAACAGTTCAAGAAACAGAATTGCGACGGTCTGGCAGAGTAAGTCAAAGACCTGGGTATCTAGATGATTACATTTGCAACATGTCCTTCCAAGATCTTCTTGATGCAAGAGTCTACACTAATAAAGAGAAGTGTGACAACCTTATCACAGGTTGTGAAAGTCTTACAGATATCCGACCAAACACTTGCACAGCTCTTCTTACATGTACTCAGAATCCCTCAAGAGAGAATGCTCACTTAAGGGAACCTTTCTCTTACAACGAGGCGGTAATGCATGAGCATTGGAGGAAAGCTATGCAAGAAGAGTTGCGGGCTCTTCGTGATAATGATACTTGGGATATTGTCACCTTGCCACGAGGGAAAAAGGTTGTTGGATGCAAGTGGGTCTATAAGGTGAAAGTCAAGTCGGACGGAACTTTAGAAAGGTACAAAGCGAGGTTAGTGGCAAAAGGGTTCACTCAACGACACGGATTAGATTATAATGAGACGTTTTCACCAGTGGTAAAGTTGACCACCATACGGGCTCTCATTGTTGTAGCCCTTAATAAAGGGTGGATAATCAACCAATTGGATGTTAACAATGCTTTCCTTCATGGTGATCTAGAAGAAGAAGTCTACATGAGAATCCCAGATGGGCTGGAGGTAGATGGTACGAACAAAGCTTGTCTGTTAAGGAAATCTCTGTATGGTCTTAAACAGGCTTCAAGACAATGGTTTGCTAAATTAGCAACTTTTCTAAGGACACTAAACTTTGTCCAATCCAAGAATGACTATTCTTTATTTTTCAAGGACAGTAAAGCAGGAAGAATTTTCATTGCCATTTATGTCGATGACATACTGGTTGTCGGGGAAAACCAAGAGGAAGTTGACAGCATCAAGCGTGCACTGGATTTGAACTTCAGAATTAAAGATCTCGGTAAACTTCATTATTTCCTAGGGATAGAATTTATTCACACGAACACTGGATACATTCTGTCTCAACGGAAGTTTTGTGAAGATCTAGTTGCTGAGTTTGATTGTCAGGAGAAAAGAGCTACACGAGGACCTATGTTGGTAGGAAAACAATTATTATCTGATGATGGTAACTTGTTGCGAGATCCTACTACATACAGGAAGCTTGTGGGTAAACTAAATTATCTGTCTAACACAAGACCAGATATTAGTTTCGCAGTACAAAATCTAAGTCAGTTCATGCAGCGACCTACAGATGTTCACATGGAAGCAGCTCTACACACACTTTGCTATATCAAGGGAACCACTCATTATGGGATCGTGTTAACAAAAGGAAAGAGTGACGGGCTAAATCTCATTGCCTATTGTGATTCAGATTGGGCAGCTTGTCCCAAACAAGGAAGTCAGTATCTGGTTATTATATATTCCTCGGAGATAGTCCAATTTCATGGAAGACAAAGAAACAGGGCTCAGTTTCTTTATCTAGTGCTGAAGCAGAATATCGATCTCTTCGGCGTGTTACAGCAGAATTGACGTGGTTGACTCGCCTTTTGCATGAACTCAATGTTCACCACATCACACCAGTACCAGTCAAGTGTGACAATCAGTCAGCCATTTACATCGCGAAGAATCCGGTGTTTCATGAAAGAACAAAGCACATCGAAATTGATTGTCATTTTGTACGGGAGAAAATCCAACAAGGTTTGATTGATCTAACCTACACACACCACAAGTCAACTTGCCGACATGATGACCAAAGTCCTACCAGGAGCACGGTATAAGGAGCATATCCGACGCATGGGAATGAGCAATACAACTGAGTCAAGCCTTGGCAATCTGGCTTGCCTACGGCTTGCGGGGGGGTATTGGGATATTGGGTCAAGTCCACCAATAAGCCCAACCATGACATTACCTAGTCAGTCAGCCCAAGTCAATTGTAATTAAGCTCATAGTTTTATCTTTAGGTTTTTATCCACTATATTACTTATTTATCTTTCCCAGTAGTATATATATATAGGTACACACGGGAATTGTAAATTGTAACTGAATAATACAATCTGATATGCAATTCGCTTTCCTTTATTCATTCATTCTTCCAATTCTCTGTTTCCAAAACAAAACCACACAAATATTTTACAAACCACGCTTCAAATCCAATAAAGTAAAACAAGGTAAAAGAAAGTAATGTACGTACCTTTTTTTTTTTGTCGTTCGAGCTTCATCTTTGAACTCTCCCGTTCAAGTTCATCAATAACAGCGAGGACATTTGATCTCACTCTCCAAATAATTAGAATAGCATTTGCGCATCAGGGATACTCAGTTTAGCCTCTAACAAAGACATGTGGTACCGATCCACGTTGGAGCATGGACATCCATCAGAGCCGACAATACTGATTTAGTCGAGGACAAACAAAACAGATGGAACTTCTCATTTCCAGACGACTGTTGACGGGAGTTGGCAACTTTGACCAATGGCGCTGAGCAGTTGACGATGAGGTTGTCCAGGTTGACGATGAGTGTTGAAGGTGGGAAACTGTTAGAAGATGCGAAGAAGAATCGAGACAGTGAGTGATGAATTGAGCGAGAGAATATGAGTTTGAGAAAGAGCGATGGAGAGAGAGTCGAGAGAAGAGAACAGCGAAAGAAAATTGTAATCTATATTATGACTTGGGAATAACCCAAACAGGAGAGATTTATACAAGGATATAATGCCGTTGCTTAACGGAACAATAGGTAATTAGCAAAGATATTAAGCAACGGCTAATAGACAAACTAATTAATGAAAGGAAAAGGGGGAAATGAGTAAAATGAATCCTAACACCCCCCCCCCCAAACCTAGGAAAAAGAGGTTTTTGCTAGGTTTGAAGTTTTGAGCATGCCCATGTCCATTAATTGACGACGATAATCTTTTCCTGCTAAAGCCTTAGTAAACATGTCGGCTTTTTGATGCTGGTAATTGGAGATGTGAACGACATCAATGAGCCCCGCCTTAATCTGATCACGAACATAATGGACGTCTATTTCAATGTGCTTGGTTCGTTCGTGAAGAACGGGGTTTCGTGAAATATAGACGGCAAATTTGTTGTCACATCTCACAGATATGGGAGTGATGTTGTCGATGCCGAGTTCGTTGAGGAGGCGAGAAAGCCAAGCTAATTCCGTCGTGACGCGTCGAAGGGCACGGTATTCGGCTTCAGCGGAGGAGAGGGAAACGGAAGCTTGCTTCTTGGATTTCCAAGAGATAGGTGATCCTCCGAAAAGAATATAATATCCACTCACGGACCTGCGAGAAATGGGGCACGAAGCCCAATCAGAATCGCAGTATGCTAATAAAGAATGATCAATGGTATTATTCAAGAAAATGCCATAACCGAGTGTCCCTTTGATGTACTGGAGAACATGTATGGCAGCATCCCAATGGTGTTGGCAAGGATGTTGATTGAACTGACTTAAAAGTTGGACGCTGAAATTGATGTCAGGACGGGTGTTGATGAGGTAGTTTAGTTTGCCAATGAGACGGCGATACTTGGTAGCATCAGGAAGAGGGGTGCCGTCTTGAAGTTGAAGCTTGGTGCCAAGAACAAGAGGACTGGCGACTGGGCGCTTGGATGCGATGTCGTAGTCTCTAATGAGATCGGAAGTAAATTTGGTTTGTGTGATGCCGACTCCATCAGAGGTATGGTGAAACTCAAGACCAAGAAAGAAGGTAAGAGAGCCCAAATCTTTGATTTTGAATGATTGATGAAGAATTTCTTTGACTTGAAGGATCTTTGCGTCGTCATTCCCATACAAGATGATGTCGTCGACATAGACGCCAAGGAAGAGAATGGAAGTGTCTTGTTTCCACTTGAAGAGAGAGTGATCGTTATCTGAAAGAACAAAGCCAAGGTTAATGAGTGTAGAAGAAAGCTTAGCATACCATTGACGAGAAGCTTGTTTTAAACCGTATAGAGATTTTTGTAATTTGCACACTAAGCCGTTGGAGGTGGTGGTTAAGCCATCGGGAATCTTCATGTAGATTTCTTTGTGAAGGTCGCCATGGATAAAAGCATTGTTGATGTCTAGTTGATGGATTTTCCAATGTCGTTTTATGGCGACGCTCACTAAGACCCGAATTGTTGTCATTTTGACGACGGGAGAGAATGTTTCGTGAAAATCTTCTCCTTCTCTTTGTGTAAACCCGCGCACGACCAATCTGGCTTTGTGTCGTTCAATGGTCCCATCGGCTTTGTGCTTAGTGCGATACACCCATCGACATGTGATGCATTTTTTTCCTTTTGGGAGTTTGACAAGGGTCCAAGTATGATTCTCCTCAAGGGCTTGGAGTTCGGAATTCATAGCGGCTCTCCATTCGGGATGTCGCATGGCTTCTTGGTATGAAGACGGTTCAAGAGGGCACTGATTTCGGACATGAGAACATATAATACGAGATGGGATAAAATCGGTAATGGAGTTTAATTGGGGTAAAAGTTTGGACGTATGTTGTTCAAGACGGGTTGAAAGGATTTGAGTGAAAATGTCATGGCCAGCTTGGTAGCATTCATAATCTGCTAACTTGCTGGGTATCTGTTTCCTTCTTGTCGATCGTCAATGGTTTTCCAGCCCAATAGGAATATTTGAGTTATCCAGATCGTCAGCAGCATTGGGTTGAACGTTGTCGACGCTGAAAAAATCCGGACTCTCCCGATTGTTATTGGTTTCACCATCTTGAGAATTGGAGATGTCGCCCACGTTGATTTGTTTGGACTCCGAAAAAGACATTGTGCCGCTGATGTCTGTTGGATTGGGCTCCGATGTTTGACGCGTGGTGGGGTCATCCGAAATATCGGTGGACTCAGAAACATTGGGAGAAGTGGCGTCGGGTTTGTACTTGCTGGATTGTGGGCTTGGTCGGTCATCTTGATCATCATCGATGACGATAGGAAAGGGAGAGATATTGGGCTCATCAACTGGGTCCTTCTTGGTGGGTTGTTCCTGCAAAGGAAAAACATCTTCGAAGAAGGTTAAGTCCCGGCTTGTTATAATTTTGTTTTCTTTAATAAGGAGAATTCGATGGCCTTTCTTACAAATGTCTGGCCCAAGATAGACGCCACGATGCCCTCTGTCATCAAACTTTGTCTTGTGAATAGTTGGTCCTGTGTGATATACTAAAGACCCAAAGGTTTTAATATTGTTCAAATTAGGAGGAAACCCATATAAGCATTCATAAGGAGATAATCCATTTAATGTAGATGATGCCAATCTATTGATAAGAAAGGTAGCCATGAGAATGCTTTCACCCCAATAAGTAATATCAAGACCGGATTGAAAAAATAAAGCACGAGCTGTCTCAAGCAAATACCGATGCTTCCTTTCGACAATTCCGTTTTGTTGAGGGGTATACACGCATGTGGTTTGATGGATGATGCCTTTTTTATTGAAAAAATCTTGTAAAACTTTGGATGTTCCCAATTCATATGCATTATCGGAGCGCACAATTTTTACAAGTTTGTTGAATTGCCGTTCAACCATGTTGATAAAATTTTGTATATGTTGGGAAGCATCAGATTTAGATTTCATGAGAATAACCCAAGTACACCTACTAGCATCGTCTACAATTGTGAGGAAATATCGACAACCATCGTGATTACTAGTAGAGCAAGGACCCCAAGTGTCAATGTGAATGAGATCAAAATAGTATTTGGATTTATTCTTAGAATGAGAGAAGGATAATCGATGACCTTTAGCTCTAAAGCAAACATCACAAACAAACTTATCAGAAACATCATGTTTATCAACAATACCCATCCGAATCATTTTTTCTACAGGAGGATGTCCCATTCTCCTATGCCATCTCCAAAGATTCGTATTACATGTATTACTAGAAGCAGAACAAGAATCATTATTCTCACAACCACTAAAAACATTACGCAACAGATCAGCATCTAAAAAATATAAACCGTCAAGTTGATACCCAACCTTCTGCTTACTCCTCCAAGCAAGGTCCTGCAGATAACAAAAGTCAGAATCAAAGGAAACAATGCATTTATTTTGTTGAGTTAATCTGCAAACAGAAGCGAGAGAAAGCCTGAAAATGGGAACATGAATGACATTTTCAAGACAGAAATTATCAGCCAATTTGACCGACCCCATTGTATTGATGGTTTCAACCTGTCCATTAGGCATGGTAACATGACGGATACTGGAAAAACGTTTCTGATTACTAAACAACAAAGGATTACCGGTGAGATGTTCACTAGCACCAGAATCTATCAGCCATTGTTGATTAAAAGATCTATGATGAGAACTATTGCATTTAGGAAGGATATTACCTGTGAAATTCGAATCGTTTCTGATAGAGGAAACATTGCTGCTTGAGGCGGTCTTCTCGGGAATTCTTTCGGTTTGCTCAAGAAGACTGCAGAGTCTCTTCAGCTTGTCGATGTTCAAGCCAGACAGACCTTTGATACCCTCCATCTCTTTATCAGCAAAATTGACAGAAACATTATTCTTGGGACCTTTCCACCAATCTGGAAATCCGCATATCTCAAAACACCCGGTCTTCAGATGACCGGTTTTACCGCAGTGTGAACAAAGCAAGGAATTCTTTTTGCTGGTTTCGTCCTTATCTCTCTTAGCTTTGCCATACTTACCTCCTGTTTTACTGGTGTTATTTGCGAAAGAGACATCTGGGGTTTCTCTGGAATTTCTCTCATTGATTCGTTGCCTCTCCTCTTGGAGTATTATCGCATAGGCCGAATCAAGATTTGGGAGAGGCTTCTTCATAAGAAGATTGCCCCTAACATTCACAAATTCCTCACGCAAACCCAGCAGAAATTGAAACAATTTTTGATTTTCAACTTGTTTCGCAATTTTCTCGCTATAACCACAGACACAAGAAGCAATGTTTCACATAGCAGAGATATCGTCCCACAGACTCGTAAGTTTAGTGAAATACTCAGCAACACTAGATTCTCCTTGTTCAAGCCTAGATAAGTCGCGATTGAGTTCAAAAAGTTTCGTACCATCTACTTGATCGAACCTCCTGATGAGGCGTTTCCACATATCATGCGAAGTTGAGCAAGAAACTAGGCTATCACCAATTGTGGTTTCAACAGAGGCAAGGATCCAAGATCTTACCAGGCCGTCGCACCTATCCCAGGCGTCGCGTCGGTTCTTTGGAATTTTGGATCTCCTCAAGGTGTCGTCCACTAGCTTGATTTTGTTTTTGGCTAACAGAGCAATTTCCACCTTTTTCTTCCAATTTTGAAAGCCTTTCTTGCCATCGAACTTGACAGTAGTGAGTTGTGCCCCAGGAGTTTCAGAATTCGAAACAAAGAGCGGATCAGATTCAAAGCGTCTCCTATTTTTCTTCTTGTTGGCGGAGAAATCTTCTTCTTCTGTTTCGGATGACTCTTCCTCATCTTCAGAAGACTCGTCTTCTTCTTCACTGGGTTGTGTTGACATAGCGGCGATGGTGAGCGACCGTCACTGCTCTGATACCATGTTAGAAGACACGAAGAAGAATCGAGACAGTGAGTGATGAATTGAGCGAGAGAATATGAGTTTGAGAAAGAGCGATGGAGAGAGAGTCGAGAGAAGAGAACAGCGAAAGAAAATTATAATCTATATTATGACTTGGGAATAACCCAAACAGGAGAGATTTATACAAGGATATAATGTCGTTGCTTAACGGAACAATAGGTAATTAGCAAAGATATTAAGCAACGGCTAATAGACAAACTAATTAATGAAAGGAAAAGGGGGAAATGAGTAAAATGAATCCTAACAGAAACAGTGCTTGCAGCGATGGTAGCAATTGAATGCTGGCAGCAGATTCCGTTGGTGATGAAGACACGAGGGCTATTTCCAATCCCAAAGATAAAAGCACTACGATTGCACCAACATGAAGAATGACCATATAGGTGCGCTAGGATAGGCGAGTAATATCGCGCAACAGCAGCAGGTGTCCTCGTACCAGTGTGTAATAAACTCTCCTCTATATGTTACTAGATTGGCTAGTATCGAACCGACCAGATGGGAGGAATGACCTCAAATCTGGAGCTTGGATGATGATAGGCATGAGAGTTGTGGTGGTACTTTAATCCGAGAGATGATGAAGGGGAAACAACATATGACGCTTTATATTGTGCGCGGCTATGGTGGTACGATTGATGCACCTGCACAATGGGGGAACACTCTCTCTATAAATTGCAATCGGTAAAAAAAACGAGATGGAGGAGGTGATGTATGGATGAAAGAACAATGAGAAAGCAAAAGCAATATGGGTAGCTGATTGTCGTGGTGAAGTAAAGCAGCAAAGGTCTCAATGACTGTATACTGGCTTGTGTCCCCCTCCTCCATCAAAAAGATGAGTCACTTATATAGAAAAAGTTTGAGGTTTGCTAGATCAAAACAAATCGAGAAACTATTGGTGAGTTAGAGAAAAGAAAGGAATTCAAATCTCAACAACTAAAATCATCGTTTTGTTTTTCAGTTTTATTATTCAAATCATGTGAAGAAAAAATAAAGAACTTTCAAAGATTTTTTTTTGTTATTTTGATATGAAAAGTAAAGCTGAAGAATACATTTTTTCTTAAATTTTGAAAGCAGTCAAATAAATAAAATAAGATGGAGAGAAAAAAATATAAACAATAAATAAGAAAACAAACTAAAGGAATGGATCAGTCACCTAAATCCTAGCTAACCGATTACAAACTTTTTTTTTTGTGAAAACAACGTTTTAAAGAAGCAAGTAGATATGGAAAAGGAAATACATTTTTGTTTTGTTTTATTTGTTTATAGAAATCAATAAAGAAAAACATGTCAAAAAAGACTTTCTTTTTATTTTGGAAACAATCAAAATTACCTAAAACAAAGAGAAAAAAGCAAAATGCTAACAACAATTAGTTCTTCAATATTCACGTGAAAGAATGTTGAAAGTTTTTTTTTGGAAATAAACTAGTAAAAAGGAAAAAAAATGGATGCAATTTTGTTTTTTTCATTTTCTTTTTAGAAAAATCTACTTTTGAAAATTAGAAGGGGAAAATCATTTTCTTTAGAAAACTAAACTTAAAACCAATAAATAACACTGAAAAAGATTAAAAAAAATGTTTGTTCTTAGCCTCGAACCATTGACCTCTTCTACATCCTCCCTCTTTTCTACCGTCAGGACAATATGATTTCCTTTCAAACATACCACTTGTCTCAGTTTTCATGCTATCACCGATCATACGAACCTTCAAAGCCTTAAAAATATCCCTTTTCGGTCAAATGGGGGTAAAGATTTTGGGGATAACAGCGCGTTGTTCGAGGTAAAGAAGCTAGGTAAGGTTGATTGACTCAGTTAAGTCCCTAGCTAGCTATTATTTCAAAATCTTCTTTATGCATTGGTGTATTATGTCATGGGTGTGTATGGTAAGTTAGGTTAACCGAACATTCAGCTAACGGAAGTTTGAGTTTGATAGAATTTAAACCGTCATCGTTACAATAATTAGACAGAACTTTTAACTGAAACAATCAGTTTAGCTAGCATAACAGGTTTAAATAAGTAACCAGAAACATGGAAAATAATTATACTTCTCAAGGTAAGTCCAAATAATACTCATAAATAAAACAATTCGACCTCGTTAACGAGAATCTGAAGGGGGCTTAAACTTCTATGAATTTGTGGTGTTTAATGTTGTTGTTGTGTGTGTGGCAGAGAGAGTACTTAAATTGGTACCTATATGGGGACAGAAACCCATGCGGAATGGTCTCTCTTTTCCATATTTCCAAGCTTCTGTCGCTGGGAACTACACTCTTTCCCTTGCTTTGTCTTCTTTCTTTCCTCACTCCCAATAATCTCATCAGCGGCAGGCTATTTTATCAAGGTTTTAGGAGAAGTCCCTCTCTGTCAAAACTTTGCATAACCACATTATGCAATCCCTCTCAGCTAAGGCTATTCTATGTTGTCATTTTCAGATGTCAGTTTTCCCATTATTTCTACACTAATTTATTTATTCCTTCCATTTTTTTTCCTTACCTTAATAACTAGATCTCACTTTCATTGGAAATCTTCTTTGAATAGAAAGATCAATACCACCAGTTGCCTTCGTACACACTTTGAGGTGACACAGAATCCACAAGCCATTACTAATGAAATTGTAAACTTCTACTTCAAGCTCTTCTCAGACCAGCCCAACTCAAGATCCTCTCCCCCTTCTGAGGGAAAATTCAATTGACGATGCCCATGAAAGCAATACATATGACCCACAACTTGCCTTGTTGCGCGAAGCGACAGGAGACTGGGTAAGAGAGTAAATTATTGTACTAGAAAATCACTCCGTACAGGAAAATTCCCAGGTCGTGGTAGGGTCACAATGGTCCTACTTAAGAACCACTTCCTTAGACAGAATTTCCTGACTGTAATTTCTTAGCACAATAAAGCACTACAAAATTACCCACAATAGCTACTAAATAAAGCTATAAAAGGAACACCGGAATTTTACGAGGTTCAGTCAATTTTGCCTACTTCCTCGAACACTACCCGAAATCTCTTATTTATACTTTAAGAGATATAGAGAGAAGAGATTACAATTTAGCATTCAGAAGAAGTTACTAATTGTTAAGATGATTAAGAAGTGAGGTGAGCACTTCCTTTTATAACAAAGGAAGTGCCCCTTTGTTTTGCTCACCCTCGATGTGGGATGAAACCACATTTCACAATTCTCCACCTTGGTTTATCCCTCTAACCAAAACAAACTCTCTTACAAACCTACTTGGTATTGTCTACAATTGCGCATTTAGGCGCCATCTTCAATATGCAGGATGTTGGTCAAGTCCAAGCAATGTTTGAACTTGACTGCAGTCACCACCTTGGTCATCATGTCTGCAGGATTCTCAGTCGTCCGGATTTTCTGAACAAGAATATCCCCTTCTTCGAGTATCTCCCACACAAAGTGATAGCGAACATCAATATGCTTCGTCCTTGCATGATAGACTTGATTCTTTGCTAAATGAAACCACATTTCACACTGCCCACATTAGCAGAAATCCGGAATGCAATATGGGCCATCGATGGCAACAAAGCTCCGAGTTTTAGCAGTTTAAACTTCAATATCATAATAGGGGTGTGGCATGTCATTGGAACTGAATTTTTAGTTGCAGTACTTGATTTCTTCTGCTCAAGCAAGCTCCCACAAGGCTCCAACGTGACTTGGATAACCCTTATCCCTAAAATCTCAAGTGAGGACTATAGGCCCATCAGTGTAATTGGTGTTATTTATAAAGTCATCTCAAAGCTTCTCGCCACCTGACTTCTAGCACACTCGACAAGTTAATATCAGGTACCCAAACAACCTTCATCAGAGGTAGCCACATTCTAGAAGGGCCTCTCGTTTCCAACGACATTATTTCATGGCTGAAAGCGAGGCACCTACCAGGTATACTACTTAAGATCGACTTCTTCAAGACATTTGATTGCCTTTCTTGGCACTTTATCGATGCGATATATGTTTATGGATTTGATGAGACTTAGCGGGGCTGGATTTGGGAGTGTATTTCTACCACGAAGATCTCCATCCTAATCAATGATGTTCCTTCTCAACTAATAAAACCTAGCAAGGGTCTTCATTAAGGGATCCCCTATCCCCTCTACTCTTTGTATTGTGCGTAAAAGGTCTTAACTAGCTGCTTGAGTAAGCAATTACACAGAATGAAAGACAATGATTACTGATCATTGGTTACAATCATGTACCTATATCTCACCTGCAATTCGCAGAAGATATGTTGATATTCAATCAAGCGAGTCAAGGGAAGGCATCAGACTTAAAGGCAGTTAAATGGTATATTTCCTTATTCACCGACATGTCCGGGCTTGAACTTAACTGGTCAAAACCCACGGTCATATCTATTAACTTGACTCAGGAACAAATCCTTAAAATCCAAACTATTATGCGCTGCAACATATCTTCACTACCCGCCACTTATTTGGGTTGTTGCATTGGTGCCAGCCCTAAGAGAATCTCGACCTGGAGTCCGGTCATTACAAAGATTGAAAATAGACTACCAAGATGGAAATCCAGGACCCGTGAGCCTTGATTTTTGAACAATTATCCTATGACAATTCAAGTTTATTAGGATCTGATCGGGTTCTAGGTCCACTTATAACCTAAGTTTAATAACTAAGTTATATAACTACAATTATTAAAGCCTAGGTTAGCTCACTGGAACCTATTATGAGTCGCCACCTAATTTTAACCTAGATTAAATTAGGAAAGAAGAGTTCGGGTTTAGGGGCTTAGTATATGACTTGTTTAGGGTTAAAATTACTTTAATTACCCCTCCTAGGTCGTTTTTCCTCTACTTGAGCTATTTACGGCTTTTTACGAGTTTGTTTTACCTAAGCACGTAAGTTTCTGATTTTTTTATATTTTTGATATTTTTTTACAGAAAATTAAAGTGGAAACTAAAATTACCTAAACTAGGGTTTCGAAGGCAGAATTAAGTCAAATTTTGTTTCCGTCCGCAGCCACGGACCCTTGTTAACCTAAATATGCAGAAAAGTCAAATTTGCAAGAAAGTGAAAAATTGAAAAGTCCAGGGCCACGGACAGGGTGTCGGTAGGCCCAGACGTAGTTTGAAAAAATCTAAGACGTTTGAAAATTAAATTCCCACCGTGGTCCAGGGGTGTCCGTGGCCACGGACAAGCTGTCCGGGACCCTGGACATGTAGTCCGCAGGCACGGACTACCCTCGGACGGCGGCGTTCTGGTGTTCCCGGTTTTTTGGCTCAAATGTTAGGGGTTTGTAGCGTGAAAGATTCTAAACAAGTTAGTAATCAAAAGTTTACAAATTGACTTCGAATTAATGATGAAACTTAATGAACAAGTTATTGGACAGAGGCGAAGAAAAACGCTAATTCGAGAGCCGAAAAAGTTTGGTTTCATTCCAAGTTGTAACAGAGAGTTGGTGAAGTCAAGGAGAGTTAGAAAACCTGTGTTCTAACCTGTTTTACTGTCGAATTGAGGTGACCTTTCACGTTAGGATTCTTTCGAAGCTTAGTTGATGTCGGTTCCGGATTGACTTTGAATTGAGCTTCTGACTCCTTCTTTTTTATGTTGTTAAGGACGTTTTTCTTCTATATTTGTGGTGTTTTTGTGTGTTTTTGATGTTTGGAAATCTGATTGGGATAGAAAGATTATGTTTTCAGAGGTTTCGGGATGATTTCAGCAGAGTTTCGGTATAGATTTGAGGGTCGGGAGTGCAAAAACGTAGGAAGAAGGTTGGTGGATGTGATTTCTGACTTTGGGATTGTTCTCCTCTACCCTAGGTCATTTTTGAGGAAGTCCTTTTATAGAAAAAGCAAGGCCAAGTTGATAGAACAAAATTTTTATCTAAAACCCTAATTTATGCTCTACGAGAATCTGATTTTTCAAAATATGCTACAGGGAATAAAAATTCTGATATTTAAACCAAAGATAATAATATTTTTAGGAATTTTGAGAGTTGGAATCAGGTTATTTAGATAAATAACCGATTACATAAAAATGTTACAATCTGGAACCTCCCATAATTCATAACTTACGATTGGAAATTCAAAATTATGAAAATCCAATGGCGTTAATCTCTAAAAATCGTCCTACATCTTGTGTTAAAATTTCATGACATTTGGAATTGATTTACGTATTTTCCAAAGGAGAGAGAAAGTTGTAGGAATGTTTGAATTTCTCTTTTAAATTTTGGGCTAAGGTTCCAAATAAAATATTTTCAGGTTTATGACTGTATGTAGACACTATAACCATGTGACAATTTTATTTTAATATTTGGAAACCTTTTTATTTCTATTTCTAGGCTATTTCATGTGTTTATTAGCTTATAATATGAATTAAAAGCTAAATTTCCTAAATAAATATCATCTAGGAAATCAGGAAATGCCTTTCATAAAGACTATGGTATTTAGAGATGGTGAACAAGTCATATAAAATTTGAAAGTCCCGAGAATTTCCTTGGAAAATCCTATCTTGGTGCATTTTGACTGTTTTGCCCTTGTCTTCGCATTTGTGCGCTTGAGCCCTTTCTCGAGGGTCAAAATTTTGGGTATAATAGATTGCCCCCCGTCAACTAGGCTTTGCAATGGCAATGAATAGGCTAGTTGATGCTTGAGTGACACCCAAAATTTTTGCCCGATCCTGAGGAATGAACTCCCCATCTTGGATTTCTGCTAAAAGGTTGTTGATTGCGTTGAGCTATTCTGAGGCACTAGCTACCTAAAAGAGAAGTCTAGATGTGCTGGGCTATTATGAGGCACCAACTACCTAAAGTGATGAAATGTTGTCGAGCTGTTCTAAGGCGCTGACTACCTATAATGAATGAAATGATATCAAGCTATTCTAAGGCGTTGACTACCTAAGGTGAGTGAAATGATGTCAAGCTATTGTAAGGCGTTAACTACCTAAAGTGATGAAAGTGATGTCAAGCTATTCTAAGGCGTTGACTACCTAAAGTGATGAAAGTGATGTCAAGATATTCTAAGGCGTTGACTACCTAAAGTGATGAAAGTGATGCCAAGTTATTCTAAGGTGTTGACTACCTAAAGTGATGAAAGTGATGTCAAGCTATTCTAAGGCGTTGAATACCTAAAGTGATGAAAGTTATGTCAAGATATTCTAAGGAGTTGACTACCTAAAGTGATGAAAGTGATGCCAAGTTATTCTAAGGTGATGACTACCTAAAGTGATGAAAGTGATGTCAAGCTATTCTAAGGCGTTGACTACCTAAAGTGAAATAAAGTACGCTGAACATGAAGGTGTCGGGAACCTAAAGTGGATAAACTATGCCGAGCATGAAGGTATCGGGAACCTAAAATAGATAGACTACGCCGAGCGTGAAGGTGTCGGGAACCTAAGAGTGAATGAAATACGCCGAGCATTCTAAGGTGTCGGAACCTGTAGTGCAAATGTGGATGATATGCCGATGATATGAGGATGATATGATACACTGATGATGCTCAGATGCTTCTAGGGACTGAAACCCATTCTAATGCTCCTGGCTGGTATACTATGGGGACTTATTGCCTCTGCCCACCAACTGGGGTGCTGGGATAACTTCTAGATTACCAAGGGGACTTATTGTCATTGCCCACTAGTTGGTTCTCCCTAAAAAGTTGACATGAAGATGGGGACTTATTGCCACTTCCCCGCCAACTTGGATCACACACTGTCTCATACTTGTCTTGCACTAAAAATGATACTTGGTCTCGTACTGGTCTTGCACTGGTCTAGCACTGAAGTCTCGTACTAAATGAAGATGCTAAGTCTCGCACTAATTCCAGGACTCGCACTGAAGTCTCGTACTAAATGAAGATGCTAGGTCACGTACTGGAAATGATGCTAGGTTTCACACTAGAAATGAAGAAAATGATGGGTCTCACACTGAATCAAGGTGCTGGGTCTCGTACTTGAAATGATGCTTGGACTCATACTAAAAACGATACGAGGTCTCGAACTAAGAATGATGCTAGGTCTCAAACTAAAGTTGGGCTGGATTCTCACATATGAGGTGATCCAATGATAATGGTCTTGTACAAATGATCATGATAAGAACTTATTATGAAAGTGCCAAACGTGGCAATGATGAGGTATGAAAATTGTTTAAAGCAAGAAATTGCTAGAAAACATGCCAAACATGGCTATGATGAGGACTGAAAATTGTCCAATACAAGAAATTGTTGGAAAATGTGCCAAACGTGGCTATGATGAGGTGTGAGGATTGCAAATGATGAAAACCGATTGTTAAAGTGCCAAACATGGCAATGATGAGGTGTGTGCGGGAGTTGTAAAATGCAATCAAGGTGTTTGTTGGAAGCTTGTCCAAAACAAAAAAAAACTGCTAAAAAAGGTGCCAAACGTGGCAGTGTGTAAGAAAATTTTTGTCTATTGGAAAATGAAATCATCATATCCTGACTAAAGACTTCTGATTTACAATTTTTCTCTTAAAAGATGACCATGTCCTGGTAGAAGTGTGGTTTTTGCTGTGGTGCTAAAACCTTTTGCTGGTGTTCAGGATTTATGACAAGCCTAAGGTTGGGTTATGATATTGGTTGGTGATCAGGATTATGATAAACCTGATGTTTTTGTGGAGGTTAGGCTATGACAGGCATGAGAGTGTTTGTGTGGAGGTTAGGGCTTATGTGTGTCTGTGTGGTGGTTGTGTTGGTTGTGCTTAAGCTTTTGGGTTTCCGTTGATGTTGCCATAGCAATTGTTGGAACCAACAATTGCCCCCAGTATTTTTCCTTAAGCAATCTGAGTTATAGATCTTATGGCAATCGATCGGGACGATCGATTGCCCCCAATATTTTCTTTGATTAAACGTGCGAACGAGTCTTGTCCTCACAAGGTCAAGGCTTACATTTTGATGTGGTGCTTCTTACCCTACACTCGATGTGTTTGGTGTTTGCACTCATTGCTTGCTTGTGGTCATAACTTCTAGACCATTAAATTTGATATTTGTTAGATTTACGCATTCGATCTGTTACTTTCACGTGAGTTGATACACACCTACCGAGTCGGAAGTCTTTAAAGCTTATAACGTGGCCATAGGGTATAATGAATGACAACGGGACCATGAAGGAATATTTGGGGTATGTGGAGCTATTAAAGTGACCGAAACTTTCACTTGTGTCGTCTCTTAGATTTACTTTTCCTCTAAAGCCGTAGTATTGAACTTTTGGGGATCAAACAAGTGCATCAGGAAATCAAGCAAAATGACAATAAAAGCATCAAGTTGCTCTTAGTTGTCAGTTTTTGTAAACAGTGAAAAAGAATGGTTTTATTAAAGGCATGAAGAAGTTTAATTGTAAAAACTAAACACGGTATAGCTCGGGACCTTATACTAGTTTCATTCCTTTTTCCTTTTCCTTTTGGATAACAAGGGGTGTGAAGTAATACCTTGTTCCGCAATACCTTTCAACACCACGTACTCATGATCAAAAACAGAAATTAACCTTTTTCGCATGCAAAAACTTTTTTCCTTTAGGAATTTCATAACAAACGATTTAATGGTAGATTGCATGATTATCCTGTCACTCAACTTTTCTCTTTATCCCTGTAGCGGTGTTGGGCCAACTATCCCAGATCCCAAGATCTTAGGTAGATAGGTGATTAAAGCACCCCGAGGGCTTAATAACCGGATAAACGAGGCCTATTTAGTTTCAGAAAATTCATGATCAGAGGAGTACCTTGTCTTATCATTCATTTTAAGCATTCGTATCATTCCCAAGATCATCGGGCTAAACCGGTTAGCTTTCACAATTGGCTAAACCATCAAGTTGTAGTGAAAATAGATTTGATTTGAAGAAAACAATACAATCAGACAGCTTTGAGTGACAAAATTCTTGAGGTTATCATCAAGCTTAGTTTTCTAAATATTCACAACGACTATCAACCCAAAAATTTAATTTTTATTGCCATTAGTGGTGTCATCGTCTGAGAGTCGGGCTTTTTGTTTCCTTTGGTCACTGGGTCGCATGATCATCATGGGCTCGCTTGTTTTGTAGAGCTTTGTAATATTGAAAAAGGATATATGAAAGGATCGGCGGGGTGCCTAGGGTTTAATTTTAGAGTTCACAAGCTTTTTTGGTTGTGTGGTGTTGTACCTTGGTGCTTCATCATTCCTGATAGTTGTGTATCCGTTCTTCATTACTTTTCACAGGTATAAGTGTAAATCTACAAATTATCTCCTTCGTCAGAGTTATGCCGTTTACCTTACCTTTGAATGTGGTCTCACCAAAGTCATGTAAAATTGACACACTCGTTCACTCATGGTTTTTCCGCTCAAGACACTCACGTGAATTTTTCACTCAGAGACTTGTTCATATGTTTAAACGAAAGATTAAAGATGACAAACCTAAACTCAAATTGCCCCCAGTATTGATTTGGGGTTTATGACAAAAAAAATTTCAAGTGTGTACTTGGAACCGCTTTGTGAGTTGCTTTGATGTTATTTGATAAGCTGTGGTGTTTGGACGGACATGTTCACCTTTTTAAAAACAAAAGACAAGTCATTTTGTTCCGTTGTCAAAAAATGACTATTTCGTGATCCCCTTTTTTTATATGTCGCGAGTGTTCATCATTTTTTTGTTTTTTTAATGAATGCACAAAATTATGAAAATGGAACTATGCTCTTATTCATGAATGAAAATTGGAAATTACAAACTCAGAAAAACTACCAAAAATGATTAAGGAAATCAACTACTACAAAAGTTGAAAGATAACTAATCAAGAAAAGAAACTTAATGAAGAAAGTAAGATAGCAATCTCTAATGATGCTGAATTGTCTGGTGCCAACGTATTGAAGACTCGAGCTTCAACCGTCGGGATGCCATTGAGATGACCATGATCGTCTTTCTTCTGAACCTGTAGTAGGCTTTGTGAAACTTTTGAACTAGGAATGCTTGTGAGTTATGTATGCGGTACCTGGGCCTGAATCTTTCCCTAAACTGAGAGTGAGGTGGATGGGCTAAAGTGATTCCTAGACTAGAACGGATGTGTGGGCCTGAGTACCCTTAATATGGAAGTGAAGCAAACTGGCTGAAGGGAGCTACATGGACTGTGAATGGGCCACCGGACCGAGAGAGAAACTTTGAAGTCTAAGATTTGTTCGATGTTCCTGTTGGGCCTTGAGGCCAGAAACTAGAATGAATGGGTTACGCAAACTATCTTGGATTCGAATGGGCTGAAACCTAAACAAACGGTCCTGATTGGGCCTAAAAGATATGACACCCTAGACGTAGGATTTTGGGCCAGAGCCCGAATGAAAAGTTTACCTAAACTAGAATGGTCCTTGGGCCGAAATGGAAAGGCTTGATTGATTTTCATGTCTTATGGATTACTTTAAGTGGATTTGTTTTTATGGGCCTAGAACTAAATTGATAATTCAAATTGGGCCTAAAAGAGAAATCACCTAAATTTAAACGTTTTGGGCCGAAGCCCAAATGACTCACATATTAAACCAAATAGGGTCTTTGGGCCGCAAACAATAAAGCCGCAAATTCGGGTTGGGCTGAGTTAATGTAGGAAAGTTCCTATCAATTTCTAATCTTGGTAGTGGGTCGATCATACAAGCAAACAAGGCTCACACAAGTCAACATGTCCTCACTTGACACTTATCCAATTCGGGTACGGATCAATCCGGAGAGGTGCTTGGGGTGTGGGCCCAGGTCACCACAAAGGAATAGGACTTGCACGCTATTCTCTTTGGGCTTCCCCACTTTTCTCACATCACCATGAGGTGTGCGTCCACGATCGGGTATTTGAATGACCAAACAATGGGATAGGTAAGGGCACTGCCGGGAAAATGCTTGAGGCTAAAGCCCAGGTATTTAGGGGATGTGGTTAGATGACATTCTCCTCTTTTCCCCACTTATTCACATCACCTTAAAAGGTGTGAGTCCCTGACAGGGGACCCAAAGGCAGGTCCCGGGGTGAAATCGGTTTGTGTACCCTCGCTCTCATATGATGCATATACAAAAATTTAAATTACGCACGAAAGTAAACAAACAACGTAGAAGCCGTAAATAAACAATTTCGAATTAAGCCCTCTTTCTTAAAATTAAACAAGTTTAAAATTAAGAGTTTGTCCCCAGCAAATTCGTCATTCTGTGAGCCTCGATTTTTGAACCACTATCATATGTCGATTCAAGTTTATTAGGATCTGATCGGGTTCTAGGTCCACTTATAACCTAAGTTTAATAATTAAGTCATATAACTATAATTATTAAAGCCTAAGTTAGCTCACTGGAACCTATTATGAGTTGCCACCTAATTTTAACCTACATTAAATTAGGAAAGGAAAGTTCGGGTTCAGGGGCTTAGTATACGACTTTTTTAGGGTTCAAATTACTTTCATTACCCCTCCTAGGTCGTTTTCCTCTACTTGGGCTATTTACGGCTTTTTACGAGTTTGTTTTACCTAAGCGCGCATGTTTCTGATTTTTTTATATTTTTGATAATTTTTTTACTGAAAATTAAAGTGGAAACTAAAATTACCTAAACTAGGGTTTCGAAGGCAGAATTAAGTCAAATTTTATTTTCGTCCGACGCCACGGACCCTTGTTAACCTAAATATGCAGAAAAGTTGAATTTGCAAGAAAGTGAAAAATTGAAAAGTCCGGGGCCACTGACAGGGTGTCTGTAGGCCCGGACATAGTTTGAATAAACCTAAGACGTTTGAAAATTAAATTCCTGCCGCGGTCCGGGGATGTCCGTGGCCACGGACATGCTGTCCGGGACCCCGGACATGCAATCCGCAGGCACGGATTACCCTCAGACGGCGGGTTCTGGTGGTTCCCGGTGGTGTTTTGGCTCAAATTTTAGGGGTTTATAGTGTGAAAGATTCTAAACACGTTAGTAATCAAAAGTTTTTAGTTTGACTTCGATTAATGATGAAACTTAATGAACAAGTTATTAGACAGAGGCGAAGAAAAACGCTAATTCTAGAGCTGAAAAAGTTCAGTTTGATTCCAAGTTGTAACAAAGAGTTGGTGAAGTCAAGGAGAGTTAGAAAACCTGAGTTCTAACCTGTTTTACCTTCGAATTGAGGTGACCTTTCACGTTGGGATTCTTTCGAAGCTTAGTTGATGCCGGTTTCGGATTGACTTTGAATTAAGCTTCTGACTCCTTCTTCTTTGTGTTGTTAAGGACATTTTTTTCTGTATTTATGGTTTTTGTGTGTTTTTGATGTTTGGAAATCTGATTGGGATAGAAAGATTGTGTTTTCAGAGGTTTCGGGATGATTTCAGTAGAGTTTCAGTATAGATATGAGGGTTGGGAGTGCAAAAACGTGGGGAGAAGGTTGGCGGCTGTGTTTTCGGACTTTGGTATTGTTCTCCTCTGCCCTAGGTCGTTTTTGAGGAGGTCCTTTTATAGAAAAAATCAAGGCCAAGTTGATAGAACACATTTTTTTTATCTAAAACCCTAATTTATGATCTAAGAGAATCTGATTTTTCAAAATATGCTATAGGTGGATAAAAATTCGGATATTTTAACTAAAGATAAATTAAGATTTTTAGGAATTTGGAGAGTTGGAATCAGGTTATTTAGATAAATAACCAATTAGATAAAAATGTTACAATCTGGAACCTCCTATAATTCATAACTTACGATTGGAATTATAAATTACGAAACTCCAACGATTTTAATCTCTAAAAATAGTCCTACATCTTGTGTTATCATTTCATGACATTTGGAATTGATTTGGGTATTTTCCAAAGGAGAGAGAAAGTTGTAAGAATGTTTGAATTTCTCTTTTAAATTTTGGGCTAAGGTTCCAAATAAAATATTTTCAGGTTTATAACTGTTTTTAGTCATTATAACCATGTAACAATTTTATTTTAATATTTAGAAACCTTTTATTTCTATTTCGAGGCTATTTCATGTGTTTATTAGCTTATAATATGAATTAAAAGCTAAATTTCCTAAATAAATATCATCTAGGAAATTAGGAAATGCCTTTCATAATGACTATGGTATTAGAGATGGTGAACAAGTCATATGAAAATATAAAGTCTCGAGAATGTCCTTGGAAAATCCTGTCTTGGTGCATTTTGACCGTTTTGCCCTTGTCTTCGCATTTGTGCGCTTGAGCCCTTTCCCGAGGGTCAAAATTTTGGGTATAACAGGACCCTCTCCAAAGCTGGAAGACTAGTAATGATCCTTTGATTCTAAGTAGTCTTCCAATGTATTACTTGAGCCTATTTAAAATTCCAAAGGCAGTGATACATAAGATCAACAAATTGCAACATGAATTCCTCTAGAGCAAAGGTGAAACAAAAGGTATACCTTTAATCTCATGGAGTAGTATTTCAAAACTAAAAGACAAAGAGGTCTTGGCGTCCAGGACATTGAAACCAAAAACGCCACACCCCTCTATAAGTGGTGGTGGAAGTTCGAGAAGGATGATGACAAATGTGGAAAAACACCGTCTGCTCTATATATGGTGTTAACGTGTAACTGCCCATCACCGATGACCAGTGGTGCCAACCCAAGCAAATAGGTGTGTTGGAAATCTATCCTCTCAGTCGTTTTGTGGCACCCGAATATTAGGACCATAGCCAGCAACAACATCAAATGGGTGTTAAAGACCGAACATAAAATCCATTTTTTGATTGATATCTGGGTAGGTGATCAATCGCTGAAGGATCTATTCCCCCACCTATACCCTGTTAGTGAACAAAATACTGGAAAGTGGCTGAAATGGGTCAGTGGAATGGCCATTAGTTGTGGAACTTCACATGGAGGCGGCAATTGTTTACATATGAATCACTGCTGGTAGAATCATTGTTTGTCATATTAAATGGATTCTCGCCATTTATATTAGAAGAGATTGATTCACTAGCATGGACCTAGAGTAACAATATGCTTTTTACCATGATATCCTTTTAAGACACAGTCATGTCTCATTCAGAAGCACCAAGAACATCATGGCATAAGGTCTTCTAGCGAAACTACCCCCCCCCCCCCCCCAAGGTAAGAGTTACAAGTGTGGTTCCTCCTTAACAATAAACTCCTTACAAGAGACATGTTGTTCGAAGGAAATCTTATTGTTATCAACCAACTACGCTGCCCTCTGTGTAACTCACAGTAGAGACTTCTAGCCATTTATTTATGCACTATCCACAAGCGAGACTCCTATGGAACCAGCTACTCTCCTGGTGGAATACACCATTTGTTTTCCCTGAATCGACTATCGCCCTCTATTTGGCTTGGCGTAACATTTGGTATTATAAACATGCCAACCAATGGTGAACTTCAATGTTGTTCTTTGCTCTTGATGCTATTTGACAAGCATGTAACAATTTTTTTTTTTAAAATGCTCCTCCTAAGTGGTTGTTCATAACTGATTCAACCAAGAGAAGTATTCTAGAATAGAACAGGAATCCAAACTCTCTCAAGCATGTCTCCCCCCAAGCCCTGGCAGCTACTTCAAATCTAAAGGAATTTCTGCAGTAACCAAGGATTCTTGGAAGTCCCACTTTTCAGTTTAGATATTGTTTGAGTCTCATGTGCTATGTTTATATCTTGTACTGGCGATAATGGCTCACTATAAACCCGAGTATTTCCGTTTTGCTGTTGTAATTCAGCTAACAGTATTGAATAAAAAAGATTCCACTTTCTTCCTTCTACTTTATTTATTTTGTCACCTGACAATTGCCCTTCAAACGGCCAATTGTATTCTGAATATTGCCAATGCCAATGCACGAATCTACTACCAGGGGCGGCTCTTGGCATGTCTATGAGGTGACATGGAACAGGGGCCCCAATTTTAGGGGGCCCCAAATTTTTGGGACCTATTTTTTTGAAGTAAAGTCAATTATCTTATAGATATAACTAAAAGTGTATGAAGGTTTCTAACCTATTCAATAGAACATATAAATAACAGTTGATTGAATTTAACAGAATTAAGCCTTTTAGCAGACAATAAATAAGGGAAATTTCATGAAATGCCACTATATTTTTGGCTAATTCATGAAATGCCACTAAAAAAAGAAAGTCACAAAATGCCACTATATTTTTGTAAAAGTCTATGAAATGCCACTATAGATGGAAAAAAGACACAAATACC
This sequence comes from Limonium bicolor, assembly GCA_023374045.1. Classification (NCBI taxonomy): domain Eukaryota; kingdom Viridiplantae; phylum Streptophyta; class Magnoliopsida; order Caryophyllales; family Plumbaginaceae; genus Limonium; species Limonium bicolor. Next base: position 266,759,813 of record CM041780.1, read on the forward strand.
CCTACTAGTTAACAAAGTACTTTTAAAGTTCACAATATGCCCCTAAGTGTTAACAAATTCACAAAAAATTCAAAATAAAATAAAAATATATAAAAATATAAAAAAATAAAAAAATTTATAAAAATTATAAATATTATAAAAATATCATAAAATATTAAAACAAATAAATGTTTCATTTTTTAAAATTTATTCAGTACCATAAAAAGAATATTGTGTTTTAAACAATAATTTATACCAATTTGTCTACCAATTTAGTACCATAATTTATACCAAATAAGTACCATAATTTTTACCTTACATTTTTTATTTATTATTTTCTATTAATATAAATTATTTCTTCAAAATAAATATTATATTTAGAAATTTAGTTTTTAAAATTTATCAGCAATATAAAAAATAAATAATATGAATTAATAAACAATCTAAATTGATAGAAAATAATAAAGAGAAATGTATGATAAAAAATATGGTACTTATATGGTATAAATTATGGTACTAAATTTGTATAAATTATTTGTTTAGAACTCAATATTCTTTTTATGGTACTGAATAAATTTTAAAAAATGAAATATTTATTTTTTAATATTTAATGACATTTTCATTTTTTAAAATTTTATAAATTTTTTAAATTTCAATAAATTTTTATAAATTTTTATATTTTTTTATATTTTTATAAATTTTTTATATTTTTATAAATTTTTTTATATTTTTATAAATTTTTTATATTTTTATTGTATTTTTAATTTTTTGTGAAGTTTTGTGAATTTTTTAACACTTAGGGGCATATTGTGAACTTTAAAAGTCTTTGTTAATTAGTAGGGGTATTTTTGTGTTTTTTCCATCTATAGTGGCATTTCATGAACTTTTATGAAAATATAGTGCCATTTTGTGACATTCTTTTCTTTTAGTGGCATTTCATGAATTAGCCAAAAATATAATGGCATTTCATGAAATTTCCCATAAATAAAATTATCGATAAAATTGTTTATATTCCAGTAATATCTATTTAAAAAATACAGATATATTGATCTTCCTTCTTTTTGTATGTAGTCAATGGCAAGCTCTTCAACTACATTCTTCTATCCAATCAAGTACTAACGGTTATTTCTTCAAAGATTTTGTTGTAAAATGCTAGCAAAATGAATATTTTTAAGTGATTAGTCAATAATGAGTAAACTCTATTTTACCTCATTACATAACTTAATATAAAGTTATGTTGTGACACAGCTAAATTAGTAATTCTATATTTTATATTTAAGTTTTAATTTATAAAGGACTCCGTTAAAATATTTAGTACATGACGAATAACCGAGTCGCCCTGTCCACTACCAGCAGCAAGCAAAGCATCATATATGCTGTTTATATACTACGAAAGTTAGTATGTTTTTCTACAAGTGAGAATCGTTGTGGGAGGAGTGAACGCAAAAAAATATATATAGCTAAATCGCCAATGGCCAATGCCAAGAGGTATACATTTTATAAAGGAAAAATTCACAAAATGCCACGATTTGAGTTTATGATTCACAATATACCACTTTTTGGAAAGTTATTCATAAAATGCCACGATTTGAGTTTCAAATTCATTAAATGCCACTATTTGGTAACTGGCGTTAGTACTGCCGTTAACTCCCTCTAGTAAATGACCAAAATACCCCTGACGGCAAGTTTCCACCTTTAGCCCTAATTTTTTACTGTTTCGGTAAAAAACCCAATTTATTTCCCTCTCTCCACGATCGTGTCTCTTCAACTTTCTTCCATTTCTCATTTCCTCTCTTCGATCACAACCTAAATTTCAGTTTCTCCTGTTGATTTCTACTGCGATTTCCGTTTCTGAAGCAAATCTATGAATCTCTCTTGTTTTGGAGGAAGTCCGACGTTTTTGTGTGATCAAAACCCACCCTCTACATTTGCTTCTGAGTTTGCTGTGGTTGCGATAATGAGAAGAGTGGGGGGACTCTGGGTGGTGTTCCAAAACAAAGACGTCGGATGGGACTACAGGATATTGGATTCTGATGCTGGAGACATGAACTTTATGCGGTTCGTATTCGAAGCTTTCGCGGAAGCAACAAAATAACTCAGTTGTCTCCCTCCCAGCAACCCGATTTTAAAGTATACTAGCCCTGCTACGCGAGAGATTGTGGAGTTGAACAGTGATGAAGCCCTCCAAACAATGTTGTATGAGCATAGTCGAAAATCTGAGGTTGTAGTTACTGTGGAGGAGCTCGAAGGTTTTTGCTCTGGTAAACCGTATTATGAAGTGGAATTGCCTGGCGAGACTCATGTTGTAAGTCTAGACGACAATGATAAATGTTCTGGTTTAAAACATTCTTAAAGGCCATCATTTAGGTTCAGCTGTGTACGATCGATTGAGATTCTTGAAGACCCAGAACCATAAACCGTCAATTCTTCTTCTCAACCACCACTACCGTCACATTCTGCTTCACAAGCAGTTCCACTACAACTCCCACCCTCACAATCAGCCATGCAACCACCAAGATCACAATCTCTGTCACGATCACCACCCCCACCCTCAGAAACTGTCGCACAATCTCCAACATGACCCCAAACTCCACCTGTCACAATCTCCAGAAATCGTCACACAATCTCCAACATGACCCCAAACTCCACCTGTCACACAATCTCCACAAACCGTCACACAATCTCCAACACGGCCACAATCTTCACTTGTGACACAATCTCCACTACGGCCACAGTCTCCACCAAGTCCACAATCTCAACCAAGGTCTAAGTCACCATCTGGGACAGTCCCACAGCCATCCCCACCTTCACAAACTTTTGATGAGTTTTGGCAGAACGTGGAATTAGATCCTATTGATGAGTTTTTTACTGAACGAGATGTCCAAGTTGATGATGCTAGTCAAACTACAACTGAGGAAGATCCCATTCAGCATGGTAGAGCATCACCACCACCACCATAACAACAACCTCCAAACGGATCCTCCCCGGTGCATACAACACCAACTACTAGGTATGCTCATCTCATTGTTTTGTCTGATTCTGATTATATATGTTGTGCTGATTATATTGGGTTTGTTTTGTCTGATTTTGATTATGATTACATTTGTTGTGCTGATTATATTTGTGAGTTTATTTGTAAAATACCGTCACAAGAGAAAGGCCAAAAAGACTACTGAGGTTGATGAAGAGACTGCTGAGGTTGAAAGGTCAAAGAGAGCTGCTGCTGAAAAGGCCAGGTGCGACACTCAGAACGAGCCTAATCTTGAAGATGTAAGTTCTGATGATAGCTCGTTTGAAGTTGATGTTGACTCAGTCAGTGGGGATATTGAATAATCCAACGAGGAAGCTGAATCCAACGAGGAAGCTGCCAGTGACCAATGAAGTGAGTCTGATAATGTTTCTGAAGCTGCCAGTGAGGAAGAATGTGATGAGCCGGAAATGGAAGCGCTGTACGATCCTGATGATCTGGAAGGTGTGCATAAAGGAGTAACTGGTGTTGATATAAGTGGTGTTAAAAGCAGATCTAAGTGGAAGGGGCAACAATACGTGGAACAAGACTTCGGAGGCATAGTTTTAGAGAAGGGGCTGATTTTCATGGACAAAGAACACTTCATGGAAGTGTTAAGAGATTTCTGTGTACAGAATGGGTTTGACTTGTAGAGAAAGAACACGGATAATACCAGGCTAAGGGGATCATGTGCTTTCCCTGATTGTCCTTGGACTATCACAACGATCAGGATGACGGATAAAAGGAGTTGGCAAATTAGGTCTATCAATAGGGAGCATACTTGTGACAAGCTGACCAAGAATCCAATGACCAACTACAAATGGTTTGCAGACCATCTCCTGAAAGACATTAAAGCGAATCCAAAGATCACTGGTCAAACTGCACAACATCTGTGTCAAGAAAGATATGGCCTTGAGGTGTCTAGGGGTCTTGCTTATAAGGTCAGAGGGTTGGCAATCAAAATGGTTGAGGGCAACCATGACAATGCATACACGCTGATACCACAGTACTTATAGGCATTGATGGATGTCATCTGAAGGGGTACTATGGAGGTGTCTTGCTGTCTGCCGTGGACCTTGATACGAATAAAGAAATATTCCTATTCACTTATGCAGTGGTCAGGGAAGAGAACACAGAGACTTGGGAATATTTTTTTAGCTGTCTCAAGACTCTTATTGGGGAAGGTGAACTTCTTCCTTGGACATTCATATCGGACAGACAAAAAGTATGCACTACTCCTCTGTTGACAGGTGCATTTTGTAAACTAGTAAACTCATTTTTTGGCATTCTGTGAACTACTAAACTCAAAACGTGACATTCTGTGAACTAGTAAACTTAAATCGTGGCTGTGAACTACTAAACTCAAATCGTGGCATTTTGTGAACTAGTAAACTTAAATAGTGGTATTCTGTTAACTGCTACAGCTATAACACTTCTTTTGTTTCCTTGTTAGGGAATTGATCAGGCCCTAACAAATTGGTTTCCACGAAGCCAAAGGCGCTTCTGTTGCAGACACCTGTACGCCAACTTCATAAAGTCACATCCAGGTCCCAAGATGTGTGAGCACTCTATTTTAAACATACATTTCAGTTCTTATGTTCTACCCATCTATTCTGAGCAATAAGTAACTACTTTTTAATGTGTAGGCAACGTTTTTAAACAGGGCAGTCTTCTCAGGATGTTGGCCCATCTTCAAGTTCGGCTACTGCTACAAGAAGAAGCAAAGAACCAGAAGTGCGAGAGGTGGTTGCACTTCAGCTGGATAGTGCAGTTGGTCAAATATGTTTCTATTGTTTGTTTTCTGTTTGTTTTATGATGTTGTTTAGAAAGTTAACATACATTTTATGCTGTAAACATATTAGATTGGTGGTGATTTTGGTTGGTTTTTGTGAACAACTATTTAGTAGACATGTTATGCTGTAAACAGATTAGATTGATGGTGGTTTTGGGTGGTTTTTGTGAACAGCTGTGTTGTTTATGTTGTAACAGGAAGGTATGCACAACTCCTCTATTAACAGGTGCATTTTGTATACTAGCAAACTCATTTTATGGTATTATGTTAACTGTAAAACTCAAATCGTGGTATTCTGTGAGCAGCTAAACTTAAACCGTGGCATTCTGTGAACTTGTAAACTCAAATCGTGGCATTCTGTTAACTGTAAACAAAGGTGTAAACAGTTACAAACACATGATTTTTTAGCATTAATACATATGAAAGTACTTCATATTTTGCGGATACAGATTACAGTTGCAAATACAACTACACCCCAAAGAAACATCTTCTTCATGCTTTGCCTCATCTCTTCTTTAAGTTCTTTCTTTATCTCCTCCCTAATGCTACTGATAAGAATCGCATCAGCTGTCATGCACTCTTGATGTGGAGCTTCAGAACGAGCAGATGCAGCACTAGAAGTAAAGGCTATCATAGTTGAGTTTGATTTGGTGTAGCCAGCTTGCCTAGGATAAGGAGAGTATCGATCTTGCATCACCGGTGCCCACCACTTGCAAAAATTACATGCCCATCAATTATAGTACGCCCTTCCAACCGAAGTTTCTTTGCAGGAGAGGGTAAGGTTTGATGGGGCTCCACATTTACAATGAATTGTTTGAAATTTTTCATTGATTGTAGTTGTAAACATGGCCATGGCTTTAGTATGATGTTTGTGCTTTGTTTACATGGTATGAAGGTCCTTATAAAGGAAAAAAGAGTTGTTGGGCTCAAACTAGCTGTTACAGCAAAACAGAGGCATTTGTGAATATCGAAACTCAAATCATGGCATATTGTGAACATAAAAACCCATATAGTGGCATATTGTGAACTATAAACTAAAAAAGGGTATTTTGTAAACTGTAAAAAAAATTCAAAAAAATAGCCGTTGCACAGTCGACTCAGTGCAATTCAATTTTTTTTTCTTAAAAAAAAATACAAACTTGCCGTCAGGGGTATTTTGGTCATTTACCAGAGAGAGTTAACGACAGAACTAACGCCAGTTACCAAATAGTAACATTTTGTGAATTTGAAACTCAAATCGTGGCATTTTGTGAACAACTTTCCAAAACGTTATATATTGTGAATTATAAACTCAAATCATGGCATTTTGTGAATTTTCCCTTTTATAAAACAAACTTCTCAAGTTTTATTCTCATCCCAAAAAACCACTGATGTGTTATAGGGGTGAGCATTTGGATAATTCGGTTAACCGAAATTCAAATTGTTAAAAAAAAATTGGATTTTGGTTATTTCGGATAAAAACCAAATTATCCAAATTAATATCAAAACCGCATTAACCGTTATCCAAATTATCCAAAATTCAAAAAAAAGTGTGAAAAACCGAAAACCGAACCGAAATCCAAATTTTAGTTGGTTTGGATTTCAACTAACCGAAATTTAGGGTTTGTGTTAATTATGGTCCCTAAAGGCTAGAATTAGAAAAGAGAATATTCTTTTTTTAAAAAAATTGGATAATTCGGTTAACCGAATTAGACAAAGGGGCCGTTCGATAATGACTGGGAATTTTCATGAGCTTAAAAGTGACACTTGTCACTCTTTTATTTGTTCTTTTTTTTTCTCTCTTTAACTGGGGACCACCAATATACTCACAAGAGAGATTTTCCAAACGCCCAATTTGTTGTGTTTGTCATTCATCTCCCATTTATCTCTCGTTCATCTCGTGAACGAACGCAGCCAAAGTCAAAAGCAAAAGCCAAATCAAATTATAATTTAGATAATTCGATTAACTGAAATTTTAAATTTGGTTACAAAATTTAATTAAATATAAAAAAATTATTTTAATTCAGTTTTTAGATAAATTCAAAATATCGAACCCCCCAATGTTTGTGTTTGGTTTTGTTGTGCATCCATGACATGACATCCATATACCACCAAAATACAACGTCCAAAGTGAATTCTAGTACGACTCTCTCACCGTAGACCATAGTACATCACTACTGCGATGTGCCGTATAGTTTCCCAAACAAGTACTACTGATAATAGTAAAGAACTAGACAAAAGAAAGGAAGGCAGGCTATGATAATAGTAGTATAATACATGCACAGTCGAAGAAAAACTGACCAACTAAATGGAAAAGAAAAGAAGAGCTTTAATTCATGTCTGCAAATCATCCAAGCGTGGCCTTCCTTCTTTGATTCACGATCCCAATCTAACTCTACTTCCTACCAAGTACTACAACGGTCCTAAAACAAGTCTTACATCGCTTTTCCTAGCACTAAATTTATTTCCTTCCTTTTTAAAAAAAGAAATTCTAAAATTTGGTAAAAACCTAGCTAATTGCGCTACCAAGAGGGTGAGGTCCGGGGAGAACCAGATGACGTCGAATAAGTTCCAGTCCCAGCATTTTGACTGTTTGAATTTGACTCACTACCTGACGTTCCTAAACACCTCGCGTCTCTTAAAGCCACAGACACTGCAGCCTTCGCCGGCAAATTTTTTATAGGACTTAATGGTGGAGTCTTCACAGTCGTCACCGTCAACAACATTTCTGATCTAATCTTCTCCTCCGTTTCCTTATCAGTTGTATCCACCCGGGTGGGTGATGTCTCCGGCGTCTCAAACGGTGGTGAATCCTCCTCCTTCTCATCCTTCACCACACTCCACCGTGGCAGCAGCAGCAGCTTACCGGATTCTTCAACAACACCGTCATTGTAACCGCTGCTGCTGTTATCATAGATAGGGTTTGATATATACACCACATTCTCCTCCTCAAGGCCCGTCTTCAACCATGACTGATGGTGATGAGGTGGTAAGGTGTTCATTATGTAAGAGGGACTGGGAGAAGGAGACCCTTCAACTTCAAGATCAACGTCGCCGGACTCCATTGTCCGGTGGTGGTGAACACTTTCACTATTATTGGTAGACTCATTCGCATCTAATCCTGTTGTTTGGAAGTTGAGTAGCTGGTGAAGCTTCTTACCGTGCTGCTGCTTTTCAACGTCTCCTTCATTTCCCTCTTTAATGTCGGAAGGGATCATCATCACTCTAGGGTAAAGGAAGTTTCTTGGTGCCTGGAGGACGCCGTGTGAGTAGAATGAACTGAGTGGGGAACGGGATGATGATGATGATAATGATTCCTCCACTTGGACAGTGGCTGTGGTGGTAGTGGTCGTTGTAGCGGTGGAGTTGGGTTTGAGATGACGGCGACGGCGGAGCAGAGAACAGTAGAGTTCAGCTAAGAGGACTAAAACCAGACCCAACACTATGGCTAGGCTTATCACCATTACCAGTGTAGCTCCTAGGATTACTTTGGATGTTCCCTTCATCGTCTCTGATCTATCTCTTGTCTTTACTGGTATGACGACACGGCGGTCAGGGGAGGAGGGAAAGTAATACTAGTAAAGAGTGTGTTGATTGCGCTGCGGGGGTAAGGTTGTACTCTTTTTGGCGGGAAAAAGGATCTAGTGGGGACGGGGGAACATTGGGAGCAGAACCGGCATAAAAAGCATCGGATGAGGGAACGGGGAATTTTTTTAATTAATTAAATATATTTGGAGGGGCTGAATTAAATACTTTCTCCTGTACTCCCTCCCTCCTATTTATTATTTAGAAATGTCATTTGATTTCAATTTTTAACAAATAAAATAAATTAATTTTGAAAATTTAAGTTTTGTATATGATTTCTTACATTATAAACTATATAATACAAAATTTAGTTTTATAAAATTATTTTACCTTATATGTTTAATATTGAGGTGGAAAAACGTGCTAAAAAGCAAACAGGAGACGGAGGTGGAGGTAGTACATATATGTACCGTTAGCATAATCTACGAATCTCTAGCGCACTGACACACCCACTCTCAAAATCAAATTACCAATGCTGCTTGCGTTTGACTGAGGTCCACTATTCCATTAATATGTCAAAGATTTACATAATACAGGTAACAGTCATGACAATAGCAGTCAACATTCAAAACAAAACCTAATTAATCATATAGCTATGAGTAAACCGATCTGATGGTGGAGATTGAAAGTTGTGGGTCAATAAAAATTATATAGTTATTTTTTCCTGAAATTTATGAGGTCATTAACATATAAATATCTACTATTAAAAAAAACACTACAAATTATTAAAATTAATTTTTTTCACAAAAATCATAGTTCACCTAACCCCGGGTGCAACCCGGGTCCGCCCTTGCCCAAAGAAAGATTGCATGGACAACATGAGGAAAGACCAATCATCCACTAAGATTGGTCGTTGAAGTCTATCATGTTTCTTCATGACACATCACCATCCAAAAAGTTATTCTTCCCACCAGCTTCTGCTACATACAAAAACATACCAACTAAGCAAGCTAAGACTACAAAGATGCTACCACTTGGAAACATCCTAAACGCAACATGCTAAACCTAGACCAACATACATAGAACCAACCCAAAATAGAAATACAAATAGTTATTACCTTGATTAATGATACTACGCTGAACTGAATGTTCCAAAAAAGTAGTGTCAATCCTCAGGCAATTAAAAACCCATAGCATCATTTTCCTAAGTCACTCTGATCCTTCCTCAGTGTCACCTTTCTTCCAAGCCTACTTTGACATCACTCCCACCCACCAAATGATGACTTAAAACTAACCATCACCTTCTTCCCTTTCCTACCCGCTTCCAACAATCTCAAATCCGAGAAATCCTCTCTTGATACAACAGCTAATAGATGACCAAATTTATGCTTCCTAAGCCCTTGACTAGAGACTGGTGGGTCAATGTGCATGGCTTCAAGAAGAGAAGAGGAAATATCGTTATCACCTGCAGCACCTGCAATTGGACTAGTAGTTGGCGGTGCACTAACAGCTGAAGTTGTCTCCCCCCCATGAAGAGATACTTACAAAGACAACAAAACACTAGCCAGTTTATTCTAGCCCAATCTATAGCATTAGGTGAAAAACCCACTATTTTTGATTAAATTATGAGCATATATTGTACGTTATAATGGATTAAATATGGTTATGATGATTGGCGGATATGCGAATGTTAATGATTGGATTATTAGATTTGGGATTTATTCCTCAAGTAAGGATAAGGAGGTATTTAAGAATAAAATAAGATTTAATTATGTTATAATTTAATTCCTTTCTTCTCCATTATTCCTTTCCTCTTCTTATATTTTATTTTTCTTTCCTTTCTTTTCTTATTTCACTTCTTTCTTTTCCTAACCAGAAACAACGTTCCCAACTCTCTCTCTCTCTCTCTGCGCCTCACTCTGTTCTTCTCCTTCCTCTCTTTTAACTTCCTCTTCTTCATTGTTGGTTCAAGTGAATTAAAAGGGTAAGCATGTCTATCGTAGTTAGAGATTCAAATTTGGTGAATTAATTACTTTGGTGGATGATTGATTATGTGGATGGATTAAATTCTAAATCTCGAGTTCATCGGCGGTGATTGTATTGCTTTGTGTGATTCCTAATTTGTAGTGGAAGTGGTTTCAAGTAAACTACTATGCTCGCTAATATCTGCGTGAATGCTGTGAATTGTGATGGAATTGATTTGATTTGGGAAACCCTTGTGGTTGAATGTGGAATTAAAGATTTGAGAATAAATTGGGGATTTTGAGAATGTGATGATTATTTTTGTTGGATTGGTGGTAATGACATTTGAGAACCTTCACTGGGATGGAATCGTACATATTGGTACATTGGAATGATTATTTTGCGCTGTGACCACTATATCACAGTTTAAGCTCTATGAATCTACTTCTTTGTGGTCATAATTACCCTTATAAGGGTGTGCACACTTAAGGACTTAGAGTGAGGTGCAGTTTGTATTTTGCGACTCCGCTAATTCATGTGTTCGTTGGTGGAATTGTATATTTGTGACCCCACTTGTTTGGATGTTCGTTGGTGGATTTTGATTTCCATTGAAACGGGTTCCCTATTATGGTTGAGTCTTGATATTGATTGTGTTGGAATACAAGATAAAGGATATGATTCTTTGTGAGTGGAACTGGACTTGCTATCTTTATACAAAACGAGTTTTATTATATGAAGTAGTAGTTTACTCAGTGTCAGCCGACTGTGCGATCCTTCTGTGTGTTTTATATATCTTTTGATTGCAGGTATCTATGATTGAGGCATAGGTTGGGGATTGCGATGCCACGTAGAAAGTAGGAGTAAACTTACCTTAAACTTTTGATATCTGAAATACCCCGTAATTAAAAATAGTGATTAATTAGGCTAATAAGTAATTTAGAAGCTTAATTAAGTGTAAATAATTACGAGGGAACAAATCCCGAAGAAAACGGACCTTTAAAACGGTTTAAAAACATTACCGAACCTTAAAGCGCGTTTTTCGAGGTAACCGGGAAAACGTGTCTTTAAGCGGGTCAAATAGACTCGTAACAGTTTTGGTCAACTAAATATTCATTAATAAATATTAGTGAAGCTGTAGGACCAATAAAATCAATAAAATGAGAGACTAGTAAAAACTGTCAAAAACGACAAGTTGTGGGGTAGAAATATAATTAACACAAACTTATGTGTCCAATATTGCAAATAAAAATTTTAAAACCCCCTAGCTGCTGTGTGCTGTCCGATTTACATATATACACACACACACACTTAACTTCTTTTACTCACAAACAAACAAAACAATAACACTCTACTTTATTACTCTCACACACACTCTCACAATTCTCTCTCCTACCTCATTTCCCCTCACTCACGTATTCCCTCCTCCCTCACTCTCCCTTTTCCTCTCTTCTTCAACCTCCATCGACATCCATGGAGAAATAAGAAACACTCACAAAACTACCACTTCTCTCCTTTGTAACTCTCTCCACACTCTTCCAAAAATTATAAAAATACCACCATTGTACTCCTCTCCTCAAGAGCTACATCTTCATCTTTCCAAAATCCAAAAACAATCATTTTCGATTTTGAGGGTATATCCCATTTGGAGCTTCAACACCACCATTAGAAGGCCCTTGTTCTTCTTGTTCTTCTAAGGTAAAAATATCTTCAAAAACTCCATCTTTTTCTAGCCTAAATGGCAAAACGAAAATTTAGACTAAACCTTGTTTGGTCTCTTGTATGTCCAGCCGATTTTGGCATTGTGGTGGTGTGAGAAACCTTGTTCTTGAGCTATCCCAAACAGCTCTTGTGCTCTTGGAAGGTAATAAATCTTCTAAACCCTAAAACCTAGATTAAAGCTTGATTAATGGTTAGGGTTAGTTCATGGTATTGAATGGTGTATGTGAATGGTTGTAGTGTTAGTGGATTGAGATTACAAAACCGGTAGAGAAAGAGGAAGGAGAAAGAAAGAAGAAGCTTGTGAAATAACAAGGTAATATACTCACCTTTGTGTAGTCTTGTAATTGTGTATGTAACAGATTTTTAAGAATGGAAATGGGTATTGTAAAATGATAATGCATTAATGGTATAATGTGTAAGAGAATACAAGTATTTTGAAGCTTTAAAAGACATGTAAAACTGTTACAAAACAGATTGGGGAGTAGTGTTTGTGTGCAGGAATTTTGTAGTGTTTTAGTGTTGTTTTAGTATTGGGATTGTATATGGGAGCTTGTGTATATTGATGTTATTGAAAACAGGTGAGACAATATAGATGTGAGTAAAACAATGTGGTGAGAGTATAAAATTATAGGGGAGACTATGGCAAAATTTGTCTAGGATTAGAACACTTAGAGAATTAAAACTAGGTGAATAATAGGAGTGTGTAACAGATTTTGATTTAAATAGATAGAGGGTAAGTTGAGAGAGATGGATAATGGGTTCTAATGCATTGAGAGTGCTAGAAATGACATTAGAAGAGGGAGATGTAGAAGGGGAGAGTAAGTGTCAAAATTTGTAGCATAAGACAACTAGGAACAAACTAGTGTGGGTGTTGAGTTGAAACTTAGAAAATTAGATGAGTGAATGAGTATAAAATTGTGGTAGGAGTTAGGAAATGAACTAGGGTGTATTAGGAGGTTTAAATGGTGTTAAAACATGTAGGATTAAGTGTAGGAACAATGGGGAAGTAATGGGTGAAAGAGAGGACTAAAAACAGAAATTAAAATGCAAATACTGGAATCGACCGGACTTGCAACCGGACTTGCAAGTCCGGTCGAGCAGAAAATTTTCCCGTCAGTATGCTACTGGAATCGACCGGACTTGCGACCGGACTTGCAAGTCCGGTCGAGCAGAAAAATTCCCCGCAGAATGTTACTGGAATCGACCGGACTTGCGACCGGACATGCAAGTCCGGTCGGACCAAAAAATTCCCCGATGAAACCTACTGGAATGGACCGGACTTGCGACCGGACATGCAAGTCCGGTCGGCCAGAAAAATTTCCGTAACCTGAGCTACTGGAATGGACCGGACTTGCCAGGGTCGGTCGCAAGTCCGGTCCTGACAAAAAAAAAAAAATTTAATTTAAATAGTAATTGTATATATATATGTATATGTATACCCATACATATATGTATATGTATATGTGTGTAAGCATGCAAACCTTAAGTAAGAAGATAGAAACTTAAGTAAAGGAAAAGTAAGTAAGTAAAGTATAAGTGTAAGAAATGTAAGGACATAGTAAGTAGGAGTTAAGTTGATGATAGGTAAATTGATCATTCAATTGTATGTATGTAATAGGACTTGGTTTGTGACATCGAAGGACGTTTGGAATTACGTACAACGGTGAACGGTATGGATTCCTCATGCCCCGTATGCTATCTTGGTTACTCTGATTTGTGTGTTGTGTGCTAATTGATCACCAAATAAGATAAATGCACGAATCGGAGTTAATATGCATACTTGTGAATATGTAGTGTTGTACGATGTTGTATATTTTCTTTAATTCTTAGTTTGTATACTTCATGAAATGTATGGATGATATGAATGTGTGTATGTATGTTGTATTGTACCGTGACCGTTATTTATTGTGTTTGGACTTCTAACTTATTCCTAACAAGCTAACCATCCTAACTTAAAATGGTAATTAAATTGGAATGAGTAGAAGTCCGATATAGTTTCGGCCACGCGTGAGGATGCGGAGTCACGAGAGGTTGGCTCCACTTCCTGACTCTTAAACTGGTCCGCGGCCCAAATCCCTTAAGTGGGTAGCATCCCGGATTAGTGAGTCAAGTAAATCCCGGATGTGGGACGGTGTAGTCCCCAAGGCCGGAGGTCCCGACGACTTGAGTATAAGTAAGTAAGTAAGAATGAGTAAGTAAAGTAAAAAGGAAGTAAGTAATTGTAAGTAAGAAGAAGTAAATAATGAGTAAAAGAGTAAAGCATTCCGATTAACCCGGATGCATAATTTGGCTAACCTTGTGAAGGTAAGTAAGATGTGCACTTGTAATGTTGCCTTGATTGTGTAATGAATTGTATAGCATGTATATTGTATGAAGAGCATGTATGTATGAATAATGAATGGCATGTTTAGTGGACGTCAAATAGTCGGCGTGCCCTAGCTAGCACGCGGTATATGCGGAGTCCATATGCAGCTTTTGCTGAGCCTCTTGGGGCACCATTTTTACTACACGCAGGTACTCGAGATTGATGAAGATGTGAAGATCTACTCTCATTTCTTTTATCTTCTTTTTGGAATGTAAACACTGAACTCATGATGGGTGTACTGAGTAGTACATGGCTGTAGTTTTGAGTAGCCGGTGTACCATGGGGTACACCTTTTTGGATATTGGGAAAGGAGCATTGGTATAGATGAGTAGCTTTAGGAACTCATTCTTCTGGTAAGCTTGAAAGATTGTAAACGAATACACTTTGAATACTCGGTGATCCAGGATGTAAGTATTTGGCGTATGTTATTTTGGTAAGCAATTTAGTAGCTCGGTACGTTATGTTCATCAGACCGTGACTGTAAGTATTAGTAGCCTAGCTAGCCGTATGGGCGGTTAGCGGCATTGTTTCACCCGTCGTAGTAAGTAAGTAACAATTCCGCTGCGAACTCGTAGGATTAATTGGACGATTAGACGGTAAGTACAGGATTAGCGGTTGGGGTGTTACAATATCATTATTAATTGAATTAGGGGTTTTTTTTTACATTGGTTGTATTTTGTTTAGTAGCTTGATGTTCAACCATATTTTGGTTTGGTGGATAGCCTTAACACCCATGGATATGGGTGTGGCGGTAATATCCCGGATTATTTTATTTCGTTGTTATCTTTCTACCTGATTTTGACATCGAGAAGTTCCATTGATTGCCTTAGTATTGACGTTGTAGTATTGTAGTTGTTAATAGGAGTTTTCTGAAGCTGTTTTTGTGTTTTTGGACCTATCCAAACGTCTGTCCAGATGTGCAAGTTTGGACAGGTCCCGAACTGAATTTGGTTTTCTGCAGGTTGGGGTGTCCGAACATCTGTCTAAACTTACATGTTCGGACATCATGAGGGGACGAGCTCGAATATGTAAGTCTCGGCATTGGTCCGAACTTACATGTTCGGACACACCCTGTTCGGACATATGTTTGGACCACGTAAAGAGAATTTTATCGGAACTAGTGTCCGAACTTAGAAGTGCGGACACATGTTCGGACAACTTAGATTTTCAACTATCGGCTTGTGTCCAAACTTCAAAGTCCAGACACAAGTTCGGATATTTGCTTTTGGGTGTCGGACCTCGTCCGAACATTGCAGACGTGTTATCGTGAGTGGTTAGAACTGGAATAATTAAAATAAAAGAAAAGAAATTAAAACTCAAAATATCCGTCGGGCTGCAAACAAATCCCGGTCGTTGTAGTATAGTTAAGTGTAAGCGACCGGATATCGAACCGTGGGACTTATAGTGAAATAAGTAGTACCTAAGCTTGTCACAAAAGGGGGGAGTTAATTGACTTGTTTCTGAAAAGTAAATAACAGATTAATTTAGTGAATTAAAGTTAAATTAAACGGAACTCCGGGTTCAGGTTAATATGATATGATTAATTGTGCTATCTCTACCGGTTTAATAAAATAATTTGGCAAGATTCCTGTTATTATCTTAAGGTCCGATGAAAACTTATAAGAACTCGTTTACCTGAAAATGCAAGGTCCGATGAAAACTCAAGCAAAATGCGTGTAAACGGTAGAGGAGTGTGAGGAATTTTATTCTTGCAACTTGTACTAACTTAAACGATGAAAATAAGTTCCTACAGTTTTACGGCTTAATTAACCTGTCTGTTCGTCACCGATCAGATTAAAAACAGATTTAGTAAGGCTTTTTAATAAATCGATGAAATTTATTAAAAAGGGAGAGAAACAAAACTTTAATCGTAACAAACTGAATTTATTTTAACCGGTAGAAATATTGCATAATTAATACAAATACATAATTAAACCTTCACCCGGAGTAAATCCTCCTTAGCCTGACATATTAACTGGTAATAAGTCAGACAGAGGTTGGACGTAATAATAATACGGAGGTGTGGATGGTGAATGGAGAAACGAAGAGAATGAAGAGTGGAGCGAGTACGTAGGATTTTGTATGTGGAATGAGTGATTTGGAGTGTAGAGTTTTGGGGTGGAACGTATGTGAGCGTGAGTAGTTTTTGATGAAGTAGCAGTGGCTTTTTTATAGAGGAGAGGAAGAAGAAGATCGATTGCAGACAGAGGTGGAAGAGCATTGATTGCTCATTAATTGCAGGGGACAAACCTGATGACGCGTGAGGAAAATAAGGTAGGCGGTGGGGAGTAGATGGATACGGCAGAAGCAAGTCGACGGGCGAAGAAGAAAACTGGCGCGCGTTGATTTTTAGTCACCTCCGCGTGGCTGTCTGCCTGAATCCATGCGGACACTTTGGTCTTGTCCGCTTTGTTGTCCGCTTCATTCCATGCGGACACCTCCAGCGCATTCTCCTCCAGTCTTGTCCGCGTCCCTGTCCGCGTCCAAACAGGCGGTTACTGTGTGGTCTTGTCCGCCTAAGCGTCCGCCCAACGGTATGTGGACATCACTGTCCTGTCCGCCTAAGCGTCCGCCTATCCCCATGCGGTTGCTTATGTGGACACGAGTTCTTGAATTATTTTCTTCTACGAACTTTGACCGGCTCTAGATTATTCGTTTGAACTCCGTTTTCTGAGCCGTTTGCGCCTATGCGTTCTTCTCTTCGTCTACTTTGCTCCCAGCTTGGTTTTCCTCATGTTTAAACAATAAATTTGTGAGATAACAATAAAACATAAACTAGAGGAAAACTAACCGAAGTGGAGAAATGAGCAAGAAAAGTGCTAATATTATATATGAAATACACCTATAAAACATGCTCATTTGGACACTTATCACACCCCCACACTTATCTTTTTGCTTGTCCTCAAGCAAAACCACGTACCCAAGTAAGTAGGGAATGCTCAATACTAACAAATATTATTATGAAGGGTAGGATAAAGAGGTGAACAGTTCATGATCTTTTTAACTTATTGAGGAGTGTGAAAAATCAACTGCTGGTGGCATAGGTGTGCTCAGGGTAAAAATAAAATATAGAGTTTCGGGGTATGATCCAATGTACTTCAATGTTTCTTTTAGGTGACTCTGAGAACTTTTACCATGGCCAACTTCTCTCAAGAATGGGCATTGAGGAGAAAACAAAAGGAAAAATAGATTCATGCATTTGTTTCACTTTTGCATAAGGGATGAGAAAATGTAGGCATCACGCCTTTGTATTTAAGGAGACTAAACTCTCTTTGTTGGTTACCAATGGTGTCTCGCAAGTCCCTTATTATTTTGTATTTTTCTTTCTTTTCTTTTTTTTTTTACAGTGAAGCACCCCTTAGCAATCCTTAAGAGAGAAGACAGAAAGAAACCCTGAGCAATAAAATCCAACCATTTGCAGATCATTTGGTCACACCGCATAAGAAAAATGCTCCTCAAAAGTAATCAAATGAAAATTTTAAAATTTTGTACCATTTATCCCACAATTCATAACAGTATTTATTCTTAAAGAGAACAACCCACATATAAGGGGTCACGATATTGAATTGGACAAACGCAAGATAAGCAGAGAGATTAAGCATTTAAGCACAAAATGCCCTGAAAAGGCTCTTCCCCCACACTTAAGTTCAAGCAATGCCCTCATTGCGTAGATTTGAAATAAATTAACAGGGCATGCAATTAATAAAGGAAAGAGTGTACTCCCCAAATTTCGTAGAGTGTGTAGAGCTCCCCCACACTTGAGTGCAGCTGTGGAATATCATGAAATGAACCTGTAAAGAATATTCTACACAGCCAGAAGAACTCAAGTAAAACCTGCATTTTATTATAACATATAAAAGGGAAATATAGTACAAAAAGGAAAACAACATCAAATTAAAGGAAAGATAAAGATAGATAGTGGGTTGCCCCACCAAGCTGCCCGGGTTTTAACGTCTCTAGCTAGACGTATTCTCGTCATTATCCTGGATCATAAATGAAAGTTGACAATGGTAGTACCGGGAACAGGAAATTGGCAATGTGTAGTACCGAACCACCTGGATCAAAACAAAGTATTACGGCAACAAT
Source organism: Limonium bicolor (assembly GCA_023374045.1). Lineage (NCBI taxonomy): Eukaryota > Viridiplantae > Streptophyta > Magnoliopsida > Caryophyllales > Plumbaginaceae > Limonium > Limonium bicolor. The sequence goes on from CM041780.1 coordinate 266,778,227, forward strand.
TACAGTAGGAAAAGACAAACTCCACAAAACCTGGCTTTGAAGGAGATGTTTGGTGCCATTAATTGTATTAAAACCGGGTGATGGTGGTAGTGCTTCCTCAAACTGGAGAATGTAAACATTCTCCTTTTGTTGTTTAGCCGTATGGATGCAAGATGGTAGTGGTGGTGCTTGCTCAGAGTCGAGGATGTAAATTTCCTCCCCCGGAATGAAAATGAAGGTGGAAGTGGGCTTCAACGGGTGGGTTGGGTGGGCATTATTTTTCTTTGTCGAAGGGCCCAAATTTTTCAATGGATGATCCTTAGTGTGAATATAATCTAGTTGTGGAGACGCCCATTCAAATTTAAGGATGAAGACATCCTTAACTGCGTTGAGCGGTTCAGGGAGAACTTCGGGGAAATTTGTATCTTCAAATTCTGACCCTGGATCAAATGGAAAGGTGGCCTTCTCACTTAGCGAGCTGACCGAGCTTCCACCCTACTTCTTTGTTGCATAAGAGGGGAAGGCTGTGATCCTCCAGATGAAGATCAAAGTTGGATGGCTTTTCCTCTTCAAATTTGAGGATGTAATAATCCTCGTCTTCTTTGAGAGGCTCATAGGAAGAGCCTTGATTGAATTCAACTTCAGAGGGAGGTGGTTCCTTGAAGGTGATATTGGTATTTTGTTTGGATGTTCTGACGGGAGCGAGCATTTCCTCCTCTTCATTTTTGAGGATGTAACTATCCTCATTTTCTGGATATAGCACAGAGAAGGAGGGAAAATAACGGTAATTGACTTCAGAGGGAGGAGACTCCATGAAGTTGAGGTAGAAGTTGTCCTCTGATGGCTTGTCTTCAAGCTCAAGCAGAAGATTTGATGCCGTTTGCTCATTTTCGAACGGGGGTGGTGGTATAGAGTAACTCAAATCCTCAGGTAAGTTGTCCACTATATGAACCAGTTTGCTCTCCGGTTGCTGTGATGTAAGGTCTAGTGGACCTTCCATCATTTCGTTTATCGCAACTAATTTGGCATAGAGCTTCATTTGGTTCATGTCGAGGTATTCTTCCTCAGCCTGCTGCTCCACTTCAGGGACCATTTCACTCTCGGGTTGTTGCTCCCTTTGAGCTAATGTGATGGGCTGGTCCACTACGTAAATTGCACTTGCATACTCTTTTGGATTTGGATTGGTTTGTGAGGGAAATTTACCAGGTGGCCTTTGTTGAGTTAGTAACTGTTGTATTTGAGACTGTAAGGCTTTTTGGTCATTACGAAGGGCTGCGACTTCATCTTGCGTGTCTCGGGACTTACCCATCATCGCTTTAAACATCTCTTGCATTTGAGACATTTCAGACTCAGGATTCGAAGGAGGTTGAGTTGGTTGGCTCGATGAAGCTTCATTGCCATAAGGCTGTTGCTGATATTGCCTTTGGCCTCCTTGAAAATTGGGCTGAGGTCTGTAATTTTGAGATGGTTGAAGTGTATGAGGGTTTTGAATATTGTCGGTGTTTGAGTAGCGAAGGTTGGATTGCATGTTACGTTGCCAAGGTTGTCTGTATCCTGAATTGTTGGTGAGATAGTTTGCCTCCTCTGCTGCTTTTAATTCTTGTAGCTGGGGGCATTGTTCATAGTCATGAGGCCCGGCACATTGCGTACAAGAAATAACAGGAGATGATTGGGACAGAGGTGCATAGCCTAGAGGGGTTGTAGATGATCGGGAAATCATCGACTTAGCTTGCTGGGGGTAGGAGTTCATAGCCATCTGCTCAACCACTTTCTGCAGAGTACTTACTTTTGTTGCCTGTTGAGCATTGCTTTCCATGAGTTGCTCATGGCTTTTCATCAGCTGGTCAAACTTGTTATCACTTTCCCCAACATGGTATAAACCTGGAGTACTGCTCCTTGATCCACCGGAGGCCTAGTCTCTGATTTCTTCACAGAGAGACTCCATGCTATTCAGAAATTGTGCTCCTGGCTTCTTCAGAATGTCAACCCCTAACGAGGACAGTACCATTGTTCTGCACGGACCGATCAAGCCTTTGTAGAATAATTGTGATACTTGTTCTTTCGTCAGACCGTGGTGAGGACAAGTAAGTAGTAGTCCTTTGAAACGGTCCCAAGTTTCACAAATATTCTCCGACCCAGGTTGCTTGAAATTATAGATTTCAGCAATCATCTCCAATGTTCGGCTCGGGGGTAGGAATTTGTCATAGAACTTGGTGGCCATGTCATCCCAAGTAGCAATGGTACTCGGTGTCAGGCTATGATACCACTTGCTCGCACTTCCCGTCAGGCTGTGAGGGAATAATGACAATCTTGCGTACTGGAGTACTGCGTCGGTTGCAGTAAGACTGTTGGCATGTTGCAAGAACTTTGTAACATGTAATAGGGCTTCGTCTGGACTGGAACCATCAAACATGCCCAGCTCCTTTACACATCCGATTTGATGATATGGCTTCAGCTTCTGCCACTCATCATATTCGGATGGGCTAAGGTGAGGAAGGATGATAGCAGGTTGTTGTCCTTGGTTAGACGGCCTGTTGATATTTCGAACTGTCGCTGGTGTAGATGCCATATCAGCTTCCGGGTCAGATTCTTTCACTGTGGTGGTAATGTTTTGTTGAGTTCGGTTCTGCCTTAGGGTGCGCAGAAAGGTTCTCTCGATCTCTGGATTGTAACCAACCGTGTGATTATTAATATTTTCTGGGAGGCTGTTTGACCTGGTAAAAGGCATTCACCACTCAAAACAAAGAAAGAAACTCGTTATGTGTTAGAATAAATAAAAATGTTAGGAATTAGTTGACAGAAATTATAAGTTAGTAGTTAGAGACAATGGAAAGAAATGACAGAAAATTAAAATGACAATGGAAAGAAATGACAGAAAATTAAAGTTAGTAGTTAGTATACTGGAAATTGAAGGACAATGGAAATTAAATGTTAAGGACAATGGAAATTAAATGACAATAATAATAAGAGTTAGTAATTAGATGTCAGAAGTCAGATGTCCGTAGTCAGATGTCCAAAGTCAGGTGTCCAATTAATATTAACAGATTATTATAATATAACAGGTGAATTAACCGGGGCTTAGGGACTAGAATAAATCAAGTCCCCGTCAACGGCACCATTTTGCAGACGTGTTATCGTGAGTGGTTAGAACTGGAATAATTAAAATAAAAGAAAAGAAATTAAAACTCAAAATATCCGTTGGGCTGCAAACAAATCCCGGTCGTTGTAGTATAGTTAAGTGTAAGCGACCGGATCGAACCGTGGGACTTATAGTGAAATAAGTAGTACCTAAGCTTGTCACAAAAGGGGGGAGTTAATTGACTTGTTTCTGAAAAGTAAATAACAGATTAATTTAGTGAA